>JACGAQ010000044.1:0-576708 GCA_014119065.1 Orius insidiosus | reverse complement strand
ATTTTCCATTATTGTAAAATTGCGATAAATTTTTAATAATTCAAATTTAATTTGGGGGGGAAAAAAGGGCCCTAAATTTAATAAAAAAATTAGAAAATTCTTTTGCCCGGAAAAAATTATGAAGGGGTTGGGTGGGAAGCTTCTGGGTGAAGCTTCGAGCCGTACCTGGAACATCTTTTGATGTTTCAAAAAATCTGAAAGTATCGAGTTTCCATCAAAATGCCTGGAGTTTACCTACTTAGATTTAGGCCATTTTTGCGGGAGGGGAGATTTCAGAAAGAGTATTTTAAAAGAAAAAATAATCAGGATGCTCTGAGGATTAATTACGATCACTTATTGCCCACAGAAAAAAAAAGTATCGGGTTTCCACAAAAATGCCTGCCTGGAGCGCACCCCAGCGTAACTTTAAAAATTGGGTCACTTTTTCATAGTATCAACCACATAAAATATCCCGGAACGATCATGTTTTGAGGAGTCTACTTAGGCCTCAGAGCATCCTGATCACAAAAATTCAATTTTTTTATTTTGATAGTTTTTCAAGTTCAATGAATTTCCTGTGGTTAGCCAGGATTTTCTGATTGTTCTGGTAGGAGGATGGAATTCGCATTTCCAGTCATTGACTCGATCGGTTTTTCACGATTTACAAAAACAAAATCCCAACATTAAACTCTCGTTATCGTGAAGGACGATTTGAATTTTGGAGGTAAAAGCCGTTTGAGGTGACTCACCGGGACGGGAATGAGTCATTCCTCTCACCGCTTTCGAGAATTACAAAAAATTATTTTAAAACTTGTCTTTTCAAGTTTTATTATTACTTTTTAGTCAAATGACGTCTTTTTTGATGTTTTGAGAATCTGTTATCTTATTATAGATTATTCACGTCTTCGCTGTTCCAAAAAAAACTGAAATTATGCGTCCGATGACCTCCTAAAAATCCTACATCATTCAAAAATTAAATATAGAATTTTTATTTCTGAAGTACACTTGAAAATCAATGAAATTTATTTGAAAATTTTAAATAAGGAGTTCAACGCCTGTTTTTGAGGATTCCTTTTAAAAATTTTAAGGTTTTTTAAAATTTTAATATTTTTTGTTATGCAAGGTTGGGGTTCAGAAATAACAAGTTTTTTGCTCATAAAAGATCTTTGCCAAGAATGATGTCTTATTTTTGACTTATGACTAAAATTTTGTGATGAGGATTTCAATTTTAAGTTGGCAATCGTGGATGTCCTGACGTGATCTTAAACACTTGCTTGCGAATTTTCTGCTAAAAAAAGGTCTTCATAATTGCGCGATTGGTATCCCAGGAGTCAGAAGTCGCTTCAGTCTTGTTTTCCTCAATCATAATTCAAAATATCGAAAGCCTTTACAAATAAAGTGAAAAGTATCCAAACACTTAACCTATCTTGACTGGACAATCAAAACAAAAGATAACAGCGTCGGACATTCCATAGTAGCTACTGGAATGCAATGAAGTTTGCCCTAGACCGACGTTTGCGGAGGGCAGGGCGCTGTGTTCCAGCAACAAATGACAGCAAAGGTCAGGGATGTACCATCGCCAGCTTCTGTGAAGTTTGCCCTAATTCATGGTGATCTTTCGGTTAAATATAGACGCCAACGGCCGGAAATATCTAAAAGCATTGGGCTAATAGTCGGTTAAAACCCACGAGATAACTTATTGCCGGTAGCTATCTTGCACACCTGAGCTCTTGATTAATTGAACTCTTAAGTGCTTCTTGACCTTTATTCAGCTCTGCCAGGCGTACCAACCTGTGAAGCTCCTGCTATCATTCATATCCTAGATTCTTAAGAATGGCGTGTATTGACGTTTCGTATTTGTTGCCTCGGGTTACATTCCGGAGAAAACGTGAGTCACACCGTATTGCTCACACTCGTGACCGAATCTTCGCGATAAAAATTGCGACACTTTTAATTGGAAACACGGTGAAATGAAGGGTAATCTGTGCGTTAAGATAAAAAAAGTTGTTTTTTCTTCCTCTTGGCTTCTCCCCAAACCATCCAGCAATAAACAACGTTTCTATCTGTATAAAACACCAGAATTTGGTGTCTGGTTACTCCACTATCTCGTTTCAGGGCGATTAGAAACTCAATTCGTTCAAATAACTTGTTTAGAATAAAATGAAAAGACAAACCCACCTGTTTTAAACTTAAAGAAGTTATTATTTTACTCTTCGGGTTTTTGGGGGTCTTCCAGACCCCGTTGGGTCAATTCGATCTCTATACCGATTTCAACTTGGTCTGTGGTACCGGCCGGCCGTAGCATTTTTTTCTGGAAAACTTTACGGCCAAGTTTTCAACCGATTTTCACACAATTTTCCTTAGTCGGTGAACAAAAAGGAAAAGTGTTCCTGAAAATTAGAAATTTTTAAAAATTCGCTGCGGCCGACTGTTGTTTCATCAAAAAATACTCCTCATATTTTTGACGAATTTTTGGTGTACAAAAATTTTTTTAGTAGGGAGAAATTTCATACTTCCACCCTTAGCGAGAGGGACATGTTAAGGCTTAAAGAGTTAAAATACTCATTAAACTTAAAAGACCTCCTTAATCTTCCCTCCCTTATACTTCCCCCTCCCTTATACTTCCCCCTCCTTTATACTTCCCCTCCCATATTGGTACTTCCCTTTATGGAAGGTTTCGTTGGAAGCTCTTCTAACTATTAGGTTGAAATGTTTGTTAGTCATGAAAGGCATCAGGGTTGAATCCACGGAGGATGAACGTGACAAAAAATCCTGAAAGGGTGGAGCTCCCCTCCCGCTTTGAGCCATGTGGGGAGTTTTTCTGTCTATTTTTAATGTCACTGAACCTCTCTCTTATTTAATTTTTTACATAAATAAGCTTCTAGAATTTGTGTTAACCTTTTTGAAATGCGTCCTTGTCTGTCGTCAGGTTTATAACTAAATAAGGCGTCAGAGCCGGACGAGGACCATCTAAGGGAAGTTGATTGCCCTCAATTTCCCATTGCAACTCATCGAAAGATTATAGAAATTTTTTTTACTTGACAGACGGAATATCGGCGTTTCCTATAAAAACACATCTGCCTCCGCAGATGTTGCATTTGTGTGTGAAATCATGCAATAAATTTTGTTGACAACTTTTAAGGTATTTTCAGTCAAAATGGGGGAAAAAAAGGTTTTTTCCTATTGAAAATGAAATTCCTTTCTTCTTATTTCATATTCCAGGTGTTAAGGTCATTCGTTCAATTAGTCTGGAGTGTCTATTCTATATTTTCCTTATAAAACAATTTTTATTTTTCAATTCCTGGGATTTTTCGAGAGGAAATTGTGTGGTCAAAAACCAGAAATTACAGTGTTGTTCTGTGGCCTGTTAGTGATTGGTGTGAATCATGAAATTGATTAAAGGCTCCAATTTTCTTTTCTCGTTTTAAACCCCGAATTTCTTCAAGGGGCACTGATTAGTAACGGGAACCGAGAAGAGCAAATGGCTAATTGCCTCCGGCCTCTCTTATTTACGTCGGCACGAAATGTCCGTTCAACTTCTTAAAGAAGTTATTGTTATACCATCATGTTTGGTTTTTGGGGAAGGGTCTTCCAGACCCGTTGGGTCAAATCGAGTGTCTGTGGCCGGCCGTAGCATTTTTTCCGGAACACTTTACGGCCACAATTGTCACCAGATTTGTTCAAAATTTGTACACCATCTTCCTCATCGATGAAACTGAAATTTACGTGGGCGATTTTTGAATTACGAAAAAAAATGGCGGAGATATGCACGTTTAAATATTTTTTAAGGAAGTTACAAAAAAAAATTTTAGTAGGTAGAATTAGATACTTCCGCCAATAATAGAGTATCCCTTGAAATCCCTTGGCAAAAAGTCCGTTTCCACCTTGATACTTAAAAAATATATATACTTCCCCCTCCTTTCCTCTCGTATACTTCCCTTCCTAAGTTTCCTCTCCGTTATACTTCCCCTTCCTTTAATTTCCTCTCCGTTATACTTCCCCCTCTTTAAGTTTCCTCCGTTATACTTCCCTCTTAAGTTTCTCACGTTGTACTTCCCCGCCTTAAGTTCCTCTCCGTGTACTGCCCATCCTTAAATTTCCTCCCTTATACTTCCCCTCCTTAAGTTTCCTCTCCGTTGTACTCCCCCTCCTTAAATTTCCCCCTTATACTTCCCCGTCCTTAAGTTCCTCTCCGTTATACTTCCCCGTCCTTAAGTTTCCTCTCCGTTATACTGCCCCGTCCTTAAGTTTCCTCTCGTTATACTCCCCGTCCTTAAGTTTCCTCTCCGTTATACTGCCCCTCCTTAAGTTTCCTCTCCGTTATACTCCCCTCCTTAAATTTCCTCCCCGTTATACCCTCCTTAAATTTCCTCCCGTTATACTCCCTCCTTAAATTTCCTCCTGTACTTACCCGTCCTTAAGTTTCCTCTCCGTTATACTCCCCTTCTTAAATTTCTCCCCTTATACTTCCCCGTCCTTAAGTTTCCTTCCGTTATACTTCCCCTCCTTAAATTTCCCCTTATACTTCCGTCCTAATTTCCTCCCTATACTTCCCCGTCCTTAAGTTTCCTCCGTTATACTCCCCGTCCTTAAGTTTCCTCTCCGTTATACTCCCCTCCTTAAGTTTCTCCGTTATACTTCCCTTCCTAAGTTTCCTTCCGTTATACTGCCCCTGTCCTAAGTTTCCTCTCCGTTATACTCCCCTTTTAAGTTTCCCTCCGTTACTCCCCTCCTTAAGTTTCCTCTCCGTTATACTTCCCGTCCTTAAGTTTCCTCTCGTTATACTTCCCCCTTAAGTTTCCTCCCTTATACTTACCCGTCCTTAAGGTTCCTCTCCGTTATACTTCCCCTCCTTAAGTTTCCTCTCCGTTATACTTCCCCTCCTTAAGTTTCCTCTCCGTTATACTTCCCCGTCCTTAAGTTTCCTCCCTTATACTTACCCGTCCTTAAGTTCCCTCCGTTATACTTCCCCGTCCTTAAGTTCCTCTCCGTTATATTCCCCGTCCTTAAGTTTCCTCCCCGTTATACTTACCCGTCCTTAAGTTCCTCTCCGTTATACTTGCCCCCTCCTTAAGTTTCCTCTCCGTTATACTTCCCCGTCCTTAAGTTTCCCTCAGTTATACTTCCCCGTCCTTAAGTTTCCTCCCCTTATACTTACCCGTCCTTAAGTTTCCTCTCCGTTATACTTCCCCGTCCTTAAGTTCCTCTCCGTTATACTTCCCGTCCTTAAGTTTCCTCTCCGTTATACTCCCCTCCTTAAGTTTCCTCTCCGTTATACATCCCCCTCCTATATGTTCCTTCTCTTTAAGGAAGTTTTGTTGGAAGCTCTTTAAACTAGTACTTTATCCTATTTTAAAAATTGATCCAGTTTTTTAAAAGATAGTGACAGAAGAAGGGCAAAAGTGAAAATAAGTTACGTCCCGAATTTTCCCACGTTATGAAACAAAGACAATTGGAATTAAAATTTTCTCGAAAGAAACTGAGAATTTGCTTTGTCCCTAAAAGAAATATCAAGTTTACACTGGCACAACTCCCAACACAAAACTTATCAATTACAATTAATTACCTAATTTTTTTTTCTTTTTAGGCTTCAGGAGTAACTGTATCCGATGCCTGTAAGACCACTTATGAAGAAATAAAAAAAGATAAAAAACATCGTTATGTAGTCTTCTATATCAGGGATGAGAAACAAATAGACGTCGAAGTTGTTGGTAAGAAATTTTTTTTTATTTTTAAAAAACCGCCCGACTTAAAACGTTCTTCATCCAAAAATAGAATGAGACCAACAAAAATAGGCGTCTCGTCACTAATTTGAGCGGTTTCACTTTTCAAGTTTTAAATCAATAAAAGGATTGATCAGATCTTAAATTAACACCTGTTGGATTTGAGCCAATAGGATTCTTCTGAGGAGATTGACATGTTTTTTTTTCTGTTCAGGTGATAGGAATGCAGCGTACGACCAGTTCCTTGAAGACTTACAGAAAGGAGGTACTGGCGAATGCCGCTACGGACTTTTCGACTTTGAATATACACATCATGTCAAGGGACTTCCGAGGCTTCGAAGAAGCAGAAGCTCTTCCTCATGTCCTGGTGCCCTGACACAGCCAAAGTTAAGAAGAAGATGTTGTACTCTTCCAGCTTCGACGCACTTAAGAAGTCATTAGTAGGAGTTCAGAAGTATATTCAGGTAATTTATCAATTATTGTATTCTTTGTTTTTTTTCTAATTTTTTCTTTTAGGCAACAGATTTGTCTGAAGCGTCACAAGAAGCTGTGGAAGAAAAGCTGCGCGCAACGGACAGACAGTAAAAACAACTCAACGACATACTCGCAAACCATTAATTAAAATTACATGCGCAGAGGAGTTGGACTTTATCTACATTATGTATTATTATAAAATTAAAACTAAAATATTTTACAATAAAAGTGAATCCAAAAACCAAAACGTAAATTATAAATTTTAAAAGTTTCCTTTCTGTTAAACTGCTGTGAGATTGTGTTATGTCCGAGTCTGCGTACACTCTCTACTAGTCAGAGACGAACGCGGTGTGGTTTTTTTTTTTTTTTTTCTTTTTATTTGTTTTTAAATATTAATGTTTGTAATTACGTTTTTAAAACGAGGCTGAAATATTAATTTATAATTAAAATTAAACGGGATCTAAATCCCTTTTTGGCTGATTTCGATTTTCGCCTAACTCCTCCGTTTGCAAACCATCATTTTCGAGTTTTTTTTTTGCAAATGGTTAATTTTTCGCGATCGTATGCTGTTCTCTAGTGGCGGAATACACACAATCTATAAATTTAAATAATAAAATGGAGTCGTGTTACATGGCATTTACCGTATCATAATTATAATCTTGTAAAAGGTAATTATTATTATTTTTTTATGTTTTGCTCAGTCTTGTGTACTTCCTAAAATTGGTATGTATAGAAAATTTTGTACTTGGGAAAAAAAAAACTTTGTTTTGCGAAAAACTTTTCTGTAGTTGTATTTTCTCTTTTCATATTCTGGCTGAATTATATATTTAAAATCATTTCTACAATTCGTTTTTAATTTTTCATCCCGTTTGTTATCCTATTTATTTATAGCACAATTATTGTAAGATAAACTATTTGTAACAAGCTACTATTTGTACCAATTTATATTTATTAAAGCTAAACAATGATATTGACATGAAAGTCGTTTTAAACCTTCTTCTGTAGCTATTGTTTGGACTCCTCAAAGAATTAAGGTCAAGACAATAAACAATGATTTTGAATGGATATTTTTTTCTTAAAGAAGTTTTTGTTTATAATTTATCATAACTAGATGTCCTTGAAGTTTATCGATTTTAGTCACCTGGCGCAGTTCCTGGAGACTTCCATTTCTCAAAAAGTGACCTGAAACTGTGGCGTTAAAGGACGTCCGGCTGGCACCTAAGACAAACATGTTTAAAATTCGTTTTGGAGAGTAACACAACATCTTTCTTCTAGCAAAATGGTTTTCAAATACCTGTATTTCGGTTACCTGTGGTAGATAGACTTCAAAGTTATCTTCTCAAATATGACCTAAGAAAACCCTGAAAATTTCAGGCTGATTGGCCAAAAAACAGCCGAGATATATGGCAAACAAAACCAGGTTTTAACATCTTAAAGAAGTTATTGTGATACCCTCCACGTCGGGTTTTTGGGGAAGGGTCTTCCAAATCGATTATTGATCTTTACTGATCTCAACTTTGTCTGTGGTGCCGGCCGGCCGTCCGTAGCTCTTCAGGGCCACAGTTTTGAACCAATTTTCACAAAATCTTCCTTAGTCAGAGAATAAGAGAGTAACGAGGGCGATTTTTGAATTTCGAAAAAATGGCGGAGATATGCACGTTTGAAATTTTAAAAACTACGCTGCGGCCAGATCGTTGGTCCGATTTTCACCAAAGATTCTTATATTTTTTACGAATTTTTGAAGTAAAAAAATATCATTTTTTAATTATGATTTTATTTAGTAGGGAAAATTTCATGCTTCCACCTCTTATGAGAGGCGGGTCTAGGGAAAAGAGCCCATTATTTCTACCGTGATACTTAGAAAATTTTTGGGAAAAAAAAAACACTTAGAAAATTGTTTGAAAAACAAAAAAAACTTCCCCCTCCGTTATACCTCCCCTCCCTTATACTTCCCCTCCGTTATACTTCCCGCTCCGTTATACCTCCCCTCCCTTATACTTCCCCCTCCGTTACACTTCCCGCTCCGTTATACTTCCCCCTCCTATATTTTTACTTCTCTTTAAAGAAGTTTTCGTTGGAAGCTCTTCAAACTACTACGTTCATTAATTGTGCTACTCTTTATTCGCCTGCCTGTGAATAATAAAACTTTACTTCTTGGGAAATTATGTATAAATATGGTTTCTCAGGCGAAAAATTGATTAGGGCGTCTTAAGATCGTACTAAAAAATAGAATTTCTGCCTAAAAATTTGGAAAAACGCCCTAAAATCCTTCAAAAAGGCTCCAAACACAGGAAGCCTAGCCGCTGCTTTGATAAGGAATATTTTGTATAGCTTTTTCGGAAGGAAAAAAAGGGGGAGACAAAAAAAAGTTCGGTTTGAAGAGCTTCCAACGATAACTTCCTCAAGGATACAGGAGGAGGAAGTATTAAGTAGGAGAACTAAATTTTTGTAAAAGTTGTGAAATAAATTTGGTGGGTATCGCAGTAAGTCTTGAGGAAGTTAGAAATTTTAGGTATTTTTGTTGTTCGTTTTCTGTTTTTTGAAAAAAAAAAATAAAATTAAGTACCTAATAAATCGCCATTTTATTTTCCGTTAAAAAAATTCTTGAGGAAGTTAAAAAAAAAAAAAAAAAAATTATTTTGAAAATTTTATATCAAGGTAGAAATTCAGTACGGTTAGCCAAAGAGAGGCCGCCCTCGAGCCGGCGAAGTGACTCACATTTCTGCCTAGAAAAATTATTAAGTAAAAAAAATTTTGGAAAATTAAAATTTTAAAAACATGGAAAATTTTTAAATAATTCAAGGAATGTTTAGTGAAAATTTGGTGAAGATCGGACCAACAGTACGCCCACAGCGCTCATTTTAAATCTTTGAACAGTCATATCTCCGCCATTTTGAAAAATTTCGAAAAAAGCTCTCGTCATTTTCAAGATTTCTGTGAAAGGAAGCTTGTGTATAAATTTGGTGAAGATCGGATGAAAATTGCGGCCGTGAAGTGTTCCGGAAAAAGTGGCGACGGACGGCCGGACGGCCGGCACCACAGACAAAGTCAGGATCGGCAAAGATCACTTATCAGATTTATCCTACGGGGTCTGGAAGACCCTTTTCTAGTAACAGGGGGTCGGAGGGTATCACAGTAACTTCTTGAGGAAGTTAAAATCGTAAAAATGCGTGTTTATTGGTCAAAAAAACCGAAGAAAACTATCAAAAATCCAACTTGATTTTCACCCCGTTTTAAAAATTAAATCAGTTTTATAAACTCAAAAAATTTAACCAAAAAGCAGATTATTTAAGTGTTTATTTGACCTAAATATGGAATATTTCCAGTTTTTTATAGGCTTTTTCAATTGTTTTTCATTAGTAGTCGACGTTTTATTTTGGAGGGAAAAGTTTGAAACCACGTGCCCAAAAGTTGGCAATATTGTTATAAAGATAGCGGCCATCGCCATTGAAGTCTGTAAAGTTTGTTTCCATTTTTATTAAATAAGATGAGATTTGATTTTATCGAACACTCTGTTATTTTATCGTTCGTAATATTCATTTTTTCGTATAGTCTAATATTATAAAATAACTCAAAATGTCGAATATGGTGCATTGTCAACTCTGGATGGGCGGCGTAAGTAAATATTTTTGTTTACAATTTTGAAAATGACCTAAATCGTGGTGAAACAAGAAGTTAAAATCTTAAAAACTCAAAAACCTCTAAACTTAAAATATAAAGTAGGATCTGTCTCTTCAGATGGCTTGAGGCACTTAGTATGCATTTCATGTTCCCTGTAGCAGCTTCTCAAAACCTCGCCATATTTTTGAAAAATTCACATATCTAGGAAAACAGTAGGTGAAATTGTAAGCCGCTAGGCCTTTTGGACAGTTGGTCCAGAAATCTCATCTTTGGGAAAAAAAATTGGTGCCAAAACTCCAAAAAGGCAAAACTCTAATGGGTACCGTAAAATGGGGTAACATTGTGCCAAGGGGGCAACTATGGGCCACTTAAGCTCTCTAGTGGATTTTGCTCTCTAGTGGCGTTAGATTACTTGTACAAGTGGCCCATAGTTGCCCCTTGGCACAATGTTACCCCATTTTACGGTAGTTCTAGGGTTGCTCAGGGGAAGGCCGAAGGACTGTGAAGCCCCGGGCGAATGGTTTTTAATAAAACTTTCAAACTCTGCCATCAGATCATAGTAATTCAGACCCTCTTCTAATTGTAAAAAACATTGAAAATCCGGTGTAATGGGAGTTTCTTGATCAAAAGAGACCCAAAAACACTTGAAATTTTGTAAGAATCTTAAGTTCCTTGGCCAAAAGAGCCAGGAAAACATCCAATATACTCTTTTTCTCTTGGAAAACCCATATAAACTTCCAAAAATCCAATAAAATTGGAGTCTTTTGGTCCTAAGGGCGAGGAAAGTTGGCAAAAAAAAAGGGGTTTTTGGTTGTTTAACAAGCAAACCTCGCAAAACAGCTTGAAAAATGAGAGATTCTAAGCGAAAAAATGGGAGTTTCCTGGTCTAAAGAGACCGGAAAACGCCTAAAAATTTGTTAGAACCTAAGTTTCTTGGCCAAAATAGCCAGAAAAAACGCCCGAAATTTCCATAAAACAATAGTTCCTTGGCCAAAAGAGCCAGGAAAACACCCAATATACTCTTTTCTCTTGGAAAACCCATATAAACTTCC
Organism: Orius insidiosus; assembly: GCA_014119065.1. Classification (NCBI taxonomy): domain Eukaryota; kingdom Metazoa; phylum Arthropoda; class Insecta; order Hemiptera; family Anthocoridae; genus Orius; species Orius insidiosus. Next base: position 565,859 of record JACGAQ010000044.1, on the reverse strand, counting down.
AAAAATCTAATAAAATTGGAGTCTTTTGGTCCTAAGAGCGAGGAAAGTTGGAAAAAAAAAAAGGGGTTTTTGGTTGTTTAACAAGGAAACCTCGCAAAACAGCTTGTAAAATGAGAGATTCTAAGCGAAAAATGGGAGTTTCTTGGTCTAAAGAGACCGGAAAACGCCTGAAAATTGTTAGAATCTTAAGTTTCTTGGCCAAAATAGCCAGAAAAACGCCCGAAATTTCCATAAAACAAAAATTTCTCGGCCAAAAGAGCTAGGAAAACACCCTATATACTCTTTTTCACTTGGGAAAATTGTAAAAACTTCCAAAAATCCAATAAAATTGGAGTCTTTTGGTCCTAAGTGCGAGGAAGTTGGAAAAAAAAGGGGGTTTTTTGTTGTTTAACGAGGAAACCTCCTGAAACTGCTAGTAAAATGAGAGATTCTAAGCGAAAAATAGGAGTTTCTTGGTCAAAGAGACCAAAAAAACCTGAAATTTTGAAAGAATCTAAGTTTTGTGGTCGAAATAGCCAGAAAAACGCCTGAAATTTCTATAAAACTGAAGTTCCTCGGTCAGAAGAGCCAGCAAAACACCCTATATACTCTTTTTCACTTGGAAGACCCATAAAAACTTCCAAAAATCCAATAAAATTGGAGTCTTTTGGTCCAAAGTGCAAGGAAGTTGGCAAAAAAGGTCGATAAACCAGGAAACCTCCCAAAACAGCTAGTAGAATGAGAGATTCTTAGCAAAAAATGGGAGTTTCTTGGTCAAAAGAGACCGAAAAACACCTAAAAATTTGAAAAAATCTAAGTTTCTTGGCCTAAATAGCCAGAAAAACGCCCGAAATTTCCATAAAACTAAAGTTCCTCTGCCAAAAGAGTCAGGAAAACACCCTATATACTCTTTCTCACTTGGAAGAACCATAAAAACGTCCAAAAATCCCATAAAATTGGAGGAAATTGACTCCTGCATATAGGGCCATTAAAGCATTAGATTTGTAGTTTTTCCATTGATCACAAAAATTTATTTTTCAGTTGGAGCCGTACATGACAGAGTCTTTTATTCTCGCCTCATTCCAAAGAATGGGCGAGAAGCCACTAAATGTGAAGGTGATGCGAAACAAGTTTACCGGCGAGCCAGCCGGTTATTGTTTCGTCCATTTCGAAAACGACGAGGAGGCGATCGACGCGATGCACAAACTCAACGGAAAAGTCATACCGAACACAAGTCCTGTAAGTACCGTCTACCAAAAGGAAAACGGCTTATAAAAAAAAAAACAAGTAATATTGAGATATCGTGAATTATTGCTATTGAGTTATTCGAAGTACAAAAAACATAAATATAAAGAAAAACAAAAATTTAAGCTTTTTTTTAAACCATAATTATCATGTATTAGCTTTGTGTGCTATGGGGATCGCCCATAATTTGGAGGATGCGGCTGACCGTTAAGTATTTTCACGGTTAGGTTAAGCCTGGTATGTAAAAACAGCACTTTTATTATTAAAGTCAATTATTTAAGTACATCAAGTATTTTCGTGGATTATATTAAATGAAATGGTGGTTTTGATTGTTTAGTTAACATAGTGCTGTTTCTTTTTTTATAATTTCTTTTCTTTCTTTTTCGACATTTTAGGCTGTTAGATTCCGACTGAACACTGCTACTAACCAGGGTAAGATCGTCATGAATGAAAGGGAATTTTCACTTTGGGTTGGCGATCTTACATCAGACGTTGATGACTACACTTTATACAAATGTTTCGCAGCAAAGTATACTTCGATAAAAGCCGCGAAAGGTATTTCAATTTCTAAACCTCTCTTTTGTATACATTTTGTTTTAGTTATTCTTGACGCTGCTGGACATAGCAAAGGTTTTGGCTTTTTAAGGTTCGGCTTAGAAGACGAACAAAAGCATTGTATAGTTCATATGAATGGTTATAAAGGCTTAGGTTTGAAACCATTAAAAATATCAAATGCGATACCTAAGAATCAAAGAAATTCTTCTTCTAGTAATGGGACGTAAGTATTTTAAAAGTTTTGTTTAATTGGTTTTTATTGAAATTATTTTAGGACAAATTTATTAGCTAATATTCAATTACCCGTGCCGGATTATTCGCAATATTACCAAGAAGCGTCATATTGGCAAAATTATTCGCAATGGGGATACGGTTATGATGCGAATTCGAGTAACTACGGCTACGATGCGAACCAGTACAATCAGCAATACGGTTCACAGTATAACCAACAGTATCCGCAGCAACAGCAGCAACAATACGGTCAGCAGTATTCACAACAGTATCCACAATATTCGCAGCAACAGCAGCAGTATTCGCAGTATTACCAACAGCCGGCGACGCAACCTCAGCAAATTCAAGCGGCGACGATTAGTGCGAGTACGACTGTTCCGACGTCGATATCGCAGCCGACTGTCGACGATTCAATCGAAGTCGTCGGTAAGTCTCGAAACTATTTAAAAAATTTGTTCTACTCTAATCATTGCTTTTCAGAACTATTTTTGAATTTTTTTACAAATAATTTTTTGATGTATGTTAAATTTTTAGACCCCATGACCAAGATAACTATGTCTTTTCACCTTATTGTAAATAGAAGTCGAGATATGAATTCTTAGAAAAATCGTGGTTTTTGTGGGGAAAAAAAAACTGAGGGAAATATTCCCCTTTTACCGTTAAAAATGTGTGGCTAACCCAACTTTACTAATTCTCCTAGAGTGCCTTTAGATTAGAACAGAATTTAGATGTATCATTTATTGTGGTTGGTTGTAATTGTCGATTACTAGGATAACCTATGAAAAAACCAGAATTTAGATGTGTTGTTAATTTTTATAGGACCATTAATTTTTTTAAGGAAAAAATTTTTTTCTACCAGTTTTTCTAACCTTAATTTCGCTAATTTTATTGCTAATTAGCTATTTTATCGCTAATTAACCCTTTCGAGAGCGCGTCTGGCGCAGCACTTTTTCCCGACCGCTCCCAGCGCCCAGCAAAGCACAGAAAGCGACGAGTGATGCGATCATCACTTAGTTCATTTCTTCCCCAACAGATGGCCAGTTTTGCATGTCGCTAGCGCCACGGGAAGTGAAGGTATTAAATATCTTAGAGGGGCTTCCCGCTGGCAATTAAAGTCGCCTGCGGTCTCCCAGCAAAATACGCACATGGCAACTATAGTCGCCTGCGGCCTCGAAAGGGTTAAAAATGACTGAAATTTGAGTAAAAAGCAAGTTATAGCCACGAAACATCAAGATTTCGATGAAACTCGTAGACTTCTCTATAAATATTAAAATGTGGGAAATTTCTCCTTTTTTTAGGTCCAAAACCTTAGTCAAAAAGCCTCCGAACAATCCATTAAAATGGATTTTTTGCCAAAATACCGAGAAAACCATGAAAATCCTGTAAAAATGAGGTTTCTTTGTTAAGAAGCCAAGGAAAACTCAGAAGATCCCCTAAAAATGGGTTTCTTTTTCAAAAAGCCAAGGAAAACTGAAACTCTATTCGCAATTGATTGAAAAAATTTCCATGTAGGTAAAAATTTGGGCTGTTACACCTGCTCCATATGGCCTGGCTGGGCTTTGACTTACATTTTTTCTACCTACGCTTGATGGATAAAGCATACAAAAATCTGACAGTATTTAGGTCTTCCCTAGATATTCGTGAACTCAATGGAAATAAAATATAAAAAAATAAATAAAAATTTGTATGATAATCTTTGCTCATAAATTAACGTAATTTCTAGATTAACCTCGTCAGTTGAAGGATGAACCTACTGGTGACTGAAACGTCCATGGTGTCCCCAAGACTCATGTTTTAACTGGTACAGTCAATTACCAGAAATAAAAGAAACATTGTGTACAGTTTAAAGTGTTTTATATTATGAATTATTATGTTATATTCAAAATAGGTTAAAATTTAATTTTTTAAAATTTTTATCGTTTTATTTTCAGATCACAGTGCACCGATTGATGTTGATAAAGAAAACCGCGAGTACTCGGAATCAGTTCTTTCATTTTGGGATGAAGTCGCATCCGTCGGCTACACAAATCCTGAATTTTATGAGGTAAATTTTTGAATTTTTTTTTATATCTCTAATTAAAATTTTCAGATGGAAGTAGCAAGATTAAAAGTTTCTGGTATTGCTCCACCTAACTGAATTTTATTCTTTATAATTTTCAATCTGTACAAAACTGTTCTACTTATAAAGAAAAACTTTTGTAAAAATTAATTTTTATGTCTTTTTGAATCTTGTATATAATTTTGTGTATGACTAGAGAATAAATTGAAAGACTCCGTTTTTTTGGAAAAAATAAAATTAGTTTGCCATATTACGGCCACCCAGTATACAATGTACTGAAAAAATCTAAAGTAGTTTTTCTGCATAATTGAAAAAATGGTATTTTTTCTATTTTTCATTATATTAGTTAAATAAAGGTGCTGTCTTGTGGTTGACAATTTTTCCAGTATGAAATTCCTCTGAGGAAGTTAAAAAAATTGTCTTCAAAAGGTATAAAATGATCAATTTTATAAATGAAAAAATTTAATGTCTTTTTTAACAAAATATCTCAAAATAAATATAAAAAATGTCAAACATTAAAGAAAAAGTAAGCTGTACACAAATTTACAAATAATTTTTGAACATATAACAATAGGATAAAAACTGAAGTCTTGTTAAACCGCTTCCCCCGATTCCTGTGGCATCACAACCAAGATTTTTGAATAATCACCGATAAATGATCTGAAAACACAATTTAGATTAAGATGATTAAATTTGTGATAATAAATTTTTTTTTGTTTACCTATAAAACTGTCTAATTTTTCAGGACGTTGTCTTTTAAGGCATAATAATAAACAGGGATGCCGCTTAAAACGATCAAAATGCCGATAACTAAAAAAAAAATTATTTGTTTGGAGTAAAGAAAAAACTTACAAGTTTGGAGGGTCTTTTCGATGGCAGGTACAGTGACTAAAAATATGCAGCAGGCCAAAAAAATGATAGGAAGCGATAAATTCACTTTGATTGGCCTTGGAAGATCGGGTTTTGTTTTTCTAGGTAAAGAAGAGCGACGATGCAGACTCCGACTGAAAGCCAATGTAGATGACTGACGTAGTTGATTAGGAGGAAAAGGTCTCCCCAGCAGACCATCACGATTGCTGCCAAACCCTAAAAAAGAAGTGAAGAATTCTATTATGATAAAAACTTACTGTGAAAATACTGAAGGCATGGAGTGCATTTGTTGACGTGTACAAAACTAAAAAGGACTGGAAGATGTCCTTCTTGGGCTCCAGTCACAAAAAGTCGGGCTGACGTAAACATTATTCCGTTCACCCCTCCGAAAGTTGACAAACGACAAAAAGCGGTACGAAAACGGAAAGTCGGCCAAACATTCTTTCACCAAAGGCCTAAAAACGAAATTAGATATCGGGGAGAGATATAGAAGAAATACGCAGGGCTAACCCCCGTGAGCAGTATCGCTAGTGTCGCACTCTGGATGATGCTCACGGGGGAGACGTTTTATCCCCCGAAAAAACTTACGACAGCAACAGATGGGGAGTTCATTTCATCCGGAGGTAGTACAGCGAAGTAAGCCAAATTGGCTGCTACATAAGCCAACGTCACTAAAGGCAAAGCTATCCATATTGCTCGAGGAAGGTTTCTACAAAATCAGGGAAAAATTAAGTATTTAATTGAACAGTCAAAAAGAAGTGCCCAGTAAGCAACTTCGGCCGAAGACTTAGCCAGAAAGGGGGTGGACAAAGTTTATCCCCAAAATTATAAGATAACAATAAGAGTGTTTTTGGGTCAAAAGCCCTTAAAATGTTATCTTTTTTAACTTAATTCCCGAATGACAAAACAAAAAGTCTAAAAGTACGTGATTTTTTGAACTTAACCGAGTGGAATTAAAGGTCTTCCGGTGAAATTACGTTAATGGGAATTTTTTCTGAGTCAAAAAATCTAATCTACGTGCTCACAACGTAATAACGGAGCGTCTAAAAATGAACAGAAACTACTTCTAATCTTCGAATATCTAGAGTCGATTCTCAAGAGTAACTCAAACAAAGGGTTTGAAAGCGTTTTCTTGTATATCCCAAGACAATAGATTGGCTCAATTTAAGCGCAGACATGATCCCAGAAGGAAAAAACTGAAATAAAACTTGGCGATAATTATAGAGATCTTTCAAGTTGCGGAGATTGACGAAAAAAGAAGTAGATAGCTTTTTGGTAATCTGGTTTTCTTGTGTAGAAAAAGCGAGAAGATAAAAGCAACCGTCATACATAAAACATTGATTTCGAAATCGGAACCCGTTTTTCACTAAGAACAATCTACTGAATTTTCTTCCACTTTTCCGACTTCGTTAAAACCCTTTCTCTTTTAGTTAGAAAAGACCATTTTAGACAAAATCTCAGGGGAAAAAGATTTTTATCGGAAACTGAACAAAATCTTCCTTCAGAGAAAATGAATAATTAGGTCGTCATGACTTCGCCCGCTCGATATAACCGAGTTTGTCGTAAAATCGAGATTGCAATTAGCCACCCATTGAAGGATCCAATCCTTCCCAGTTAATTATTTCCAAAGTACGTTCCGATCTAATTAAAATATAAAGAAATCGTTAGTGCGGATTAGCATCCCCGCATTTTAAGAATGATAGTTTACTACTCAAAATAGATTCAAAATTAAAAGTTCAAATGAGGCGCTCCGGGTACGAAGGGCGAACTCGACATCGGACAAATTTTTTTAACTTCCTTACAGAAGTTATTGTGATACCCTCGACGTCGGGTTTTTGGGGAAGGGTCCTCCAGTTTTTTTTCATTTTCAGATTCTAGACCTCTTGGTGAATACACCCATATAATTTTTATGTTGAGTTCGCCATTTTTTCCCCTTTAAATACGTAAAACCGAAACTTTAAAATGCGAATATGTCGAAACTACGTTTTGTCGAGTTCGCCCTTCGTACCCGGAGCGCCTCAAATGTTGTTTTGATCCTACGAGGAAGATCTACTTCCAAAAACAGTATGTGGAGGGTATCACAACTCGCTTTAATGATGCTACTGTCTGCACTTAAAAATAAAGCGTCTGGAGTATCGAAGAGAGACACGTGTGGTGGCTTCGTTTGACATTAGCAACGAGATAAAAATAACCGATGCTATTATGATTAAAATAATTTTTGTTTTTCACTTACTTGTATGGATCTTGAAGTTCTTCAGTGACGAAATTTAAGTAATTCCACCCTCCGAAAGCGAATAGGCCGAAATAAAGGGCCTTGGATATCGAAGTGACCGAATGGTTGCCTTCCCATGGATTCTCCAAATATTCCAAATGCCCTTTAAAATGTAATATTGTATTTCAATTTTCAGAAAGCTTTATAGATAAGGATCAGTAGATTGAGACTGTTTTATCATTTTTTTGAGTAAATAGAGCGAGAAGTCGATATACCTGTTGCTATATGATAGAGTCCGGCTAAAATGATTGAAAAAACTGCCATAAGTTTTGCTGCGGTGAAAATATTTTGAACGGCCATAGCACCACGGACGCTGAGGCAATTGAGAGCCATGAGAAAGCCTGAAAAGGGAATTTTCAATAGATACGGAGTCATTGTTAACAAGTTTTCTGCGGGGGGTCCCTTTTGTGATTCATAATCGACTAAGTTTATCGACACTTGTATTTCCAAAAGTTATATTTAAACGTAGATAAAATTGTTTTCTCACTTAAAACGACGGCTGCTAAAGTCGTGACGGCGATTTGAGGAGGGTCGCAGTCTGGAAAAAATGGTTTGACAGCGTACTGAGCGCACGTGAGAGCGACGATAGCCTGTGTGGTCGGCCTGATGACCCAAAGCGCCGTCCATAGCCTCAGAAAAGCCGCCAAATCCCCGAAAGCACGAGTATATAAGCGTAGTCACCACCAGATCTGAAAATAATTGATCCAAACATAATCCGACAGCGCCATAAACCCAAGCAATTTTCTCTTATTTATTTGAAATGAAGGAATTTTAACAAGGGAAAGTCTGGTAGGGACTGTGGAATTCAAAAAAGTTCATATAAGCGTACAATGCAAAAACCCTTCCTTGTTCTTCCTTGATCTATTACTCGAGACATTTAATTAAAAAGTCAATTAAACTGATTAATGGCAATAATGGATCTAGTCTAGACATTGAATTCGCTTATTTTGGAGAGCAATGAAATGATTCTTTGCAGATCTGCCACGGGCCTTGCAGCCAGAAAACGGGCGTTTTCTTTCTCTTCTTTAAGCCAGAAAACGGGCGTTTTCTTTCTCTTCTTTAAGCCAGAAAACGGGCGTTTTCTTTCTCTCTTTCAGCCAGAAAACGGGCGTTTTCTCTCTCTTTCAGCCAGAAAACGGGCGTTTTCTGTCTCTCTTTCAGCCAGAAAACGGGCGTTTTCTTCTCTTCTTTCAGCCAGAAAACGGGCGTTTTCTTTCTCTTCTTTCAGCCAGAAAACGCGTTTTCTTTCTCTTCTTTCAGCCAGAAAACGGCGTTTTTTCTCTCCACAAAACAAAATTTTAACAGGATTTTTGTGTGTTTCCACAGTTATTTGTCCACGGAATACTCCTAAAAACGGAAATCTTAGGTATTCCTGCCGAAAAACACCTTCATAGCTCTTTTACTCGGTTTTTAGTGCAATTAACAAAAATTCGTCCACAATTTTCTTGGTTTTCCGCCACAAAAAACGCCCGTTTTTCCCGGAAAACGCGTCTCCCGCGCGCCACAAGAGCCCTCTTCAGCAAAACCATCAAAACACGATCTTAAGATTCTTCGATCGTCAAAATTACACAATTTCATACTGACAGCCTTGTGCTACATAGGTAGTCGCGTCTTTCACTAAAGCCGTTTCGCTGACGCGGGAAATGAAGGACAAAAGAAAAAAAGTAAAAATAAAACATCAAATTATAAATAATATCTAGTTTTTTGAAGATCGTATTTCATCATTGTTTTGACAACTGTCAAGTAAAAAAAATTCAATTTTTTTGTTAAAAAAAAATAATTTTCGTGGTTTATTTTTCCCAAAAAAGGTTTTTTTTGGTAAACCACAGTCCGCTATCTTTCCGCATGGTTTCTTCCAGCAATGAGCCATCTTATCTAGGTGATTTTTCTGAGAACTCCGCGTAAAATTAAGTAAACAAAGACACGTGGGCGTCGTTTATACACTATCAATTTATTGATAAATGTTTAGTGCGCAAAAAAATTTTTTAACCAAGTCATCAATATTGTTATTCTAATAAATATTATAGGTACTTAAGCTTCTTAATTATTTTAGAAGGATCAATAGAAAAATTCAATAATAATCTTTAATATTTAAAAGTTAAGAACATCCTAGAATGCGCTGTCTAGTGCTGTAAGGACTTACCTTGAAATGCAAGTGCCAAGTTCTGCATAGCAAAGTGCTCCTAGGGTTGAAAAAATTCCGGAGGCAGTCCAGACGAGTAGGGAAACGCCCACGCTTTTCGTTTCTAGATAGACACCGGCAGGCGAAACGAAAATCCCCGATCCTATAATAGTGCCGACGATAATCGCGACCCCGTTCGCCAAAGTGAGCTTCCTTTTGAGTTTGACCGGCTCGGCTGGAGACGACATGGCCTCCACCGTTCGAACCGAGAAACACGACTGAAGTAAAAAAGCACGTATTTTCTTTCGGCCAAACGGAATCGGCGTCGCACGCCACGAGGTCGGTGAGTCGGTCGCAAAACTCTCCGAGTGGGGGTTGCCATGGAAACGCCCCAATAAACCAGATTTGGGTGGGGGTTTAACTTCTTTCCCGTAAAACTAATTTTCCCGCTAGATTTTTCCTCTGCTTCTCTCTCAATTACATGCCAATTATGCAGATAAGCTTCTTCCAATTCTTTTTCCCTTTGGGCGAACACATCAAGCAGACGTTATGCTTCCTCCACTTCTTCCGGACCTCGAAGGGTTGTCCGTTGTGCCGGCCATCCATCACCAGTTTTTCTCCGAACACTTACGGCCGCAATTTTTATCCAGTTTTCACCTAATCGTTATAAATAGAATTTTTTTTTCTTTGGAAGATGAAATAAAACTAAAGTATCTATTTTATTACTACACATATAACAGCCAATAAATATGTACAAACAACCAAATTTTTGGACCTTTTGATTTATTTCGCTAATTTATTTTTCGTCAAATTCAAATTAATTTAAGCCCATTGGAATGTTTAATATTTTAACAAGGACAATAGTTATTTTCGTCATCATGAATGACTTTATTTCAAAAGGAACGGAATTTCCTAAATTGACTAGAATCACTCAAGCCATTATTAAAACAAGCTGATTAACATTAAAAATCTAAAATCACAATTTCTTACTTTGAGCAAGTTTTTAGTTAATTTTCTATGTAATCTATTAAAAAAATAAATAGTCGTTATTTTAAGGTTAATGCCCTGGAATGGACAGGTGTCCAATTGCTGAGGCGCGTTAGAGCTTCTGCAGCATCGAGTTCTTCCCTGTGCCTCCTTTTTTCAGGCTCCCACGTCACGTTATAGGCGGACCAAGGGACGTATCTGTCATTCTGGTCGGTGTATCTGGCCGTACTTTCCAGCCACTTCGCCAAAAGAACGGGTCTTGTCTCGAAGATCTCTTTGGCACGATTTGCTTCAGAATGATTGCTGTAGTAACAGTGGTCAATGTCGGTCGTATTTTCGATTAATCCCGATGAATTTTGTTCGGAATCTGCAAAAATATAAATAGTTCCCTAATATGTCATTTACCAGTGCTGTAAGCAGTTTCGTCCCATATACTATCGTCGGAACAAATGCTGAACTGTTCGACGTTCCCTCTCGCTTGGTGGTTGTACCCTTTGATGAGAGACCCCAACTTCCATCTTTTGACCGACATGAATTCTTAAGTTTCCGTCTCCAGTTCGCAAACCAATTGCATATCTTGAATATTCATTTTACACACACGAAAAAAAGGAGATCATTTTACCTGTGTGTACGTTAGGCCGGTTTTATTTGCTAAATCTTTTTTTTCGGATCGATTCGGATATGGATTTTTTCGTCTTCTGACAAGCCAGGCTTTTAAAAATTTCTTTATTTCGGGGGTGAAGAGCCGTTTTGTCTGATGCGTTTCATGGAACAACCTTCTCGATCTAGAAAAAAAAAATTATGGTCTTCCAGTTGTCAAAATAAAAATGTCCCAAATGACTGCAGAAACTTGAAAAACATCTAGCAGAAGTTCATGGTTTGTCAGCTAAAGTACTGCAAGCCATGGTCTACTCAGAGATTTTAGCAAGATAGTTAACGTAAAATATTGAAAATAGCTAGAGTTTTACGGTTTTTTCTACATTCTTTTGGCCTAGAGACTCTCTTTAAGATTTTCCTTCAGTTTTTGGCAGAGAAACTCCCTAAAAAAAATTCTCGAAAGTCAGTAAAAATCTGTCGGCCAAGAAACCCATTTCAGCGGATTTGAACGGTATGACAAAAGATTTTTTACTCAATTTTGGTTTCTTTTTCTGGTCTCAGGTTTTTTGCTATCCCAGAATAACGACGGTAAATTTCAGCTTTAAAATTTAATTGCATCAAGCTTTTTATGCCAAAAAAAGTTTTTACCCGGTTTTAGCGTTCCCACCCTGCAATTTGTGACGGGCAGTCTCCCTGGCTAAGGGCCCTAGCTCGATAAATCAAACTAACTCACCACTTCGACATAAATACTTACTTGTATTTTCGGTTTCTCAAGGATCTTCCAACTTTGCTATCGGAGTCAAACTGTCTCCACCCACCACCCATGGTGTCTTTCCTACAAAAAAAAAAAAAATTTTGAGAATATGACAATTTTTGATAATCTTGAGAAGTTCGGGAATCCCACTTCGATGTCAAATAAAATGAATTTCGATCATTTCATTAATATTATTCAAAGCAATCTGAATAAACTTTGACTTAAATATAAAAATAAGTAGGTCGACCTAATTTTTAAATTTTTTTAACCTTTTTAAACGCTCTCGTAATTTTTAAATCGTTCTTTCGCATTTTGATAGGGACTCTTTCCTATAATTAGCACTATTGGCTCGGTCATACTAGCCATGGTGTCTTCAAGTTTGACATTATTGTTCTTTAAAATAATTTTTTTTAAGAAAAAAAAATAAATAAAAAGAGCGTTTTATGACTTATGAGAAATCTGGCATAGAAAAGCGGCCATTTATGCGCTGCACAAACTAAATATAAAATATTGTCAAGGACGCAAGGTGGACAAATTAAAATAGCTCGGCCGAAAAAAAAATTTAAAAAACATGACAATTTCATGTTTTATTTTTCTTTCTTTCTTATTTTTTTTCTAAACAATAACTCGCACTTATGATTTATGATTTATTTTTGTTTACTGGGAAATTATAATTTTTTATTTTCAACATTCGAAAGTGCATTGTCTTCCATAGAATTCAAACTTGTCTATATTTAATTCTAAAACATCGAACATTCTTTTTTAGCTCCAGAGTGACCAGGCTATTTTCAAACATGTTTCGTAACTTGTAATATAAGTTTAAAAAACTCTAATATTTTGCTTTTAAATCTTTTTTCAAATTTCAAATTCGATCTTAATAATTTTTCATTTAATTGAAATTACTTTCAAAAAACAAGGAAAACTAAAAACATGAAGATGTTTTGATAAGCCAGTTATTTTGACGTAGCTGCGTTTAAAAAAAGGTGTGAAAAAATGGCGGGGTCTTGTTTTCTCGAAGAAGTTTATATCATGTTTTGTTTTATATTTTACATTATAAATTTTAAATTTAAATTTTTAATTTTAATGATGGGAAAATGTCAAAAGTCGGCTCAGTAGAAAAAAAATATAGCCGAGAGCATTTTTAAATAGAAAACTCGATGGAAAAATAATTTATTTATATTTTTTTTAAATTGCTAATATAATTCAAAAAATTTGCTTAATTTATTTTTAAGTAATAAAAATTTATTTACATTGGATACCTACCTAAAAAAAATTCAGAAGGCTCTTTTTGGCGCTTTTTTGAGTCTTTATATGTGGGTTATGGATTTTGACTTTTTCCTCTTTAACACTGTCAATCCACTAAAACAAGGATCACCAGGATGAAACGGAGTCTTGCAGAAGACTGGCCAACAAAGGTGGCATTTGTCCGCCCGTAGCTCTTCGCAACGTCGGTCGTCCCGAGTGTCAACTTCTTGGCAAACTTCCCTGAACAGTATGGCTTCTCGTCTTTAAAAAGCACACAGGTTGAATTTTCGACCAGCTGAGTGTCCGATCGGGCCTTTCAAAATTAGATAAAACATATTTGTCAAAATTAAAAGACGATATTTTTTTAGCAATAAATATAGCTAAAATGAATTTATTGCTCTTTGGATAGTAACAATCGAATTTTAAATAATTTTGGCGCAAAAAAAATTCGTTTTTGTTCTAAGGTTTTCGTCATCTTAATTACTTTTTTTTCAGAAACTATTGGCTTCAGTTACTATTTTCTCGTACTGCAATCTACTGTGATATAGGACTAAATTGTAACTTATATTGTGCCCAACAGAATGCTCTGCTGTCACCGCGACGGTGACGAACGTTCTTAGTAGATACAAATTATCTAGGAATTTTAATAAATTTCGTAGAATCATCTAGAATCATCAATCATCATCTATCATCATAGAATCACCTAGAATTTTGAACAATATTTGATATTTTATTTCTCTATAGGCCAATGAATAAATTATTGTCTCTAAATAATCCTCTTTTTAGCCGATTTCTTTGGATTTCCGATCAAAGAAGACTGTTTTACAAATATTGTTGAGCCTTTTCCAATTTATTACAGACAAAAATCTCACTTTTACCGGATTTTTGCGTCAGCCAGCCAAAACCCCTCTATTTATCCGATTTCTTTTGCTTTTCGACCAAGATATCCCGTTTTACAGAATTTTTGGGTCTTTTTCTTACCCTCTTAGCTGAAAAACGAGCTTTTCCCCCCAAAAATCTTGGTTAGCCAATTATTTTGGCCTTTCACTCGGTTTTTCATTCGAAATACCATGGTTGTGCAAAATTTTTTGTGTCTTTCTCTCCTTATATTAGGGAAAAGTTCCACCTTTTCCCCGATTTTTAGCCTTTCCTTCAGTTTTCGACTAGAATCCTGGATCTACAAAATTTTCGTGGCTTTCCCTAACTCTTTAAGCCAAAAATCCAAATTTTTAACTGATTTTTGAAACTTTGCCTCGATTTTTCGACAAGAAACTCTCTTTGAACGAACCAGATTTTTGAACGATTCTCTCTCCTCTTTCGGTCGAATCCTACCTTTTTTTTCTCGGCCTAAACTTAACCGATTATAATCATTTCCTTAGATAATGTACCTTCAATTTTTTTTGGCGTATTACCTACCTACTCTTAACCTTATCAAATTAATCTTTGTACCGTTGGAAAGATCTTTATGCCAAATAAGTCGTGCACATTCTAAAATTGTACTTATGATTCCTTCACCCTCTATAAATTTCTTGGGATCAAAAACCGCAGAAGCATTTTCAGGCCCCTTCATTTTTTAAAGTTTCCCATCAGGAATCTTGGCCTTCAATAAAAATTCTTTTGGTATACTAATTTTTATTGCGTATGTATTCCGCAAGGAGCTTGATTTTACTAATAACCAATAATGGAGGAAGAATGACGTGATAACGGGTATCTCACGACGCGTTTCGGCTTAAAAAGCCTCGTCAGGTGAGCTATTCCTCTATCTCAATCATTCTTTTCACTGTGAACCCTATCTCCGAGAGATTTAGTATACACAGCGGGAAGCTGGAAACAAACCATTTCCCGGAAGCTCACCAAGTTCCACCTCATTATTGGTTGTTTAAATTTTTATGACAGGTTGCTGTCACAGTGAAAAGAAGAATGATTGTGATAGAGGGAATAGCTCACCTGACGAGGCTTTTAAGCGAAACGCGTCGTGAGATACCGTTATCACAGCCATTCTTCCTCCATTATTGGTTATTAGTAAAAAAAAAATTCTATTGAATTTCTTTTATGGTTTCCGATGTCGTAAGTTCCGGACAATAAAAGATTTACAGAATCACAAAAATTAATACTCCGTCAAATGGTCGTCTGGTTTCTGCGGAACAATATGATAGAGCAAGTTTTATCTGAGAGAAAATATAATCTATTAAAAAAAGAAAAATGTGTATTTAACAAACCGGGTAAGTGGGTAGATAAAGCCGGCTTTCGTATCCACGGTTTCGGCGGGGGAACGCGCGAAAGGGGGAGAAGGGACTTGGAGCGTTTGGCATGAACGCACTGCTCGATTCAGTCATAAACAATGTCTTCATTAGAGAGGAGATACCTGGATCCTTGGGACATCGAAAATTATATTTATCTTCGTAAAGGACCAGCACGTAGGCGATCCGTTTGTTTCGATAAAGCAGTTCAGTATGCATCATACCCAGGTAATTTTCATTTTTTTCTCGGTTTTTCTTGTGGAATTTTATACCCCGGTGGTAATATTGGTACGATGGGGATTTGAGGGTCTTTATAGGGTTGACGATTTCCTGGTTTTTTGGGTAGATTAGGAGGGACGAAAGTCGAAGGAAGGTATCCTGGAGTTAAACCCATGATTCCTCCGTAAGGGCGCTGAAGGATCGGCCGAGGAGCTGGTGGCTCATATCCGTAGCTAACGCCAGAATCATCTTTTTTTTCAATCCACCGACCATAACTCCAATTTCCTCCTACTGGATGAACTCGGCCGGTAGGTGTCGGTCTTCTTTCGTCTCTGAGGCCCGCTTTTAGTCGCGTTTTTACCTCCTGTAAATTTTATTGGGAGATGTCGCGGCTTTTGCAATATTGAATCCTCCAGGGAGCCTTTGATCCCTGTTAAAGGAGAGCGAATTGACGGCTGACTGTTCGGATGGGGAAATAAAGTATATGGAACGGGCAACTGTCGATTTTCATCCAGAGGAACATCAAAGACATCCTCAAGCTCCCATTTCGTCAAATCTAGAAGATCACTCCTCTGTCGTCTGTACATATCAATAATTAAAATCGAAGGAAAAAAATATAACTAAAATCAACAATCAATTTTGGAACGTAAAAATCATTATTTTTACCAAAAAATCCAACCCTTTGGACTAAAAATACAAAAAAAGTGTTTTTAAAAGATTGGCTACTCCAATTCCAACTTTTGTAAAACTCCAGCGCGTACAGTGCGGTCAGCAATAAAAGTCCGATGGCTGAAGAAATTATCGTGATTTCCGATGAAAACAAAATAGTCATATTTTCCTGTAAGTTCAAGTTAAATATAAGTAGTGGGTAAAAAATTACCTTGTTGATGCTTATGACTACTAAAGATGTTGATCCCAGCAACATAATAACGCACAACATTTTAAATAATGTTATAGAATCTAAATTATTAATAATAAAGTTTTGTTTAAAATAATACCTGGTTCGATTGTTAATAAATGGATAAATGTATAAAATCACTTGAATAAAAGAGTAAAAAGCTAAAAGGTAAACAAAGACAAGAGTTTAAATCTTGATGGCATGTCATGTGATTTCACACATGAAAAAAAAGTTAAATTGTTATGAAATTATTTTGATCTCTAGCAATTTGCATGTTTTTCCTGGAGGGGTAGCTTGCGGGTTAGGTAGTGACAAGCCGCAATCTGAGGTACAACGGTGGGAGCGATTTTCGTGCCACTCCACCAATGAATGCTCTCTAAGCCCATGACCAATAGAAGCTCTAGAATGGTTCAAGCACTCCCACTGATCAACAGAAGGCCCTAGAATGGTTTAAGCCACTCCCATGACCAACGAAATTCTAGATGGTTAAGCCACTCCCAACCAATAGAATGCTCTAGAATGGTTTAAGCCACTCCCACGGACAACAGCTGCTCTATAATGGTTTAAGCCACTCCCACTGACCAATAGAAGGCCTAGAATGGTTTAAGCCACTCCCATGACCAACGAATTCTATAGATGGTTCAAGCCACTCCCACGGACCAATAGAATGCTCTAGAATGGTTTTGCCACTGCCACGGACCAACAGAATGCTCTATAATGGTTTAAGCCACTCCCACTGAATAGAAGGCTCTAGAATGGTTCAAGCCGCCCACTGATCAACAGAAGGCCCTAGAATGGTTTAAGCCACTCCCATTGACCAACGAAATTCTAGAGTGGTTCAAGCCACTCCCACGGACCAATAGAATGCTCTAGAATGGTTTATGCCACTCCCACGGACCAACAGAATGCTCTATAATGGTTTAAGCCACTCCCACTGATCAATAGAAGGCTCTAGAATGGTGTAAGCCACTCCCACTGACCAACAGAAAGTTTTAGAATGGTGTAAGACTCCCAATAACAAAAGTAAAAGATAATGAATGAACTCAGACAACAAACTTTGGTTTATTTCTTCCGAGAAGTGGATCGCGGCATTTGAGCCAACAGGGCTTAGTAGGTGTCCCGTATTGGTTTGGAAACGGCGGTCCTACGACGTAAGTCGGTGGTATCTGCATTGTCAGCGGATTCCCTGGTATAAAGCCCGACGGTAAAATCGGCGGGGTAGGCACCGTCGGGAAGCCTCTGTCGGACCTAGCAGTCTCCGATTGCGGCCTCGGGGGTTGCCCGCCTCTTCCTGGCGGGTAAAATTCGGCGGAATAAACTGCGGATTCATTGCATAAATTGTATGTTTCTGGCAGCGAAATTTGTTTTCTCGGATTATAAACGTAACGAGGGCCTATATTTCCTTCTTGTTTTCCAACCTTCTTTTGTCGATTGCTCTTTAGTTTCTTCTTCTTCTTGTTCTTCCTCATCTTCTTCTCCTCCTTCTTTCTTTTTACTTTTCTTTGCTCTTTAGTTTCTTCTTCTTCTTGTTCTTCCTCATCTTCCTCCTCCTCTCTTCTTTTACTTTTCTTTAATGTAGCACGTTGTAAAATTTTTTCACGTTTAAACGTAATTTAACCGCAGCAGCCGCCACCTCCTGGTCTTGGAGGAAAAGGGACTCCGTAAGGGTTACTGAATGGCATAAACGGTTGGGACATCGGATGACCTAAAGGGGGCGGAGGGACTTCCATACATCCAATAGGCATCGCCGCTCTTTGTGTGTAGGGCATCGGCAATTGCGTTCCCGGTGGCATAGGCAACATCGGATGAGGTCCCATCGGACCCATCGGACCCATCGGGTACGTCGGATTTATAGGAAACGTTGGAGATGAAGTCGCTGATATCGGTTGCATCCCGCCCTGCATCGGCGCAGGAAATCCAAAAGGAAAACTCTCAGGTGGTAACGGCGGTCCAATATAAATCGTCGGCGGTTCCATCGCCATCGGGGGTTCTTCCTTCTTTTCACCATCTTCTTCTTCTTTCCATGATGTGGATTGATATTAACAGGTGGCCGGCATTCCGTCGGTATAGGAAACAGCCCAGCTATAGGTCGAGGGAGTCCTTTTATCATTATTTCATCAGGACCCAGCTTCTGCTCCATATCAGTCGTACTTTCGCTTTTCTCAAACATCAATTCAAACTGACTATCGCTTCTATAAGAACTTTTTGCCGTCGTTACATCAACCCATCGGTCATTTTTAAGTAATTCCCTCCTCATTCTTCTATATCGATCGACTAACATAATCGCAGTAAGCAATCCACCTAAAAAAACAACAAAGGGAAAGCGGATGCTGCGGTTTATTATCAGATGCTTAAAATAAACTTACCAAAAAATAAAATTCTCTGGATCAAAAAATAATGAAAGGAAGACCATTTTTTGTCTCTACGAACGTCATTAGAAGAACCAATGTGTAAAATATGAAACCCAACAGTGTCGTGAAAAACATTACTTCGGATGCTGCAACAATCGTCATGTTGTCCTACAGCTAAATTAAACCACAGAAAAAAAATCATTTACCTTATTGACAGCAATATTGAGAAGCGCTGCTGAAGGCAAAAGCATAAAATTGTTCATAACTTTAAAAAGTGCTATCCAATCTAAGAAAAATCAAAACTTTTTCAAAACAAGAAATTTACCAGGATCCAAGTTTTGTGCGTATGCAATGATAAATAATGAATTTTGAACAATCGAATATAACATTAAATACATCCAATTAATTTTACTAGACTTTTTGATACCATCAAAGCTTCCAGGGATGTTTCATTTTTTTAAAAATAACACGTGGCTTTATTTCCACGTGTCTGGAGTTTATTCCGGCTTTTTTCGATCGATAAGTAGGCAAACCGCGGTAAATACCGTTTTTCTCGTTTTCAAATTAATCATGTAATTTTTTTAACCAGAAGGTGTGGTTTGTACGAATTGGATTCCCACGAGTCAGCACAGTTTCCGACGGCTTTCGCGGCGTGCTTAAGCGGAATTGAAAATATGAAGAATAAAATAATTGTAATTGGGATGTGGTAAAAGTAGGCCTGATGACCGCCCTGTGTTTCTTTTTTTAATTGTTAGAGCAATGAGAACTGTTTCTGATTATTTTCTTTCGTGCCAAGAACAATAGAGTTTTCTACGCTATCTTCAACTTAAAAAAAAGTACTTTTTAGCCTCTTTTTCGATCAATGGACCAGTTTGTCTTCTCACATGTTTTTTTTTTTTGGTGTTTCTAATCATTTATTTTTCCCAGGGATCTTTTTTTTATGTGAATATTAGCCTTCAAAAACAATATTTTGTGACTGGGGCTTACATCACGTCTTTTGTCACTGTCAAAAGATTGGAAAGTTACGAAAAAAAGTGACAAAAGATAAACCTTTGATTGTACAAAAGGACCATATGAAGGAAGTTCGTCTTTTGAGCCGTAGAATTGATAATTTTACATAGTCGGGACAAAAATTTTTCCCTTTCTCACACGTCAATGTCAATGTTTGAAATTGGAAAATAAAATCCAGTTTGTCTTACTTTTCTCGTTACGGGAGAAAAGTGAAAATTAATGAAAGTCTCTTTAGAAGGAGACTAGTGAGAATTGTCTTCTTCATTTTATCATCGGATAAAGCCTAACGGAATAAATTTCTTGCTTAATTCAGTGTACGGGATTATGCAAGATAAGCCGACCTACACGCTTAATTCGTTCTGCGTTTAGATTTTCATTGAATTTAATTTTCAGGGTTTGATTTTTTAGGTTTTATTTAAGGGGATGAGGGTTTTAAGTTGGTTGCTTTGTACATTTTCGTTGTGAGCAACGGTTTTCGGTTTTTTCCTTCTATCTTGGAAACCGTCGCTCAAAACGAAAAAAATGTCCGAAGTAAAAGTTGTAGCTACGGAAATTTACTACATAAAATATGTTATTAGTTTTTTCCGTCAGAGCAATATTTTAGGAGATATGAAGGTTTTAAGTTTTCAGACAGGCTCTGTAGGATTATTAGTTTTAACCTCATAACTCCTTAAATATTGCTTTTACGAAAATAATGAATAGAAAAATTTTTGTAGGAAATTTGTACCTACAACTTTTACTTAGGACATTTTTCGTTTTGAGCGACGGTTTCCGAGATAGAAGGGAAAAACCGAAAACCTTTGCTCACAACGAAAATTTGCTAAGCAACTCACTTAAGAACCCTCATATCTCCTTAAGTGTTGCTCTGACAAAAAAACCAATGAAGTCTTTTTTGTGGGAAATTTCCGTAGCTACGACTTTTACTTAGGACGTTTTTTCGTTTTGAGCGACGGTTTCCGAGATAGAAGGGAAAAACCGAAAACCGTTGTTAACAACGAAAAATTTGCAAAGCAACCACTTAAATACTTCCATATCTCCTAAAGTATTGCTCTGACGGAAAAAACTAATAAAATATTTTATGTAGTAAATTTCAGTACCTACAACTTTTACTTAGGACATTTTTTCGTTTTGAGTGACGGTTTCCAAGATAGAAGGGAAAAACCGAAAACCGTTGTTAACAACGAAAAATTTGCAAAGCAACTCACTTAAAAACCATCATACCTCCTTAATTTTGAAAAGTTCTTGGTTTCTAAAAAGCTACAAGATAGTAGATATTCCCAAAGATCTTAAGATCTTAAGCAACCTTTCTTCTGCAATCCTTCCTACCTGAAGATAAAATTTCAATGTCATGAATAATTAACTCGAAAGTATTTTAAAAGAAACAGGAAGAGAGAGGAGACATTTTTTTTTCTCCAAACGAGATGAAGCTCGAATGGAACCAGTCTTAGATATCTCGAGGAAGTCAAGATCAGGTTTTTCAGATATTAAAATAAAGGTAATAATTTACAGATGCACTTTCTACATCTCCAATTACCTAATATCTGGTTCCGGCTAGTAAAAGGACAGATTCACGCACATTTCCTAGAGCACGTATTTTTTAATTTAGACTTTCGCCTCTTTTTCAGTCCTCAATATCACTTTCTTGTATTGTACAGTTTTAACGTTTCTCAGAGCGTCAAAGTCCCACGACCTAAAACTTTTCACTTTTCTCTTAAAAAATATAATCAAAGTTCTTTTTTTGGACATTACTTTCTAAATATAAGAACCTTTTTATGGGTCGTAAATCTATATAGTAATTTTTTTTATTTTTTTATAAAACTATAAACCCGGATGAGATTTTCCCAGACGGCTCCTGAGAAGTCTGCGGTAAAGGACTCTCCCATAACTCGTATTATAGGTCTCATTTTTGATTAGACGTTACGATTTAGTTGTATAACGCGAGTGCATAAAAAAAAGTTTCACGGTTTAGCGGAAAATAGAGGAATCTCCGTAGCGATTGTATTAAAAACAGAACCGTTTAGCCATAATGCAATTCAATTACCCCTCATTACCTTCGTATAAATATGAAAACTAGGGCGATTCATTAATTCAAATGACTAACGGAATTTTAGCTAAATTAAAGTTGTCCAGAAATCGAAAGAAAAGAAATAATCCGAAGTTTAAACAGTACAGTTTTTAAACGGTTTTCTATCCCTTCGCTAATATAATCACGAGGTTCGAGACAATTAGCTAAACAGTTAAATAAATGTGCAACGCCTGGGATTCTCCTATCTCACCTCATTTATCAATCCTTTTATTTCCTCACGCTTTGTGAACTTTTATTATTTAAATTTTAAGAATCTTATTATTTAACAATAAAATGTCTTCCGGTATCAGTTTTATGTTTGAAATCACCCATAATATAAAATATTAGACACTTGGCCGCTCATGCTCGATATAATAAGGGATTTCTCTGAAGTTTTTGTACATTCTTATCTTTGATGAACTACCTAAAATTTATGGGACAATGCTACTTTTTTTTCGCTCAAATGATTGGAACAAGGAAGAAACGAAGTTGAGGGAAAGTAAAAAAAATGAAAAAGAAAAACTTTCTGCATCTTTGTTTTACACGAAAGTATTTTGTTTAATATATTAGCAATTTTTCAAGTAAAAAGTTTTTCAAGGGATGTCTTGCCCGAAAACTCCAGTTTTACCAAATTTTCTCGTTTTCTCTGTCTTCTACCCGATTTTCGAACGTTTTCAACTGCAAAAAAACTCGTTTTATCGTTTAGTTATTGGTATTTCAAAACTTTCAAACGGAATTTCGGGAAGTTTGCCAAGCTCTTTTAGCCGAGAGAAAATCTATATTAACTTTATTCCACCTGATGAAGCGTATTACGCCGAAACCGGTCGTGTAATATCCGTTTTTTCATTCTTTCTCCCTCTGTAACTTTTAATAGCATTAACTTTATTTCCGGGAGTTTTCAACGGCGAAGGCAAAAAAAAAAAAGAAAGAAAAATAAAAGAAAAAAATCACACTTTTAAAGGTTTTTTAGGAGTTTCTTCAATTTTTTGCGCAAAAACATAGTGCATATGAGGCGCTCCGAATACGAAGGGCGAACTCGACAAAACGTAGTTTCGAGATATTCGCATTTTAAAGTTTTCTGTTAAGGGCGAACTCGACAGAAAAGTCACTCTCTGGAATTTTCGTGGCGAGATTTTAGAATCATCGTAGAATCATAGAGAAAAGGGTTTTTTAAAAATCACCAAATCTCGAAAAGAAAAAAAAAATTAAATAAAAAGGTTGAGAGTAGAGCTTTGCCGCATATCGGTTTTTACGTATTTTAAAGGGGAAAAAAGGGCAAACTCAATATAAAAATTACATGGGTGTATTCTTCAAAAGGTCTAGAATCTGAAAATGAAAAAAAAAAAATTTTCCGATGTCGAGTTCGCCCTTCGTATTCGGAGCGCCTCATATTAAAAATGATTTTTTGCTCTATCCTCCGCTATTTAAGCCAAGAAAACTACTTTTTGTCAAATTTTTGAACTTTTTTATGACCAAAAACACTTCCTTTTCGGTAATTTCAATGAAATTCCTGTTGTACTTGATATTAAAATCTTAAAAATAATTTTTTCTGCCCGAAAACACTCTTGAAACCTCATTTTTTGACGTATTTCTTGGTGTTTTTGCCTATTAACTCTATAAATAATATCCTTTTTGCAGGTTCTCCAAGTGCGGGCCTATAGAGTCTCCTATCCCTTTTTTCCCTTAAAAAAAGGAGTCTTTTTTTTAGACCACATTTCTTTTCTTTCTTTTTAATTCGAACAGACCTTCAATTTTCTCTGTCCCTCCGCCGAATCTAATAAGAAAGACGGTATTCTTATTCTTCGGACTATGTAGACCACATCAAATCGCCTTAAACGCCGTCTTTCGTCGAGATGAAAAAGAAAAAGGATATTGTAAGAATTTTGTTTAACAATGTACAAATTTCTTAACAAATCTTTGACTGAATAAAAAGGAGGAGGAGACTTGTGCGCTTTCGGTTGTTTAGCGGGGCGGAACACTACCGCCTTCCTAGATAGTTTTATATTTTTATGAACAAAACTTAAATTTCTTTGAATGCGTGCCCGTACTTTCTAATCAACTGTTTACTTATTTTCGTCTCTAATTACAACTTTCGCGATTAGAAGCCGATGGGAGACTCACGAGGATTTCTTAAAAGTTTTTAAAACAATCGGTTCATTTTCATGAATAATATTAAAAAAGAAAAAAAAAGCTATTAAAAATGCGTCACTTTCACTTCTTTTCAACCCATCATGTTAAAATGCGCAAACAAGATTTCGTCAACGAAGCCCCTACAAAATGAAGACAATGTCGTCACCGATTCTGTTCCAATTTATTCCGGTTTTTTACGAAACCCCAGGATTTTAGCAAGTGTGGTTTTTGACATTTCTTATTTTTTTCAGAAGATGGACTTGGGCCGATATATGGAAGTTTAGTGGAAGCAGGTCTCAAATCGCCGAACGAATATCCGGACGAAAGATCTCTTTATATTTACAACAGTCTTCCACCCCCATCGCATTGTCCATCATGTCTCAGGTATTTTTTAATTTGAAAGTTTGAATATGCAACGTCTCTTGAGTTTTAAAAAAAACATCCTGAGTACTTAACGTCGCCAGAAAAGGTGAAGAGACATAAAAAAGAAGACAATTTCACTTCTCATTATAATAAACCTGATCATTTCTATATTTTATAAACTGTTCACTTTTACTTTTTGAATTTTCTGTCCTTAATGAGCCGAAAATTCTTAAAACGGCTACTCGTCGACATTGGCATCATTTTTTTGTTGGACGCACTATGAATTTTAAAGTGGGTCAATAAAAAAGATTTAAATCGAAGAAACGCGGAAGAAAAAGTTCCATATCGAATTGAAGTTCTTTTTATTCGTTTGACCATTGCTCACGATTAATCCAGAAAAAAAGTTGAATAAGGATGTCAACTTTATGTCTTTCGGAACAATGGAATCTGCAGACACGAACAGAACTTTCGTATTGCAAAAAGTCCATTATTTTTTCGAAATCATAACTACAATAAATAAAAACTAAAGCGTTTAGATTTTTTAAAGGATGTTAGAAATCGTTGAGTAACCAAAATGAACATACACCGGGTGCTAAAAATATATGAGGCGCTCCGGGTACGAAGGGCGAACTCGACATCGGACAAATTTTTTTAACTTCCTTAAAGAAGTTATTGTGATACTCTCGACGTCGGGTTTTTGGGGAAGGGTCCTCCAGTTTTTTTTCATTTTCAGATTCTAGACCTCTTGGTGAATGCACCCATATAAATTTTATGTTGAGTTCGCCATTTTTTCCCCTTTAATACGTAAAAACCGAAACTTTAAAATGCGAATATCTCGAAACTACGTTTTGTCGAGTTCGCCCTTCGTACCCGGAGCGCCTCATATTTTCCGTGCAAAAAAAGCTGATAAAAATTGCATAAAATGGACGAAAGGATTTCTTTAGCTCGAAAAATCCTCAAAATCAATCGAAATGTAGCAAAGTGGTTTTTTTAAATACATAAAAATGCCCCAAAATTCAGATTTATCGTTGATTTTTGGGCAAAAGATCGGGAAAAACAACCAGAAGTTCACTTTTTTTTTGGGAGAAAAAAAAACGGAGAAAAACTCCATAAAATCGGGACGTATGGTATTCTCTTGGCCCAAAATCGGGGAAAACCACTAAAAATTAAAAATTCAAATAATAAAAATCGCCCTAACACTTAGTTAAAATTTTGTTGGATTTGGTCGATTTTTCGAAGTAGAGAAACCCCCTTTCAACCCAATGGTCAAGAATCATCCGTTTAAAAGTTTAACCCTTTAAAAGGGTTTCTCTTGGCAAAAAATCGAGAAAAACGGAGAGGGTTTATGGTGAAAAAAAATTATGATTCTTGAGCAGAATCATAGCGTTTTGGTAAAAAACGACCAAAAATTTAATTTGAATGATGCTTTTTGAGCCAAAAAATTAGAGGAAAACCGCTTAAAATTGAGACAAAAGCGTTTTTTTAAACCAAAAAATCGAGGAAAACGACCTAAAATTTAGTCATAAATGGTTTTTAAAACTAAAAAATAATTTTGTTACATAAAACTAATAAAAAGTGTGTCAAATGGAGATTTGGTTTGGTTCATTTAGTTTGCGTAAAGCTCTCCAATTATAAAAATAAACAATACATTTTTTTTGAAGTGTTAAATAAAAATTGCCTGTATGATGCGGGAGCCCACATCAACCGCATCGTCCTACTTTTTCACCTGTAGATTTTAAAAGCCTCCATGAGGTCAAAGATTAACAAATGGCAATAAATCCCGTTAAGATTTAATTGAAAATTGAGTTAACCTAAAAAAACCGGGATCAATCACAAGTGAAAAGATGTGGATGTCCCCGACTGCCTTTTTCGAACTAGATCGTATAGATCTCACCTTCAGGTTTTCACTTTCTAGACCATCATTCAAGGTCGATATTGCATCTTGTCACCTAGAATCCGAGAAAAATCATCATAAATGGAAGCTTGACAAATCAAAACAAACCAGTATAGAAAGTTTCATTGAATTTCAATTTCTTTCGATTAATTACGTAAGTGCGTAAACCATGAAAAATTCATAAATTGCATTTAAATAATTTTTTAATATCCTTTTATTTTGAATTAACTTTTTATGACAGTTTTCACACAATATTTTAAAACTATAATTTATAATGGAGCAAAAAGTTTAATGATAATGATTCGGGTCATTTGACATCTTTCTTATGTAGGCGACCCAATTTTAGAACCTTTAAATTCGTGAAAATTATGAAAGTTTATTCTGAGGGATTGGTAGGCCTGAAAAGTGCAATTGATGGGCCTTTTAAGGTGAAAGTAACCTTGAGAAGTACCCTAAAGTACGAGAATTTTGAAACGTTTAGTCCTGAATTAGTTTCCTTCCCTACTTTCTCATTACATTTTCTGGTCGAACCGGTTCACATTAAACTTCACCTTCGAACATCCACGATTACGTAAATTGTGAATTACTGAGTATGGAAAGTAGCTTTTTTTAAAAAAAATAGGAAAATTGTTTTAACAGTTAAAATTGTTCATGGTTAAAATATCGTGTTCACGCTTTCAATTCGTGAGAAATACGCACTTGGGAAAAAAGGGGAAAGACAAAAAAAGTGACTAAAAGTGACACAAAACTATCACGATATCGATTTCGTCTAATTTGAGGGGTGGGACAACGGGACGTATCCGTCACGGGAACTGTTATTACTATGATTAAAGTAAAACCTGCGTAGTTAAATTTTGGCGTAATAATTTCGGTAGAGATTTCAGTAGTCGTGTTGACAAAAGAAAAAAAAACTGTTATTTCTTTGGGCTTCGAAAATCACAGAAACCGTTGGAGTCTATTTAAATAAAAACTGGAATTGTCATTTCATTTTATTTCTTCGGTTACTTTTGGACGGATTAAACTTATAATTTGAAGAAGTTTTTGAAGGGTCCGTTAAACCACTTACTGTGGCATTTTTTCTACAAAGCTTTGCTCCGATTTTGCGAGAAAATCATTGGTTTTTAGAAAAATTTCTTTGTTATTTGGCTTTAGAATACATTTATTTACCTAAATACAACAGATTTTTTTTTCAAAAATCAGAAAAATGTAAAAAAAACCTCAATTTTTTATTCTTAATTTTTTTGATTAAAATAAAAATTTCGATAAAACGAGTTTGTGTTTAAATTTATGAGTGTTTAAAAAAGCTAAAAGCTAAGAAAGTCTTTCCCTAACCACAGTCAATTTTTTGTAAATTGGGAGCAAATACTATTTGTGAGGGAAGTGGGGCAATTTTTACCATTTTCTATATCCAATAATTGGATAACTTAAAAAATGAAAAATAGAAATTTTTCTTAACTTTCGAAGTAACCGGAGAAATTAAAAGAAAATTTAGTTTTCATGACTATTATTGAAAATCAATTACAGTTATTTCGTTTTCCTGGCCCTCCAGGCGAATTCCGAAAGTTTAAAGCGTGTCAAGAATCGGCCTTGAGCTTGAACCGTGCGATTATTTGAGCCATGTAACTGAAGAAAGCGGAAACCCGAGCGTGCCGAGGAAAAACAAGAGCTGGGACGCGATAATTTTATTTCGATTGCATAACCACTTTTCTTCCTTCATCTCTTCCGAGTCCTTTAAAAGCATTAAAAAAATCGAATGCCTTCTTTCCGGACTTTTTTTTTAATTGCGTAGCCTAGTTTTGCCAAACCGCAAGTTTTTATATCATAAATATTACGCTCACAAACCCCTATAATTCTTCACTACGGCGCAAAGAATATGCACTTTCAGCATAACATCTGAGCTATCACATGTTTTAAGAAAATTAAAAATATGCCGGATTGCCTTTCACCGTTTTTTTGGTGCCCGGTGGTGAATAGTTGTTGCTTCTACCCATGCAGTTGCAAAACAAGAAATGGAACCAAATTTATAGGGGTCGCTTTGACAGTAAGACATTTCATTGTTTTTACCTTCAGTAGGCAGAAGCGGATGGGCCTAAGAAGGGGCTTTCTCCATATTTCCTACTCCGAATGTTCAAAATTTTCCAATTAAAAAAATCCTAAAGCCCCGAGATTCGAACCCTGGGCCTCCCATTTCGAGTTTTTCTAGCTTGTTGCTCCCACAGCCACGAATCCCAGCCATTTCATAGTTTTAATTTAATGCTTTTATTTTGGATTTAACAGTTTTATGGCGTCCTAACTACTTTTTTTTCTATAATTATAGAATCATTCGGTATGCCTTTTTATACATTTTATTTTTTATCTATTAATTAATAAATTATTTCAGATTATTACATTGTCCTTTTTTATTTGGGAATTTCCATTTTAACGCTTATCACAGGCATTGCGATCTTATGTGGGATTTTTTTTGTAAAATAAAAATAGGTACAAATTTTAAAATTAAACTAATTTTATTCTAGAATATTAAGCTAATAATAAAAATCAGTTTGATTCTCATATTGGCTTTAATTGCGTCATACTTAGTTCTGCTGGTATTTTCGATTTTAGAACTTATGAAGCAAAATGATCACGAAAAGACAGTTTTGACAGTTTTCTATTTAAGTTCATCGGTAGTCTGCATAGGTGAATAAATTATAGAATTAATATAAAACTCAATTTTTTTTCTGTAGCTCTTTTTATTTCTTCATAGTTATTTTCGCTTATTACCGAGAAGAAGAAGTCGAAGAACAAGCAAAATGAACGGCGATATTATACTATCCCGCAAGACACTTTGGTCATGCAGACGTAGTATCCAGGAAAAAATTTCTTTTAAAAATTTTTTATTTTTATTGTTTTAGGGATCTCGACGATTACACTAATATCGAAGATGGCCTCTACGAAGATTTAAAAGGGAATCATCAAATAAAAAGGCCTCAATACTACCGATCGGAAAAGATCAAAAAAGACTACGCGGATACAAGGAGGAGGAGATTTGTTAGCCCAGAAGGCAAATTTGGGATGAATACTTTCGGCCACCTACGAATCGACTACTCCGGAAACTGGAACAAACTCGACAGATACATCGGCTACGACTAAAATTTTCACTCATTTCTTCAAAAAAGAGCCAAAAAATCATAAAGCCTCTCTTATTTATATATTTAGTCAAAGTATATAGAAAAATGAGGAGGCATTGAAAAGTGTGGTCATAAATAGTTTACGTTATGCACTTTATCTTTTTGACAAAGGAGCTATCTATTGGGTAGAAGTTAAAGCTATCGTAGATTAGATCCTCCGTGTAAATTTTTGTTTATAACACATTTTTTTAACTTACCTTCCTATTATAAAGTTATCTTTTTTGTATTTTTAAATAAAATATTTTTAAAAATTTGGGTTGTATAAAATAAGAATTTAAAATTTCAATACTTATTATTTATTCGCATAAATATAACAGCACAAAATACATCAGATTCAGAGAACCGATTAGGTTGTGTCTGAAGATTCTTTGGTAGGTAACAGAGAAATTCATAAAGAATGATTACACATCATTTTACAATACTAATTTCAGACTAGGAAAAAGCTGAAATACTAATTCAAACTCAATAATCTAAAATATTATACTTTTAGTCACGACATTCATTTCTACTTTAACAATTAAAAAGAAAGATTTTTTCGTAAACATGAAAAGACCAATGGATGGAAGCGAAATAAATTTTTAGTCAAGCGTTAAACAGAAAATAAAAAATGAAGTATAAAAAGTCGTTTTTAGGACTATTGAGGTGTATAATATAAAGTTGAAAAAACAAAATTTAGCGATGTTAAAAGTTTTATATTTGAGAAAGAACTGTAGAAACGTAGCTTGCTCTTTTGTTTTCAATATCTGGAGCTCTAATCTTGTTGAGTGCATCACTTTGTGACCTCTCTGTAAAATACAAAAAAAATTAATAGGTGTGTAGTAGTTTTATGATGAAAGTACAAAATTTAAAATGTAAAAATTGAACTTTTTTTATGTGGGCAAATGAATTAAAAAGTTTAAGAATTTGGTCATAATGTTTAGGGTACAACTACGTCATAGAAAAAAAAAAGAAAAAGAAAAAAAAAAAAAAAAAAAAAAAAACCGGGAAGACGCAAAATTAGGACGTAGTTTGAAACAGATAATGGGGTTTTATCTCCAACAAAACGTCGTATTTTGAGGATTTTTTTTAGCTTGTTGATATAAAATATTTTTAATTATGATATTACACTGAGGGATTGGAAGGATGGCCTAAAAACCAAAGAAAACCTGTGAAAACTGTTTTATTTCACCAAAAGACCTAAGAATAGTTCTTTTTTCGGCAAAAAGACAAGGGAAATTGTTTAAACAGATAGATATCTTTAAAAAAACCGATGATAACCCCATAAACACCAAATATGGTGTGTATAGGCCAAAACACCCAGGAAAACGCCTAAAAGGACGTTTTTTTGGCCAAAAGAAAGCGAAATAGCGGCTAGGATGAATGATGTTACACAGATGGTTTGAGTATGACCCTAAGGAACGAGGAAAGCCCCTAAAATAGTTTTCATCATCCAAAAGGCTTAAGAAAATTTATTTTCCCGGGCGAAGAAACCAGGGGAATAGTTTTAAACAGACGTTTTTGTTCAACAAGGATTAAAAAATCCGTAAATAGGAACGTTTATCGGACAAAAGGCACCTGGGTAACTCCTAAGAAGAGGAAAAATGCCTAAAAGGACGATGTTTATAAGGCCCAGAAATCGGGAAAATCCTTAAATAGATTCTGGGAGAAATAATTTAATTTTTACCTCTGTATCTGATAACATGTCCATTTTTATTCATCGACGAAGTATTGATAACGTGACCATTCTTATTCATAGATGATGTATTGAGAACGTGAACATTTTTATTCATAGACGAAGTATTCATAACGTGACCATTTTTATTCATTGACGAAGTATTCATAACGTGGCCGTTTTTGTTCATAGACGTATTCATATTTTGATGGTTGTGTGGAGGAAATTGCCCGTTTCGAAATGAAGCAACAGGTGTAATAAGAGACCTACCACTGCTCATCGTGGCCGTATTTGTCCCACCTAAAACGACGAATTGATTTCAAGTCTGTTGATTTTAGAGAGTTTACCTTGAGGGAGGAAAAAAACGTCGGTGTTGAACCTGTAGGGCCTCCCTCGAAATGTAGACGGTGCAGAGGGAGGAGGCGTGGATCCCCAGCTGTTTATATCGATGTCTGTCATTACTAAAAAAGAATTTCATTTTATGACGAATTAAGTCATAATTTAAATAAGCTTACGTGATAATCTGTTATCGTGGTTCGCCCGCGGCCAAAGATCGATTTCAGGACCACATCTTGACCTTCGTTTCAAAACTGACTCCATTAAACTCGCAGTATCAGTTTTATGAGAATCTAAAATTTTGATTATTTTGATGGCTTCATATTTTTTTGTTTCACCTGTGGTGGAAATCCAATCTGCTCGGCTATAAGGGCTATCATCGCTTCCCCAGTTAGGATCATGAAGTTTTCTTAAGGCTATTCTCCTTTCTTTGCTTGCAATGGTGCACTCCTATGAAAATAAAAAAGATTAGAGGAAATACCTTGAAATTGATTATTTACCTCAAGAAGTTCAAACCAATCTTCAAGTCCTGAGGAAGCCCTTAAAAGAATTTTACTCTCCCTTCCTTGAAGTGCAAGCCCGATTGCGCTATAACTTTTTTTGTTAAGCCATTCGACTTTTTCGAGTTCAACTAATTTGACCTGGAATTTCTTTAGTGAAAGATGGTAAAAATGAAAAGGTACTTACTTTGAAAATGAACTGACCCATCGGTGAAATATTGTAGATGCCAGAGGATCTTTTGAAACAGTGCAGGTAGTCTTTGGTAAGGATAAAATACCTTTCCTTCCACCTCGAAAATATTCTGTCTCTTTGCTGCCATAGCAGTCCTCGTTTTAAGGCGTGCATCTCTCTTCCGGCTGAGACCACAGACTGCAAAAAAAATTTAAGTATTAAATTCCAAAGGTCGTACTAATTCGTGATTTTACGGCGTCCACGCATAGCCTAAATGTCAATGTCACTTTCACGGACAACAATGACGATTTGAAAACACAAACTGGTCGGATCCTGATTCGATTAATCTTTTTAAGCTCAGGAAGTGTTTATTAATTTGTGAATTCGGCCTACCCACATAAAAAGCCGCAAGGTTTTTTAACTAAAAAAATGTTTGAAAACCTCAACCACAAAAACAAAAGTTTGCATAAGTTTGTAATGAGAGTTGTTTCGAAGTGTAAGGGTGAAATGTGTGGTCTTTGAGGAATAAGTTGTGGTCTAAAGGGAGGAGCTGTGAAATTATTTCGAGACATCCTTTTAGGCGAGTGAAATAGCACTTTTACCTTGAATTTTTTTCGTCATAAGCTTTCTAGTGTTTTTTTCCTGTTTTTTGAGGAGAGGATGTGAAAAACGCCCAAAAAATGTTTTTCAGTATACAACTTAGGTTTTTGGCTCCAAAAATCAATGAAAACGCCCTAAAGTCCTTTAAAAAGCAGGCTTCTGGATCAAAAACTGAGGAAGACACCAAAAATTAAAGCGAAAAGGAGGTTCCTATAACGGAAAACCGATAGACATCCTGGAATCCAGAAAAAAAGGGGTTTTTCGGTTGAAAACCCCAGGAAAACGGAAGTAAACAATTGAGGCGCTCCGAATACGAAGGGCGAACTCGACAAAACGTAGTTTCGAGATATTCGCATTTTAAAGTTTTCTGTTAAGGGCGAACTCGACAGAAAAGTCACTCTCTGGAATTTTCGTGGCGAGATTTTAGAATCATCATAGAATCATCATAGAATCATAGAGAAAAGGGTTTTTTAAAAATCACCAAATCTCGAAAAGAAAAAAAAAATTAAATAAAAAAGGTTGAGAGTAGAGCTTTGCCGCATATCGGTTTTTACGTATTTTAAAGGGGAAAAAAGGGGAAACTCAATATAAAAATTTCATGGGTGTATTCTTCAAAAGGTCTAGAATTTG
Source organism: Orius insidiosus (assembly GCA_014119065.1). Taxonomy (NCBI): domain Eukaryota; kingdom Metazoa; phylum Arthropoda; class Insecta; order Hemiptera; family Anthocoridae; genus Orius; species Orius insidiosus. Next base: position 532,716 of record JACGAQ010000044.1, on the reverse strand, counting down.
AAAATGAAAAAAAAAATTTGTCCGATGTCGAGTTCGCCCTTCGTATTCGGAGCGCCTCAATTTATCATGTGTAGCTTTTATTATTTTATTGATTGATTAAGAATTTAAAATGAGTGAATCGAGATGTAGAATGTCAACACAAAGATTGATCTGGCAAGTATTCACGATATTCTGCTGTCCTCCACTTCCGTCGAAAATCGCGGCGAAACTCGCTTTTTACCCCCGGAGCCTTCTTATTACATAACGGACGAATCGACACCGAAAATCACTTGGAAAGAGTCTTCCGCATGGCTTTATACGGAGAAAGAAAAAGTCTTTTTTGAAGCTTTCTTCGCTCAGACGTCTCGAAAAAACAGAATCGCTTGCATTTTCGTAAGATGTTGCGTTAACCCTCGATATACTATTTTATACTCGCATGGAAACGCTGTTGATTTAGGGCATATGAGTAGCTTCTATTTGGGTTTAGGTATGAGCATAAATTGTAACATATTCAGCTATGATTATTCAGGTTATGGTATGAGTAGTGGAAAACCATCTGAAAAAAATATCTACGCGGATATCGAATGCGCATGGAATACATTAATGTCTAGATATAAATTAAACCCAAATCAAATCATACTTTACGGGCAAAGTATAGGGTCGGTCCCGACAATAGATCTCGCGTCAAAATCCAAACCGGCCGCTGTCGTTTTACATTCGGCCCTTATGTCAGGCTTAAGACTTGCTTGCCCGAACGCCAAACGAACTTTATGCTTCGACGCTTTTCCGAATATTGACAAAATTTCAAAAGTAACAAGTCCGGTGTTGGTCATTCACGGAAAAGAGGACGATGTCATTGATTTCTCGCATGGAAAAGCGCTCCATAGAAGATGCCCTAATCCCGTGAACCCGCTTTGGGTCGAACACGCCGGTCATAACGATATTGAAATTTATAGGGTGTATTTAGAGAGACTTCTGAGGTTCATTTACTTGGATCTTCCGACGATCGAAAAAGAACAAGCAGTAACGAGTAATGAAAACAACGAGCGTGCAACCGAATCCAACGATGAACCCTCTCACGATTCTTCAGGCCGTGATCCTACGGCCAGAGGCTCATCTAACCAATCTAATGACCCGACAGAACCTACTCTCAACGAAAGTAATAAAAAGAGTTTTCAAACATATGATTGATTACAGTTATTAGAGCTAAAACTTGGTCATTGACATCAATCTGTTGGAATTAAGGATGAGGGAGTCCAAGGAAAAAGGGCTGAACAGAAAAATTTAGTTCTCCCACCAAATTACGTTAAACATGACTTTTTTCTCAACAAGAAAATCCAGGAAAATGCCCCATAATCCGCGAAAAAAAGCAAAACGCTCTAAAACCCTGAAAAATGGGTGATTTTAGACCATATGATAGGAAAAAAACGATAACAAAGCAAAAAAACGGCATAAAATCGAAACAAAGTTAATAATGGCTGAAAACTGAGAAAAAAAGGGAAGAAAATTCAAGGGAATTTGAGAAAATGGTTTTTTTTGGGGACATTCGGGGCCATCGGGTTGAGACGCCTGAGTTTGTATAAGGAATTTAAAATGTTCATTATCAATTTGGAAATCCGGATAGAATATCATTTCCATTGTTTCCCTAGCTATTTATTTAAAAAATTTACAAAAAAATTAATAGATACGCCATGTTTTTATCACCGATAGAATGAATTTGAAACTATTCCATTTTTGCCTTAAAATTTTTAATATCAATAAATCTAGTAGACGAAAACAATGTTGTAAGATTACCCCCAAAAAAGTTGGTTTCCTTGGTTTTATCGAAAGGATGTGACGCCCGAAGGCTCTATCTATGTTGTAACACCCTGTATTTTTTAAGATAAGAATGATTAACCAAAAGATGAAATTACGAGATAGCAATAATAAATAAATTACACTTTAAAGCATCAGGACCTTATAAGGAGGCGGTCTCACTATTTTTCCCTTTTTGAGACAAATCACGTTTAAGTGATGACTTGTGAAAAAAAAATGTTCGATTGCTGTTATGAACATTTCATAATATTTTTTTCCCAATTTCAATTTTTTTTCAAGCTGTTTAATCAACCCACGCACTGACCTAAATAGTTTACAAATACGTTTCGGACGAAATAAAAGCATTTGAGATTGAAAACTTGGAATTAAGTGAGAGTTTATTGATTAGGAGATTGAGAAAATATTTACATTTTATCGCCTCTTCACTTTCTCGTATTATACAATCCAATGTCATAATCCCTTAATTAACTAACTGAGTAAAACTGAGCTGTTGGGGTCATAATCCCTCTAAGAGTAATGATTTTTTTACATTTAATTTTATTGCGTGTGTATTCCGCAAGGGGGTTGATTTTACTATCAAACAATTAACCAATAATGGAGGAAGAAATGACGGTGATCTCACGACGCGTTTCGGCCTAAAAAGCCTCGTCAGGTGAGCTATTCCCTCTATCATGATTTTTTTTTACATTTTTCATAGAATATCATGTTTTTTCTCCCGAAACAGTCAATATCTTGCCTTGCCTTTAGATTTTTGATTTTATGATACCAAATTAGAAATTGGTGTCTTTTTTGGTATATCTAATTGATACGGAGCCTTTTTGGTAACTTTTAAGCAATTTTTAAGGCTATTAAAGAAGGAAAATATAAAAATGAAACTTCGAAGCCATAAAAAATGGTTTCTAAAGCACAGAAAAGGGGTCTTGAGAGTATAAGATTTGATGTAAAATTTGACGCAGATTTCACACGTTCTCCGAGCTTGAGATAGGATATCTCTGTTCAGTTTATAATGAAAGTCATTTAATTGTCGATAATTTTTGACAGTCTCTAGACCCATGGAGACAAACATAATTTTTTTTGCATTTTATTTTTTTCTTTTCTTCTCGTGACTACAATCAAGAAAGGGTTCCTTTTTAACATCGCGTTTCAGCGCGATCAAAGAACCTTTGAGACGAAGAGGCGCATGAGCGATGTGTGCTCGAGTTCTTTTTAATGACCTATTTCAATGCAGGCTGCACTGCGGGGCCTTGCATTTTCTTTTATAAAAAACGTTCACGTAGAGGTACTTGAAGAAAGCATTTACAATCTCGTAAACGAACTCCGATAAATTTCAGTTTAAACTTTTTAACTTCGTAAACATTTTTAAGAAAGTTAGGGAGAAGATATCAAGATTGGTTTTATCTGAAGGATCCATTTCATGAAAATTTAATGTCCGGATGAAATCTTTAAGCCCTTTAATTTATTCCTTCCCTTTAAAATCCTGAAATGGCTTTCTTATGAATTTTTTCAGAAAAAAATTTACATCATGGATATTTCGAAATTCGTCTACTCCCGCACGCGCCGGCAATCTTGACCAATCCCATGACGAAATCGAATACGTGCTACCTTTCATCCATTTCTAGCGACCATTGTATAAAAAATTTAAAATCTCGCCCTGAATAAAACAATAAAAATTTATCTACGTCCTAAAAAATCAATCAGCCCTGGATAGCCTAAAACGAGATAAAGCACAGTTTCATTTATGCATGTTTATATTTCGGGTTGATCTGATGTCCTGAATCAAGGAACCGGAGTGATCTTATTCTCCGATTATTTCGAGATCAATACGTATATGACCTGAGCGCTACCGAGGGAAAGTTGCGTTCAATCAATTTTGCGTGACACTATCGACAAAAAGCCAGGACAATACATCATGTGTTGAAAAATTGAAAATTTTGCAACTAAAATATTCTTTCATCACTTTCGTCATTACTTACAGACTGCAAGCTGCTGTCTTCACTCACCTGTAACAGAAAAAAATTGCGTTAATCATTTTGTCAAATAGAAAAAAAAACATATGGCGGTCTCTGACACAAGAATATGAATAAAAAATATACTTTCAAGGGCGGTCAGAAGAGAATATGTAAAAATAAGTTGTCAAGCCAAAAAAAAAAAAAATCGAAAAAAAACGCCCGGAGTGTCCCCTGGGAAGTTCGTTTATAGGTTCAAAAAAAGAACCATCATATGGCCTAGGAAAACGAACGTTCTGCCTGAATGAAATGCCCAAAAATCCGGAAATCGTCAAAATTTGGCTCAAAAACCCTTCTTGACGAAAAATCGAGGAAAATGCGTCTTGCCTTTTTGCCGAAAATGCCCAAAGTGACTAAAATTGTATTAAAAAAAAAAAAAAAATCTTCTTTGAAAAATCCAGTCAATAATAACGTCAATAAGACTGCAACGCTTTCTCAATCGAATTTGACCGAAATTCGAAAACGCCGAAGAAAATAACAAAAAATTAGATGATGGAATTATAACGGTAACATTGCGGGATATAATGACTTGATTAAATTACGAACTGCAGAATAAGTCCTTAGAACGTAATTAAGAAAAAATTCATAGAATTTTTTAATGACGAACGCTTCTTGAGTATTCCGCTATCAGATAATTTATTGTATTGACAGTTCAATGTGAGAAGAAAAAAAAAATTTTAGAGAAAAAAAATCTTAGGCTTTTTTTTTTACTATTTGGAATAATCATGCGAACCTTGGCATACAAACTGAAAAACACAGCATCCATCGATTTTTTTTAACAAGTCAGTTTATGAATATGGGTCACAATTGTTTTTCTTTTGGCCTTAGAATCTTCAGAATATTCTCGAGTTATGACATACGGCGTAACGAACTCCACGGGCGCTCAGGTATTCTTTCGCACGTAACTTTATCTCGGTCAACAGGTCTTGAGATTCTTCTCTTTTGATAACATTCTTTTTTTTGAAAGGCTCTTTTACTTTTGTTTTTCAATTTTGTTTCATAATCCGAGGTTTTTGAGGTTTTAATTTTAAGGAAAATCGACAATTTCTTCTTTTCCCTGCGGTACCCAGAGAAAAGATAAGAAAAAGCTTCAAAGTATGACTATGTTCTATTATTTGTTAGTAACAAATAACTCGGTATCCATAAAACATTTTGTTTATTTGTTTTTGGACATAATGCCTATAAAAAGAACAATAAATAGTTTCGTAATTTTATCATGTAGTTCATTTTACGAATAAGGATTTTTAGCCTTATTTTCAGAGCCGACGCATTCTCACACATGTACAAATTGAGAAATGGTGCTTTTGAGGGAAACAAAAAAGGGAAATAAAACAAAAGGGGGGATTCAAGGAAAATAAAAATAAACGCCAAAGGACTTGAATGCGAAATGCGAAGGTCAACGCCAAAAGCAAACAAAAAAGCTAAAAGCCATCTATTGTATTTTTAAGTTAATGAATTTTTTCGGTTATATAACGGTGATACATCAAGCATTTTTTGAATTTTGCTCTTCACACGTTAGAAAGTCGCGTGAGTTATGAAAGATCTATTTCGACATTGTTTGTTCTATGCATTTTTTCTCCCAACTGAGAAAATTAACGCCTTGGAAATTAGAGTATATCAATCCAGTGTTAATTTGTCTTCCTAGAGAAAGAAGACACCTTTTGACAACTGACACAAATTCCAAGGAGGGACATTTTTTTGGACACGGACCAAAAAGAAGTTTAAAAAAATCGTTCCGGTAAAAAAGAGAAATTCGGTACGAAAGCTTGATCTGAATAAGTAAATGAGTAGAAAAGAACTGATGAAAAGGAGGTAAGAGATAAATTTGAGTAAATGCCACAAAGCAACCTTTGAAAGAACGTGAGAATCACATAAATGGAAAACCTTTTTTATTTTTGATTTCTCATATTTTTTATGGTAAATCTTGGAAACAAAATAAAACGTTACCAACCTCGTTAAAATTTTTCCCTACTTGTTCTTTTAATAAGTTGTTAAAGTCATATAAAATTAAGCGATGAAAAGGATTTAGAAAATAGACGTGGCGTGACATGTGGTTGAGCAGAGAAAAAAAAAAAGATTTCTTCCGTGAGAGCCAGTGAATGGATGGCGACTATTAATTAAAACTCTATAACAGAACCAGGTCATTACTCATTAGTTTCAAATGAACAAAATCAATAATTTCTCGAATTCATTTTATCATTTAAACATCCTAATTAATAGATTTTCCGAGGTAATGTAGCAAAAAAAGTTCAATTTGGGAGGGGTAATATAAAAAATAAAGAAAACTTCCAAAAGGTTGTTTTTCGCCCAAAAAAACCGAGGGAGAGGTCCAAAATTACGGCAAAGAGCCCTGTTTTTTCGCCACAAAAGAGAAAAACTTGAGAAACATCGGAGAAAACGGGGTTTGACGGACAGAAAGAGCAAAAAATTACCTAAATTAGCCCAAAGATATTTTTTTGACCAAATAACCGAAGAAACACAAAAAAATAGTGTGAAAACCTTCTTTGTCGGCCGGAATAAGCGAGAAAAACGCCGTACACCCTGTAAAAAGCAGATTTCTTGCCCCCAAAAAGTTAGAAAACTATAAAAACGGGGGCTTATCCGCAGAAAGGGTGGAGAAAATTAAAAAAACCTGGTTGAATGTATCCTCTCGAGCAAAAACCGAGGGAAATGCCAGAAAATCTAGTTTCAACGACGAAAAAATTGGATATTTGGATACATATACAGTTTTGGTTAATCAGATTGAAGGAGATTTTCGATCTAAAAATCGAGGAAAATGCTCAAAATCGGGATTAAAGAGGAACTCTCAGCAGAAGAGGAGCTTACGGGAATTTTGCGGCCAAAAAAGGCTAGGAAAACCCTAAAATCTGGACTAAGGTTCTCAAATCTGAGAAGGTTTTTGCCCAACTTTTTGGGGGCAAGAAACCTGCTTTTTACTGGGTTTCGGGCGTTTTTCTCGCTTATTCCGGCCATAAAGAAGGTTTTCACAACATTTTTTGTGTTTCTTCGGTTATTTGGTCAAAAAATATCTTTGGCCTAATTTTTAGGCAATTTTTTGCTCTTTTTGCCCGTCAAACCCCGTTTTCTCCGATGTTTCTCAAGTTTTTCTCTTTTGTGGCTAAAAAACAGGCTTCGCCGAAATTTTTTTTTCATAACAATATTCCTAACTGATACTAAATTATTGATCCAATTTTCATATTTAGGGAATCCCTATAAATGAGGAAACCTTTTAAATTTTACCCTTTTACCTAACTCGGAAATAGGATATACAACACCCTTAAAAAAAGATTTAGGGAGAAAACCACAAAATAAAAGTGGGAAATCCCTAAGCTGAGGAAGTGAAGGTTTTTTTTAAAAAGAAAGGTCTAAGGGGAACTTCTTAACTTTTCAACTTAATGGAAAGTTTCATTAAAATTCTCCTTTTTGTCAAAGAAAGGACGCCAAACTTTATCAACCTATAAATTTCTAAGCTATTTTTAGAATATCTTGTTAAATCACGATTTTCGTCCTTGTAATCGATTAAGATAAGAAAACGATTATAGGAAGTCCGAAAGGAAGTGACATTTTGAAATTCTTTCGGTAGGTATTCAAACTTCCTGAGTTTTTATAAACAATTTAATGATTCATACGATGGTTTAGAATGGTGACATATGTAAAAGAACGTCGGATGAACATCCGTGCGAGGGACGATGTGACTTGAATCTTCTTAATCAGAGACAAACATCCCGAGGTCTATTGTGACGTGTTTTCAATTTAAAAAAAGACCATTTTTAACACTTTCGCTCAAAACTTGCATAAATCATTAAAAAGTACTAAAAATTCTCTTTTGAAGTTCACTGTAAATAAAACGTTTTGTATAACAAAAGAGGTTTTAGATTAATTTATGTTTTTAATGTTTAAAACATCCTGCTTTTTCTTCGTTTTAATTATCTTTCTGCATTAAGGCGACGTTTATGGCGAATCGAGGCCTCCATTTTGATGAAAACGGTTTTTTAATTATAATGGCTTTTATTATTAACCTACAATATTTCTTCTAATTTCTAAAGAGAGGAAAAGTCTTAAAATAATCTCATTAAAACGTATTTATGTCCAAATATGGCCTTTTTAATCGCCTAGAACGCTCCGAAATCACGAAAACTCATTAATGCTCGCGTTCAATAAAACAAAGTAGGGGAATATTCAGCGACGGTGGCTTGAGATGAAACAAAGGATGACAACTTGGGAAAACCTCTGACAGTTCTCCCAGAGGGGTTGGAAATCTAAAAAAACAACGAGGAAATTCTCAAAAGGGTATTCAAGTTAGTCAGTCTAAAATTGTGCAATATTTTCATCAATGAAGCTTCTGAGAAGACAAAAAAGACTCTTTTGGTGGTTCGGCAATACGGTGAATAACGTGATTGGTTAAGAAAAGATAAGCATTGCTGACCTCAATGGTTTATCTGAAAAAACGAGGTTTATCTTTAAAGTTTGATAGTTTCCTGATAGGTCGGATACTGAACTTTAGATTATCGAAGCCGATATTGTTTTGGGACACGAAAGCCTTCCCCGAAGGGACTTCGGTCTTCTTGTCATCCCGGGGAATAGCCTCCGCCACAATAGAGACTAATAATATCCGAGATAGCAGATGCCAATAATCGCATCTGGTCAATTTTCAACAACTGGGACTTCTTTGATGTGAAATTTAGATAAAATAATGATCTTTATAGTATCGACGTGAATCATCATTTTACACTTTATATAACGCGGACTTAACATGAGTCATTCCTAGCTCATTGAATATGAAGCACCAGGAATTTTATAGATTGTGCAACCTCCTAAAGACAGGTTGAGGAATGGGGTCAACTGACGAATTCACCCGCAATTTTTTCCCTGAACAAATCACGCTTCAGTTTGTATTTTACCTACCAAAGGGTAAAATTATGATCATTAGTCAAGTTTTACAAAATGTTCTGGGGAAAAAGTTTAGACTAAAATCATAATTTTTGATTTTGTAGGTTACGACATTTGGGTAAAACGATAGAAGTTTAACAAAGCCGCTAAATCTCGCTGAATCTTAGAAACGGTTTTCAACTTCGCGGCCTCTAATGAATTATTCGCCGGATAATTATCCCCGAGAATCCGTAAAATTAAATGACTTTTCTGTGAACTTTCCGAGTGGCTTTGAACCATAAAATGATTATAAAAAAAATAGTTATGGCCTCTGGAAAAAAAAACGTTCGCGACCTGATATTACAAGGACATTAAAAAAAGTTTGCGTAGGTGCACAAGTTCTCTGGTCAAAAAAAATAGGGAAGGATATTGCTTTTTACAATACATTTTTAAAAAATCTAAAAATTATTTTAAATCTATAGAAAAAGCGTTTTCGTGTAAAAGCATCCCGGTAATGCACTAAAACTGTCTGGCGAGGGATAAGAATTCCAAGAGCCAGGTAGGTATACAAACATACATACTCGAAAAATCTCTTTCTACTGGAGACTTTAAAGTTATTAGGGGAGAAAAAAATTTAAAGTTAAAAAAATTATTGACTATTATGAGGACGTATTTAAATTTTTAACAATCTATTTGGATAAATAAGTAATTTATTTTTGGGTTGATAAATTTTTTAGAGTCAAAATGTAATAAATTTTTTAAAAAAATTACGTACTTCAGGAGTATCCAATTGAACCATGACGGAGGTCTCGACGCGAACGGAGCTACAGAACGACTGAACTTTTTCCGGGGAGGACTCGTGAAGGGGGTCTGGTTGCGCCGATGGGCGGGGGGAACGGAGGGGGTTTCGCCCGTTTAGGTTTTCGGCCTTCTGGTATGGTTTCGCCACATTTCGGGAATTTCATAAGACTTCAAGACAGCAGGGTCAAGATTCGGTACGAAAGAATTCGGACAGGTCATTTTTTTTGCTGCTCTTCTCATCTATGAAAAGGTGAATGGAATTCTCGGAACAACGTCTTAAATGAGTGAAAAATCATTAAAGTGTGTTCAAGGTGTATCGAATTTATTTTTGAAAATCCGTTGGCACCAAGCCTGCGTGTTTTTGGGTGATTGTGTCATCATATTTAGCATAAAATAGTAAACCAAGCGATAATTTTTTAAACATTTTTGTTGTTGAACTTATAAACTGGAAGCACATTTTATAAAATTTATGTAATTTAAATTTTAAAATTAGACTTAAAATAATGTTAGAACATCATTCATATAGATTGTAACTCAAAAAAGAGTGGTGCAATGTTGGAGGGTGCCAAATATTGTGAACAGCTGGCATTTCAAATTCACGGCTTGAAATTGACCGAAATAGTTCGTTTTTCTGAGTTAATCGGGGTTGGAGGGCACCCAAATTTTAATGGTCTTGAAGGAATTTTCGGAAAAAAGATAATCGACGTTAAAAGGAAGTCGTAGAAAAAAATGAGGGAAAAGTGCATTGAACTAGGAAATAGGTTTATGAACCTCGGTATCTACGTCCTTTGTCAGGTCCGTTACGTAATAATATTCACGATGGAAGGACAGATATATTTGCAGGACATCCGGACGGTTTCGGACTTTAGACGTCAAGATATGCGGGTTTCTTTCGTCCTAATCTCAGGTCGTAAATCAGGCCTAAACCCATAGCCACAAAGTGGATTTCCCACAATTTCGGACTAAGTAGCCTTAAAAGGAAGTTATTTATTGTAATACTCTTAAACCGGGGCTTTGAGAATGGCTTTTTATTTTTAAGGGCTTCATAAACTCATAAAGACATCCGGTGGCTACCGACTAAGACGAAATATTCGTCGACGGGAAAAAAATAATGTTTTTACTTGATTTTTGGCTGCTTTTCTAGGATTATTAGCCAAAAAACATGTTTCATCCTTTTTTTCTGTGCCTTAAGTAACTGTTTTTTGTACAAAAAAAATTTAACTTTTTCTCTTCGATCTTTTGGACTCAAAAAAACATTTTTTCGCAATTTTAGGGAGTTTTGCTCAGTTTTAACGCCAAGAAACATCCTTTTTATCGAATATTTTAAGTTTTTTTCGGTCTTTTTGCCAAAGGAACACCCATTTTAGTAGATTCTTGTGCTTTTCGAAGCTCATGGGCCAAGAAAACTCCTATAAATGTGTAAATTTTCAATAAATTTTTTTTCTAATCCTATCTTTTTATCTTTACCGTATTTTACTGCGTTTTCAGTGCCCTGAAAAACATATTTATCCAACATTCCCAGTTTTTTTTCCAGGGCCCGAAAGGCCGACTTTTTCATTTATCCCAACTATAAAAGCAGGAAATAAAATTTGAATGATAACACCTATCAGGGAGTTTTATAAGCAAGAGCCGGATATAAACAAAAAAAAAGAAACTACTCAAACAAAAACGCCTTCGGTTTTTATCATAAAATCAATATTTGTCAAGAGGTTATCAGGATTTGGAAACTTCTTTATTTCATCCGGATTTTTATAATTGATATTTCAACGCGAAATAAAAGTGAAGCGATATTATTTCGGATGAAATAATTTGTTTGATCAATTCGTATGAATTATTTATTTAAACTAAATCTGATATTAAATCATATGGTAGCGGACCGAGCCGCTACAACTACCTCCCTCCTACGTTTTTTTAAAAGCGGTTTAAGTCGTACAAAGGCGAGGAACACGCTGTGAAGTCCGGGTCGTAAGGCGAACGAGCATGTTCGAAAAGGCGAAAATGGACAGAACGTAGAAGGTGTAGGAACGATATTATGTTGACGCGGAAGAATTCTTCTCGCTTGAAATCCGAGGTTGATGATCGAGTAGAAATAGTATGATGTAATTCTCGAATTTTGTACATTGAGCGAATGTTTCTTGTCGGTGTTCATGATGCGTTTTAATTCTTCGATTTTAGTTTGAATCAAATTTTTCAATTCTTCTAATAGACAAAATTGTTTGTTAAGCTGAGTTTTCTTGAAGTTGGACGTTAATTTGATAGTTTCTTGTGTTTGTTCTTGAAGTTGGACGTTAATTTGGTAGTTTCTTGTGTTTTGTTCTTGTGATTTTGATGTTTTGATGGTGTATCAGACCATTCACACAGTTTTTTGCATTTTTCTGGTCGACATTTTCTTCCGAATTTGAAGTGATAATAAACAAAATTTGCCTCTAGGATTGAATTTCCTATTTGACTTAAGATGATTCCGTTCGAATTGAGTGTACGTATTTTGTATGTTTTTTGACGATGTAGGAAATAATTTACACGGAGAACACATTTCCGTGCTTTCGCACCGTACGTCGCATGGTAGAGCAAAGATCAGATGACTTTGATGAATGACTTTGATGATACCGTTTACGTTCCGATCGAGGCTGAAAATTCTTCGAGGAGTCCTTTGTCGACTGTCCACTTGTCGCCTGAGTTACCTGTCCACTTGCCGACTGAGTTACTTGATCAGTTGTCGCAACGCGTTGGGAGGCCACTGCGCATACCCGATCATCCCTCCTCAACAACTCACGATCAGCATAGTCATCAGCACGTTTGGCTAAAACGGACAAATCCTGTTCCCCCCGGCACCAATTACATGAACCATGAGCAGTGGCAACTGAAACTCCAAAGTGTGCGCAGCACCTCATCATTAACCGTCCCTGTGCTAAGCGCTTTATTTCCTTCAAAAGGAAGGAAGGCTTCTTATCCCCCAGTTGCAGACCCTGAAGAATCTTCATTAAAGAGGTGTCTTGCGACAGCGAATACTCAGCTAGTAAACCTCGCTTCAAAGCCGTATACTTTTCGTTTTCGGTGGATGCAAGACGATGTCTTCAACATCCTGCAGTACCTGCTCCGGTAGGGAAATGACTAATAAGTCATACTTTAACTGATCTCGTTAATGTTCCTAGACCGGAACAAGCTTTCTATTCGCAAAAACCAGGTAGCCGGACAGTCCCTGTTAAATGTAGGCAACGAAACATTATGTGTTGTTGTTGTTGCTGCTGCATTTTACGAAACGAAAACGAAATGTACGAAAAAAAATCGATAATAAATTTACGAACGTTGAAATTAATAAGTTGAAACGTTAATCGTATCGTCGTCTTGACGTTGAAAAAGAAACGAACGAATTATTTATTTAAACTAAATCTGATATTTAAATCATATGGTAGCGGACCGAGCCGCTACAAAAGGGTGTAGTTTTTATAACAAAATAAATTACTCAACGTTTCAAGGACAAGGGCAACCGAGAAAATAAAAGAATTTTAAATCATATGGTAGCGGACCGAGCCGCTACAAAAGGGTGTAGTTTTATAACAAAATAAATTACTCAACGTTTCAAGGACAAGGGCAACCGAGAAAATAAAAGAATTTTTTTTTAACAAACATATTTCTTCGTCTAATGAATAATTTGCCCACATTTAATGAAGCTGAGTAATCAAGATAGTGTCCACTTCCTACGCGAAAGTTTTTTTAAAATTCTCAATATAAAAATGGGGAAATCTCTTAAATAAAACTGCGTTGTTCGACGTGTATGGTTTCTTTATATGGGATTTTATTGGATGTTTACGGGGAGTGTTAAAGGGCAGGGCCGTTCTATGTACTCTCTCACTTTTTTTAATACTTCTCGTCTCTTCTCTCCCAGACATCCTTGATCCCGATAAAACCTTCCAATAGACTCCGCATTACAAACGGAGTTTGACAACATTCGAAAATTACGAGAGCAAACGAAAAATACTTCACAAGTCAAATTTGTTCAAAATTTTATTTCATAATTTAATTACACAACAAATTTGATGTAATTTTTTGAAGATAAAAATACTCCAAATATTGGAAAATTTTAGCATTTCTCATACCAAAAAATATTCCTTCTTCCTGAGATCTTTTAATACAAACGACCAAATCGTCTGATTTAATTTTATTAAGATTTTTCCACATAAAAAGCGGCCCAAAATGATTTTATCGGGAATAATAATGGGAAAATCGGGTTGTGTCAGCTGAAAGAAGCATAATGTGTGTGGCTGAAAAATAGGTGAATCTCGACTCTAAAGATCGAGAAAAACATGAAAAAGTCTTCTTCAGCTCGAAAATCGAATCTGGTAATATGGGGAAGTCGTTCTGCAAAACATTTTTTCGTTTGTTAAAATGACCAAAAACGCGGTTTCTTGGTCAAACCGGAAAAACGTACCCTTAAAAGGTTCTAGAACCATTTCCAAAAACAGTCTGTCGAGGGTATTACAATTGTGTCTTTTTTGAGGAAGTCAATATGATTCGCCAGGAAAAACAATTTTTTTATTATCCTTGAAAAACGTACCCTAAAGGTCCTAGAATATTTATTTCAAAAAACAGTTCTTATTGGTATTAAAATAACGTCCTTATAAGTTTTGTTTTCCACTTTTCAGTTTTCCTCTGCGGGCTCTGGAAAACCCTTCTCCTGGGTTGTTGCGATACTTGATATCGGAATATCGATATTTCTTCCGATATTTGCGATATTTTCCTTCCGATATATCGGTTCATCCGATATTATCCGAAACGATATTCCTTACCGATATATCGCGATATTTCTACGATATGAATCCGAAAGAAAAATGGGGTAACACATGGATAAATGTTAACATCCGATGCGGTATATCGCGATATCACGATATTCTCCTTCCGATATTTGCGATATTTTTCCGATATGTCGGTTCATCCAATTTTCCTTCCGATATCGGTTCATTCGATATTTTCCTCCGATATATCGGTTCATCGATATTTTCCTTCCGATATATCGGTTCATCCGATATTTTCCTTCCGATATCGGTTCATCCGATATTTTCCTTCCGATATCGTATCCGATAAAATATCGGAAGGAAGGCCATATCGAATCATCCCTGAGGACTCCTGAGTTTCCTTCACGAAAATGGCTAAAAACCTATAAAATGAGCATTTCTCCGCCATAAGGTCGAAAATGCCTAAAATCTTATAAAAATGGCGTTTTTATTTTCTTGGGGGCGAAATACAGAGAATCGGGTTTTCTCGGTCGAAAAGAAATAGGAAAAGGCCAAAAATCTGATAAAATGGAGACTCTCGGACGAAAGAAGGAGAAAAATGGGAGGAAATCGGTAAATGAAGTCCTTTGTTTAAAACTTTAAAGTTCCATTCATCGAAAAAAAATCTAAAATTCCACTTCCCGCTCGTGTACTTACTTCATAAAGCGCAGCAATCACGATAAGTAATCTTGAATACCCTTTAGGATTCGAGAGCTTTCAATCGATTTTGTGGCTTTTAACGGTTTACGTATTTGGTAGGTAACTAAATATACGGTTTTCCTCTCTTGAAGTAGGGAAACGTTTTGGGGTTGACCCGAAATCCTGCGGCGCCCTCGTTAGAGACCGCAAATCAACTTTTGGCTGATAAATAAATTCTCATTTTAAAAACAAACGAGTCGACATTCTTCAAGTTCATTTAAAACTTATTCCAAGAGGCAATTTTCAATTAAGAAGGGACTATTAATTGAATGTATTGTCTTTAAACAATCGAATCTGAGACATTCCGAAATCCTAATACGGACTGGACGACCTTTCATGACAGCCCCTAATTGGTTTAAAATCATTTTTAAAAAAAGAAAAAGCTTCCAGGGTCGAAGTTATAATTTTTTTAAGATAAAAAGGGAAAGTACGCTAAAATTTGATTTAAATTTAAACATTTCGTGATTCTTCGAGCATTGAATAATAAACGGGTTGACATTTAAATGGAACGAAATTGAGTTCAAATGCGATTCTCGACGCGTATTTCGAACCCTTGCGGGTAATATTCCAGGAGAAAATTGAAGATCATCCGTTTCTGGTTACCCCTCAATCCCTCCAATTTCCCTCATCTCCACCAGAGATGATTGCCAATATATCAACTAATATTTCAATAAACTTCAAAATTTGATAAATGTTGTTTTTTTAAAGGTCGTTTAAAAAAAGATGTTGACGAGTTGTTGGTGGAAGACGATAGTGGCAACTAGAGAAAGAGAGCTCTCAAGACGTGATTTACAAGATCAGGATAACGGTGCAGCAAACTGCTTTCCATGTTAAGATCACACAGATATCAACGGACTTAATCAACTTTTGTTTACTTTAGAGGATGTTTTAAGTAGGGCAACTGTTTATTTTTTCTTTGGGGAAAAGCCTTTTTTTATCCAGTTTTTAAATTTTTGAGATAGCAAATTATCATTGACCCACATTTTTGCGTTCTAAAATTGGCGTTTTTTATACCATAATTATCTGAAGATAAATCTCCTTAAAAGTTAAATAATGAGAATTTAGGGGGTCTACAAAAAGAAATTGGGCGTAAAAAATTCAACGCCATAAAAAATTATCAAAAATACGGGGGGGGAGGGTTGAAAATGGGGGGGGAGGGGGTTTTCTTGGTCAAAAAATTGAGAAACTCGATGGGGGAAAAAATTTCTTTCGCTGAATGTCTAGGGAAATGGCTAAAAAACTTGTGAAACGAGGATTTCTTATCCCAAAACACAGAAAAAAACCAATAAATTGATCTGTTTTCGAGCACAAGATTGAGAAAAAAAATACAATCACATATTTTCCGATTAAAAATCCGGTTTAGGTATTTCTTGACCAAAAGACAGAGGAAAATCCCTCAAGTCTGTAAAAAAAGGTGTTTTCTGGCCAGAAAACTGGGGAAATCCATAAAAAGGGGTATAAATCCAAGAGCAAACTTCGAAGGTCTCTGGGAAACAGCGACACGGAAAATAATTAAAATTCATTACTCAAATTTTTTTTTTCAACTCATGTCAGTTATATCAAACAGTACCGATATATCAATAACCTGAACTTCCTACACAATCATAAATATTTAAAATAAATTAATTCCTTTTACTTCTGAAAAAATATACGCTTCTCACCTTTCAAGGGCGATAAAATCGTTTATTGTTGTATGCAGTGGTAAAAAAGTTTCAAATTTAATTTTTGTGATGCGCTGATTCCCATCCTTGCCCCCAAAAAGTTTCTTTCTCTTCGCATTTCCCTTCTTGGACAATTAATGTGAAACCATCCATGACAATACGACGAACAGTACGAAAAAAAATACGTTTTTGGGGAAAAAAAAAAGTACTTTCATATTTTTTTGTCCGATTCGTTCTGGAATTAAATTGTTTTCGTTTCTTAACTGCAAAATTTTAAAAGGAATCGACATTGAATAGACTGCATTGGGATGAATGGATGTGTTTACAAAAGAGCGAAAATTGCCAGTGAAAATGACAGATTTAACGAAGTATCCTGGAACTTTCTTTAGAGAACTATCAAATTCAAGGAGTCATTTGGATTATTGCTTCCTTTCCTTACGAGTTGTTAAATCAGTATAAGAAATTTTTTTGTTCAAAAGTGAAAGCAATCCGCGGGGTTAATGAGCGCGTCCCCCTGACCGCAACAATGGTTACTTAATCTGACCGGTAGTCGAGAATTTTAATACGTTTTAATTAGATTGTGTACACGGTCTATAATATAGAAGTAGATAAAAATTTTTTCTAAGATTTTTTGGTTGTGTTGACACAAGGTTGATTGCTGGATCCACGTACCTGATCCGAAAGCCACCCAGAAGCACCCTCGACTTGGGTGGCCTTTTTAATATCTACGCAGAACAAAAGTCATGCCTCAAACAAACCCGGGAGCAAATAACCCTTTGTCCGTATGTATTTCATCAAACGAGTCTAAGGGAAATAACGATTATCCTTAAAGCGGAAATTCCGTTATTCAGGTAGCTGTTGTAAAAAAAAGAGCTTTTCTTCAGAATCGCTAATTAAAACAACGGTAGCGACAGAGCATGACGGCTCGAGTCGTTAAGCAAAATGAGACGTCCCGCTGTCAAAACTCCGATTTGGACATCATCCAATCCGGATTAGTTACGACTATTATGTACCAATGTTTACGTTATTTTATTTGAACTCTTTTTTTTCTTCCCTGAAACCTTGAGGTGAATTTATTACTTTTGTGAAATATTGGTTCGGGCCGATATTGGACCGCATTACTTCCTTCTACCTATAATTATGAAAACAAGTTTTAAAAAAAGAAGATTCATTTTCTGGCGAGAAAGAGATGTTTTTTGGGGAAAAGTCGCTATCACTAATCGTTTTCACCCAACAAGTTAAAAAAAAAAGCAACTGTGATATCCACTTTTGAAAAATAGTTTTCCATCCAAACCCCGTCAAAAAGACTCGACTTTTCGTGCATTTCTACCAAGAAAAACAATTTTTGGGGCGTTTTCTACAAATACACGTTTTAGCGGATTTCCGTGCATTTCTAGATGTGAAACCCTTTTTCCCCCCCTTTTTTTTCTTAGTTTTCTACGTTGAGTAAAAACACATCAGCGGATTTTTTTTTCGCTTTTTGCTAGGTCTCTCTACCAAAAAACGCCATTTTTCGATTTTTTCTAGGTCTTTCTACCGAAAAACGCCATTTTTCAATGTTTTCTACGGTCTATTTACAAAGAAACACTGCTTAAGCTTTTAGCGGATTTTCCTCATATTTCTGCCAAGCAACGCCCTTTATTGAACGTTTTCTGCGTCTATTGATCAAAAACAATTGTTTCAACGGGTTTTTGTGTTTTCTCCTCAGTCTTTCTACCGAGAAAAACCCTTTTTGGGGCGTTTTCTTCAAAGAATACACATTTTAGCGGGTTTCCGTGCATTTTTCTACGTGTGAAAACCGTTTTTTTCCCCCGTTTTTTATTCTTTTAGTTTTCTACGTTGAGCAAAGAACACATTAGCGGATTTTTTTTCCTAGGTCTCTACCGAAAAACGCCATTTTTCGCTTTTTTCTAGGTCTTTCTACCGAAAAACGCAATTTTTCGCTTTTTTTTCTAGGTCTTTCTACCGAAAAACCCATTTTTCGGTGTTTTCTAGGGTCTATTAACAAAGGAAAACGGCTTAAGCTTTTAGCGGTTTTCCTCCATATTTCTGCCAAGGAACGCCCTTTATTGAGCGTTTTTAGCGGTCTATTGAACAAAAAAATTGTTACAAAGGATTTTTGTGTTTTCTCTTCAGTCTTTCTACCGAGAAAAACCCTTTTTGGAAGTTTTCTTTCGTCTTTTGAACAAAACACTGCAGATTTTACACCTTTAACACTAGTCGCCTCTAATTGAAAGTTCTGACGAAAAATCCGTTCCAAAAATCCAAGCGAGACGTAATTAAGGCCACAGTTTCCGTCTTCCTTTCATTACATACGATTTGTTGCTTGAAGTAACAATTAACCAACTTTTACAATAAACAAAGTCTTCAGATTTTTTAAGCATTATTCCTTTAGGAAAGAAACCTTGAGACAGACCCAAAAACAATTTACACTGGTAGCTCACAGGCGGAAATGAATGATTTTCAACCTCAATCAAGGGGAAAAAATCCGTTACCAATGCGGTCAGAGTTTTTCTTACAAAAAAAAACATCTTACGGTCTATTTTATAAACGAATACTTTAGGAATTTGAGTACGCAAAAGGTCGAGAAAATTACATAAACACGTCGTTTTTCCCGGAGTTTCGGTCACGAGTATGATGGTTTTAAGCCGTAAATCGTAGCGGTCAAGTAGATTTCTATCACCGTTACATGAAATAAAAATGATTATTGATCTATCAAAGGCAGGGTTTTCTCGAGAACGTAAACTTTTTTTCTCTGTAGGCTGAATTGCGCCATGTTAATTAGTCAAATGTAGCCGGGAATAATTGGACGTCCCACAAACAACGATTATCCACTCAGCAAACATTTCGGACGTTCCCTATTAAAACAATAGAATCTTGTTCCACGGATTACTATTTTTGGGGAGAAAACCTAGGATGAAGGAGCTTTCACTTTCAAAGGTCACAAAGATGAGAAAAAATACGAACTTTGACCCAATAAAAAAACTATATTGATTAAAAATTTATTTAAAAAAATAGAAATAAGGAACTTTTACGTAACAAACCTGACGGGAAATGTTTTTATGTAGGTATAAACTCCTGCGTACTTTTCAAAAGTTGGCAATTGAAATCGATGGCTACTTCCCCCACAAACATCAGCAGATTGTTGTAAAAACCGTCTACCTAGAGTATCAAAATAGCCTTCTTATGACTGTGCAAATCCTTCTGCGCATGCTCTAGGAGGTTCAAACTGCGGTTGGAACAAAGAAAATTTGACGTTGTTTGAACCGTTTGTCCGTCAAATCTGAAGCCATCTTACATCAAATTTGACGTGCAAATCCTTCTGCGCATGCTCCAGGAATTTCAAACTGCGGTTGGAACAAAAATTGTCGTCGTTTGAACCGTTTGTCCGTCATATCTGAAGTCATCTGATGTCAAATTTGACGTGCAAATCCTTCAGCGCATGCTCTAGAAGGTTCAAACTGCGGTTGGAACAAAGAAATTTGACGATGTTTGAACCGTTTTGTCCGTCAAATCTGAACTCTAAAAAGAAAAACCGAGGGAACAGCCTGAAAAGTCGGCATGGTGCAACAGATGAATAATTTTGATAAGTCACTCTTCCGGTTTTGGAAAAACCAATTCGTCGTGTTAGTTCTAACACCGGACAAGTCATTTTTTGTCATTTTTGAGTTAGCCATTGTTTCTGATGGTAAATTTTGTTGTGGATCGAATTCCGTTGGCAGTTTAACCCTATTACCAACAGAAAACGCGTAGTTCACGATTTAGCCCACAGGTAATTCATTGATTCAAATGAGAAATTAATCCGTATTTTGGCTCTCCTGAAAGCCTTGGAAAAATGACTTGTCCGGTGTTAGAATTAACGCGACGGATTCCAAAACCGTCCGTACAGGGGTAACACAATAGTTTTCTTTTGACGAATTCAAAAATTCGTGATTAAAAAAAAGTAGAAAGTTGAGGGAGGTTTTTTTTTTGATAAAAATCAAGTATTGCCTTCCCATTTACGGAAGATCACGTTTTTATAATAGTTATTTGTAAGACACGATTTTTTCATTCAAAAAATAATATGAATAGTTTCAGGCTTCTGATAATTTTTTTAAAAATTTGAAAGGGCACTTTCCTGGGTATTCAAAATTTTTTTAACGATCCGATATGTCCGACTTAAAGGATTTCCGGCTGAACATTTTCACTAACGATTTTACCATTCAGACAAGAGTAAAAGGCCATAAAAAATGCACTTAAACATTTTTCAGGTACTCAACGGACTAACCAGGGCATAAAAGATTTTCAACATTCCATAATAATATTATACAAAATGAAAATCTAGAAAGTTAAATAAATGAATAAATATCTGTTTTCAAATCATGCAATCAGAAAGAGTGAAAATGGATAATAAGATGAGAAGCGAAGCAGAAAATATTTTTAAAACTTTTCAATATGGTAACTTTCAAGAAAATTACTCCGCAGTTTTTAACGTTGACCTTTTACAGGGGAGAAAAAAAGGCGATGAGTTTTTGTTAACAGCCGCAAAATTATCGTGCTGGAGACGTTTTTTTCTTTTACCTGCGCTCGTTGAATCTCGCATCATTAAGGCCTAACCAAGAGAGACAAACAAGTCGGAAGAAAAAATTTCTAGGCGTCGAGAGGGCGTAGAAATAGTAACCTTGAAAAAAAAGCTCAAGATGTTTACTCCTGTCGACGAAATAGTGACAATATAAGACGCAGTTTCTAAAATACATAATTACGAGAATACGGTGACCACTTTTGCTTTCTTCGCTACCACTTTCGTTCCCTAAGAACTTGATCGGCAGCTACTTTCTTTGCATTTCCTTCATTCTTACATTTATTATCCTTTTTCTGATCCAAAAGTTTTCTTTTTTCTAATAATATCCTTATCGTGATCCAAGGACCTCAAGAATGAAAGTTCTTTTAATAAGGATTGAAAAGGACGTTTTGGCGTCTGAAGGATCCCTAGATCTTGAAGTATCGAAACGATTTCAGACAATTTGTAGCCAAGAAAGTCGTGGTTTAATAGCACGTTCGTTAGATTGATTACCTCCCTACTACAGAAGTACACAATCAGGCACAAATGAATACCCTATGAACATAATAAGAGGACAGTTGTAATTTACGTCAATAGAACGTTTTATTCGCCCTTATTTTCTTTTTTAATCTTCTTTTTTCTCCTCAAAGATACCCATCATTCAAAAAAAGCTCAGAAAATATGGCGTCGGGAAGACCCTTTCTTAGTGACAAGTTAAAAAATATCTTTAAAAATTGAAAAGTGATCATGCAAATTCTATGACCACATCGACCTAGTATTTTATTCCCGATTATCCCACACAAAAACATAAAAAACAAGTTTATTTTATCACTTTTACAAGTAAGAAATTTTTATTTCAAAACTACATGAAGCATGAAAATTTGGTTTCTTTTATTTTTTTGACCTTAAAATTTGGGAGTATTAAATTACGGCAATAAATTCGTTCTCTGCGTGTTTTCCTTCGGGGCAAATTGAAAGTTATCTGAACCAATATAAAAGCTATTATATAAACTAGTAATAAATCAGACCAAAAGCGTAAAAAAAGGGGGAAAAATCTCATATGTATCGGAAGAGGCAAAAGTGAAAATCTGCGGTCGGAAAGGAATTCGGCCCCGTTGGTCTTGTCACCCCCACGCAAATAAAAAAATTTCTAGGGGACAAAAAAAAGGGAAAAAGTGAAAATATTTAGTTTTATTCCATTTAACTTTTTCTGTGATTTTTTTTGGAAATTATTGTAGTAACCTCGAGGATGGTTTTTTAAGTTTATAGAATTCCAGAAAACGTGAGGATCTGTATTTTCTTTTTTAGAAAACAGGGAATAGAAAGGTAGCATAATTAGAAAAATTGGCTTTCCTAGTTTCTGTCCTAATTGTGATTTCGATGCTTCGGTGAATTACAGAAATTGGTTTTGGTGATTTTTCATTCCTGTCTAAACTTTAAAGGTAAAAGTAGGATTTTCAGAGACAAAAAGTTAGATTTAGAAAGCGTGGAATGAAACGGTTTTGAATTATACACCCTGGCTTCCGTGGACATCGGTGAAAACCGCATAAAGCGAAATGCATCTTAGAAGAAAAAAGATTAGAAAATAAAAAAGTGGAAAAGTTTATTTTTTTCTCGTTAGGTAATTTAAAAAAGCGGTTTTCCTCTCGATTTATCCGAGACCCTTTTTCAGATGAGATTTTTTTTTCATACGACCCGAACCGGTCACGGGTCACGTAGCCAAGGACCGAAAGAGGGACGAATCCATTCTCCTCCTTTACCTCACTTAGCTTCTTTTTTTCAGTAAGACAACGCCCCCACCGTTTCAGGAATGCTCTCGCGAGTGAATAGCCAGAAAAAAAAGGTCTAATGGTTCTTATAAAAAAAGCACTGTTTTACCTATTTCGGTTTTAAATAAAAAGCCGTAAAATCGTTTTTTAGAATAATCGACGTGTACGCTTTTCAGTCTTCAGGGTGTGGCTTCCTATTGTTGAATTCGAACAATGAAATTAGATGAGATTGTTCTGAAAAATTGTCGATTTCCAGTTCGAACCTTAGCTGTTTTTTTATTTTTAAATAAAAGCCGTAAAATCGTTTTAGCACGTGCTTTTCAGTCTTCAGGTGGCTTCCTATTGTTGAATTCGAACAATGAAATTAGATGAGATTGTTCTGAAAAATTGTCGATTTCCAGTTTGAACCTTTTAAAAAGAAGTCATAAAACTCATAACGTTTTCCAGGACTTCTTTTGTTTATAAAAGTGGCGTGACTTAAAGTACGATTGTGCACTTTTCTTTTTCAATAAGCACGTAACTTTTTTTTCCGAGGCGTTCATTTCATCACGTCTTTTTTCGGTGGCATAATCGGATTTTTTTAAGTTACACAAGGTTTTTAAATGTCTGCCCAGTCAGCATCGGGAGATTTTTTAATATCCACAATGTTGAAGAGGGCTTCTTATCCTGGGCCTAAATCAGAGTTCTTGAGAAAAGTGAGCTCAGATAGTTTGAGGTTTTGTTCCCTTAAGTACTCTCAAGTGTCCATCTAAACTTGAGAAACTCGTTTTTTGCTCTAAATGACTAAAAAAGTCAATCTACGCAGAAATTCCGATGTTTGAAGATGTACGTAAATTATTACGTGTTAGCTCTTGTTTATTGGATTCCTCTCGGAAACGTCGAGAGATTTTTAAAAGGAGGCAAACATTTCGGATTTCGCGTAAACACGCCACGCAGACTCCACATTTTCGATGAATCGCATATTTCGGGAAGGCAGGCCTCTGGATTCCGTCACTGACTCACGTCATCTTTCGGCTTTCGAGACCGCAATGTAGGCGCGGTGTCTTCTTCATTTGCAAGTCCGCATGCGAAATCGTTCCGTGATACGGCATACGTCGGCTCCGAGCGAAAATGACTAACGACCTCCGCCTCTTTTCTTTCTCCCCCTTCGTTTACAATCAGCGGAATATTTCCCTCGTTTTAAAACCCTAACGAAAAACGCCTTGAACTTTGTTTCATGCTACAAATAGCCTAGATTTACATTCTAATTAAATAAGACAAACTGATTCTTGCTTTCCATGCTTTTAGTACCTAATCATAAATTACATTAAAGAATTTTAAAACCAGTAGGCCTTCGTTTACCTAAAGCTTCAGCACCTAACCATTCCAAAGAAAACGTTGAAAAATTAAAGAGTTTCTTGGCAGCAAAAGCTGGGAAACAAAAATCCCACAAAGCCGAAAAATCGAGGAAAGCGTTCAAAAATGTGGTAAAATTGGGGTTTCGAGCCCAAAAAAACTGAAAATTATTTCCCAAAAACAGGTGGGAAGTTGGCTTTTTGGCAGTAAAACCGATGATAACGCTCATTAATCTGCTGTACAGGGGAGTTTCTTAACAAAAAACTGAGAAAAACTTCCAAAAATAGCAGGAAAGTAGGTAACCGATGGAAACGATCAAAAATCTGCTTTACAGAGTATTTTTTTGGCCGAAAAACTGAGAAAACCGACCAAAAACGGTTTTACCGGGACTCTGTGCGAAAAAATTGATTTCTACACAAAAAAAAACAGGAGAAAAGTTGGTTTGCTGTAAAACCGATGGAAATGCCCAATAATTTAGTTTGTAGAGTGTTTTTTGAGCGAAAACCGACCGAAAACTGTTTCGCTTGCACTATTGGCTGAAAGACAGAGGAGAGCGCCAAAAAAATTAGAGTAATGAGGGTTTTTAGACCAAAAATCAGGAGAAAAGGTTGGTTTCTAGGCCTTAAAACCGATGAAAACTCCCAAAAATCAGGTTTTTTGAGTATTTTTTTGACCGAAAACCGACCGAAAACTGTTTCGCTTGCACTATGGCTGAAAGACAGAGGAGCGCCAAAAAAATTAGAGTAATGAGGGTTTTTAGACCAAAATCAGGAGAAAAGGTTGGTTTCTAGGCCTTAAAACCGATGAAAACTCCCAAAAATCAGGTTTTTTTGAGTATTTTTTTGACCGAAAACCGACCAAAAACTGTTTCGCTTGCACTATTGGCTGAAAGACAGAGGAAGCGCCAAAAAAATTAGAGTAATGAGGGTTTTTAGACCAAAAATCAGGAGAAAAGTTGGTTTCTAGGCCTTAAAACCGATGAAAACTCCCAAAAATCAGGTTTTTTTGAGTATTTTTTTTTACCGAAAACCGAAAAACGTTTCGCTTGCACTATGGCTGAAAGACTGAGGAAAGCGCCAAAAAAATTAGAGTGATGAGGGTTTTTAGACCAAATAAGGAGAAAAGTTGGTTTTAGGCCAAAACCGATGAAAACTTCCAAAAATCAGGTTTTTTAGTATTTTTTGACCGAAAACCGACCAAAAACGGTTTGCTGTACTATTGGCTGAAAGACAGAGGAAAGAGCCAAAAAAATGAATGAGGGTTTTTAGACCAAAAATAAGGAGAAAAGTTGGTTTCAGGCCGTAAAACCGATAAAAACTCCCAAAAATCAGGTTTTTCAGGTATTTTTTGACCGAAAACCGACCAAAAACGATTTCGCTTGTACTCTTGGCCGAAAGACGAGGAAAGCGGTGAAAAATTTGGAAAATGCGGGTTTTTAGACCAAAAAACTGAGAAAAACGACCACACGTATAGAAAAAGTTGGTTTCTAGGCCGTAAAACCGATAAAAACTCCCAAAAATCAGGTTTTTCGAGTTTTTTGACCGAAAACCGACCATAAACGGTTTCGCTTGTACTCTTGGTCGAAAGACAGAGGAAAGCGGTGAAAAATTTGAAAAATGCGGGTTTTTAGACCAAAAAACTGAGAAAAACGTCCAAGTAGGAGAAAATGGTTTCTAGGCCATAAAACCGATGAAAACTCCCTAATATTTTTTTTTAACCAAAAAACTCAGGAAATTCGTTGGGATTCAAGGCAAAAGATGGAGAAAAGCGGCAAAAAATCTGGGAAATTTGTCCTTTTGCCAAAAAATTTTGTATGCATTTTTTGAACAAAAGTTGGCGATCCGTGACGCTTTTATGGCATATTGGATTATTGACGAAGAATAGGAGAATCTAAAAAGAGAACTTTTATTGGGAGCCTTAACCTTTTCAGTTTATTGGGATCGTTCAAAGGTGAACGCGAATGCCAAACAATGGGATGTCGATTCGGGACTTCGTGATCTGTATAAAATCATCCGTTCTTAGCATCTTTTAATACCTTGACCGAATAAACGAAAAAGACTATTCTTAAAAACCCATCAAATCTGACAGTTTTTCACACATCCTTGGGCTCAATTTCGTTCTTTGGGTGGAGGAATTTTGGTTGTAGAGGGACGTTGATCGAGGGAGAAGAGTTGATTTAATTAAAGTAGGATTAATTGTTTTGAAATTGTTTCTTATCATCTGTACCCAAAGTCTCAAGGCTTTTCCAATCTAAAATATAATCCTTCGTTAAATCGAATAAACAGAAGCTGTCTTTAGAAAGCAGGAGCAGTTTGGAGATAATAGGATTTAAAAAAATACTGACCGGTGTGTAAGAATCGAGTTGTCCGTCCTGCCTTAAGTTGAATTGGCTAAGCCTTGGAAGAGTCGCACTTTCGTGGACCGGCACTGATTTTTCTAACATCTCGTACTTTCGCTCTACGTCTTGAGAAGAGACTGCCGTCTGGCTCCTTCGGGGTTTGCGGAATCGACGGAGCGAAGCCCACCGGCACCGTCCACTCTCTTTGAGAGGGGGCCCCAACACATTCAAGTGAGAAGACTTTCTTGGTTTTTCTAACGCTCAACGCTTCAAGATTTCGAAACTCAAAAAAACAGAATAGCAATATGCAAAAATTATTATTTATAACAAAAGAAATTATGAAGAAAAGCGTGGAAAACAGTTAAAACAGGTTTTTCTCAGCATCGCCATAGGGGAAAATTCAGTACAAAGCCCGAAAGTCCCAGGATAACTCCGAAGGTCGAGGAAAACACGTGTATATGGCTAAAATATCGCTGAAAAAAAATTTAAAAAGAGGTTTTTGCCCCAAAAAGGATAGACAACGCAATAAATGATTGAACGAAAGTATTTTTCGAGCAAAATCGGAAAAAAAGGCCATTTTTTGTAAAAAAAAAGCGAGGAAGACGTTCGGAAATCTGGTGGTTTGCGCAAAAGAAGCTAAGGAAGGGAAGTCGGTGGGGGGGAAAAATTATAAAAACATATTATTCATCTGTTTATTAGTAAGTTTTCCATTCTTTCTCTTAAATTAGCATTAATTGCTAAATCTAGTGGCGTAAGACCTTTAAGATCTTTCACTTGAACAGCTTCCGGAGCAGCTTCCACGAGTAATTTGACGACTTCTTCTTTATTGTTTTCGACAGCACGATGAAGGGGTGTCCTTCCGTCCAAATCGAGTGAAAGAACGTCCGCTTTTTTCTCGATCAACAACTTACAAATGTCTCCTTTTCCTAATTCAATCAATAAACTTCAAGGATCATTAATGATTCGATTACCCGCTCCGGCGGCCCGGTGGAGCGGAGTTGCCTGCCCGGCTTTCGTCTTCGAATGAACTGAAGCTCCGGCATCTAAAAGAATCTGGACGATTTCGACGAAACCGTTTTTCGCGGCGTAATGAAGAGCGGTGTAGCCACTTGCATCAGTCTCGTCGACGAAACGTCCTTTTTTTAATAAAGAGATAATACTTTTTTCGTCACCTAACACAGCTAAAAGAAAATTTCAATTTATTTCACATTTGCATTCGACTTACCGCTGTACCATAGACCTCTTTCAAAGTCCATCTCTTCCAACGTCTGATGCACAGATGGATTAGTCTGCATTTTAATTAAAAATATATATAAAATTATCAAATCCTTAGGGCAAAAAACCGTAAAATACAATTAATTCAATAAAATTCCTTCATTCTCATTTTGTTACTTCAAACAATACATAAGGTAACCTTGATAACAGGCTATCGCAACGCCGAGATTTCTCTCAGTCTACCAACTTAACTGCAAAATTTCTCCACTTCGGGGGCTAACAAGAATCCACCTCTTCAGATTCTTCCTGTGTAAAGAAATTAACACAGGGTGAAAAAAATCTGGTTATTGCTTCATGCTTATTTATTACAACAAAACATATATTTCATTAAAATTAAATTCTTATGTGCAAAAAAAAATCCATAACTTGAATAAACAGAAACTAAATGTGACCACTTAAAGCTGTAAAAGAATCACATAAAATGGCGTTAAGACATCACAATCATTTTAATTAGTTTTCATAAAAATACATTTGCACAGTAAAGAAAACATTTTATAAAAATATTTTTTAAGTGCAAATGATGAACATTATTATCATTTAATTGAACATTTGTTAAGTACTTGAAACACATAATGCATGAGTGATATTTAAAAAAAAGCAGGCACTAAAAGTTTCTTTAAATGTTTGTAGAAAAAGGACCCAGATTAAAACACTGTAAGCACTTAAAGTTTGATAGTTTAAACAAGCACCATAAATGCACCGATTTGGGTGAAGCGTTTTTTATTTTTTGTTAGGAGCGAGTGGGTAAAACAGTTCGGGCTATGAGAGCTTTGAGACTTTCATCTTTGGCAAGGTCGTATGGGGTGTAGCCTCGGTTGTCACGCATTTGCAGCGCTTCGAGGCCGCATTCAAGCAAAAAAGTCGTCGCCGCTTCATGTCCTCCTTCAACCGCTCTATGCAACGGCGTCCTTCCATCAATATCACGCAGTAAAACCTGAGCGCCGCAGTTTAAAAGCAGTTTGCACACTCTATTTTACCTAAAACTCCATTTTTAAAAATCATTTTGTCTCGGATAAAAACCTGCGCCTGCAGCACGATGTAACGGTGTCGCCTGACCAGCTTGCGTTTGTAAATTGACAGCAGCTCCGCTATTCAACAACATACGGCAAATATCAGCATTTCCATTTTTTGCAGCATAATGCAAAGCTGTATATCCACTCGGGTCGGGCTCATTGACATTACATCCTTTACTGAGAAGCTCTTTGACTTCACTTATCTCACTCATCATGGCTACAATTTCATAAGAGCTTTCAAGAAATAAAAAAAGCTTACCATAATACCATAATGGTTTACGCTCAGATTTTACTGGAGTTTTTGGCGGTGTCTTGACAGAAGTTGGTGGGCAAGGGCACAGCTCATGGTACTTTGTGCAGCTCCAATGGCATTTGGAAAAGCACCAGTGGCATTTGGAAAAGCACCAATGGCATTTGGAAAAGCACCAGAACTTTGAGGATGAAGGTAAGTTCCTAAGCCAGCCAACTAGGTTGAGTTGGAATCGGCCTAAAATAAAAGATGAGATTATAATTTGAACTATCGACTACCTTATTTTATTTTTCCCCTTGTTTTTATCTCTTGACGGATATCTACAATAGCAGCGCTTTTTACATGGACAGCAAGGGCAATACGAAGTTGTCCGAGTACTAAAGATGGTAGATTATAGAGCACCGTACAAGAAATAAAAAATTATACATTAAATCACGATATCGCAGAAACCTTGCTAAAGGATTATTCGGTGAGCACTCGTTGGTTCTCAGAATCACATGAATACCTTCAGTTGAGCACCTTGATCAAAAGATTCAGGATTTCTAATGTAAATACGGGATGAAGTTTCAGGTAAATATTCTTGAAAGTCTTCAGGTTTGGCGCCTAATTTTAATGTTTATCAATTTCATAAAATATTACGTACCCATTTTATAATCTTTCTTCTTTTTTTCTTCTTCTGAAACTGTGAAGGATCTTCTTGAGGTTCACGTGTGACGACCCGCTGTGAAGTGCCACTTTCGTCGATGTTTAGTTTTTGCTTTTTTTTCTGAGGCGATCCCATGTCTTGAGATTTTGAAGGTCCTGAGTCTGGTTCACGTGTGACGACCTGCTGTGAAGTTCCACCTTCGTCGATGTTTGGTTTTTGCTTTTTTTTCTGAAGCGATCCCATGTCTTGAGGTTTTGAAGGTCCTGAGTCTGGAGATTTTGAATATTTTCTTTTAGGTGAACTTGAAGTCGATTTCTTGTTTATTATCTGCTTTGCGACTTGTGTTTCCTTACCCGGGTAATAATCTGGGTCTACCTAACAAAATTTTTGTTAGCAAATAATTTTGGTGAAAATTAAAAAATTACCATAAATAAAAATTAATATCTGTAGTTATAGATGTCTCCCCCAGGGAAACGTCTCCTGGGAGGGAAAGGTCTATGAAGTGTATAAATGACGGTGTCGTGGGTTCCTTGACATGTTGAGACGACGCGAAAGCCGAGATGTTGGGATAAAACGCCGACGACGATCAGGGTCGGATCGTTGACCTGAAAGCCGTCCTGGCCGACTTTATTACCCCAAAACGAGAGCGAGTTTTCCACCGATCTCCGATCTGCTTGGCTCAAACCGTAAATCGTACAGTCGCTCCCGCTCGGCTTTCCCTTCACACACAAATGAGGCATCCGCAATCTAACTTACAGATTCCCCAGACACTCCACTTTGCTAAAATCCCATCAAGAATACATTAAAACACAGAAAATTCACCTAAGAAACCTCCTCAATATAAATATTTCCAATTTTTAAAATATACTACAGTTTTCAGTACAATTAACACCAAAATCTATTTTTAAGATACACCAGTTAGTATTCATGCCTAAAAAACAAAATCTCCAACTGACAAAATTTATCCAAAAAAAATATTTTTTTAAAATAATTAAAATCCACTATAATTACAGGATAAAAATAATATGGAAGGAATTTTTAAATTCCCAAAATCTATACCTTCATATTAAGATAAAGCATGCATTATTTAAAACAGAGTTGGGAGTATTCTTATTCTTAAAAAATAAGAATATGAATACATTCACAGATTAAAATTCTGTGAATCAATAATATAAATACGTTCGTATTTACAGGACGAATACGAATATATTCGTATTTACAGGACGAATACGAATATATTAGTGTTTACAGGACAAATACGAAGATTCGTATTTTCAGGACTATATTTGTATTCGTAATTGTACATATTTCTAAATATTTAAAAGTGAATAAGCGTACTTAAGAATAATATTCGTATTTTCTCAGTAAGTACACGTGATATCCTGTAAATACGAATATATTCGTATTCACCCTGTAAATACGAATATATAATACGAATATATTTAATGAGTGAATATTTGAATTTCCTCGGTAAATTTTATTATTTTCAAAAATAATAAATGGTAGAAAATAAAAGATATTCAAAGAAAAAAAAAATACAAAATCGGTTGGCAGTAAAACTTTAAAAATTCACACTCCAATACGAGTAGTTATAATACCAATACAAATTTACTACGGATATATTCGTATTTGTCAAGTAAATACAAATACTAAATTCATATTTGTCCTGTAAATACGAATATATGTGTATTATATATATATTTGTATGTTTACAGAATTATAATGTGAAAAATATTCATATTGTATTCGTAAATACGCCCAACTCTGTTTAAAAACCATAATATTATTTTTAAAATAGGTTTTAGATGCACACAGAAAGGGAAAACAAGCAAGGGATTTTTTAGGGGCAACCATTGGAATTAATCCAACAAAAAACTAACTCACAATATTTTTTTAATCTGCTTTTTTTTAATCCTAAACCTTTGTTTTCTGAAAAATTTATTTTTTTTATGTAAACAGTGGTATTTTTAAGAAATTGATAAAAAAGGTAATACACACCAGTCCTTCACGCTTGAGGGTCCAAACGATGTCAGATTCGCCTGAACTGCAGATGACACGATATCCGAGCTCACCGAGTGAGTTGATTACTTCCAGCGGATTTGCTGTAAAAGAAATTAAAAAATGAAAAAAGAACTTAAAAGTTTACCTTTGACAAGAATTCCGTTGATGACGTTTTTCGAGGAGCCCGGATAGCGAGACAGAAGAGCTTGGACTTCTTCACTTTTCAAGCCGAAAACAGATGCGTCACTTGCATGTAAAGAAGCTTTGACTACCGCATAAAAAAGCTCAGTCATTTTAAAAAATCTGAAATTTATTAAATAAATTTTAACAAATTGTTTATAAATTGTATAATACTTTTAATGTTTAGAGGTGATAACAGGCTCAGGTTCTGAAAAATCTTTTCTCATCGTCCACATATACTCGTTGTAATCTTGTTTAACCGAAGTTGAAGAAGAAGCGACAACTCTATAACCGAGAACTTCCAAAGCGGTTAAAATAACGGCTGGATGTTGTAAATAAACGATGGTCAAATCGTCGACGTATCCTCCTCGTTCGAATCGGCTCAACTGCTCTACATCTTCAGCTGAGAGAAACCGTTCAAAACTGTTAAATATTAATTGAAAAAACGATAAGCAAAGGTGTTAACACAAAAACACAATATTAAAGACATGTGCCGTTCAATAAAACAAAAAAAAAAAAGAGTCATTTTAGTACTTGATAAGGTTTATGGGTGCTATTCTTCTAAAGCAAATAAAAACTTTATGGGAAAAATAAATAAGTGGAAAAAAAATGTCAAGGTGTTTTAAACTATAAGATGAAAAAATAAATAAAATGTGAAAACAAACGCAATAACATAAACATGACAATGAAGTGCTCGTTGGGCAGTAACTTCCTAAAAGGAGTGGTTTTTTGTCTAAAATTTTAATTTCAAAAGGACGTTTTCGGAAAAGGAATTTCAAGCTCCCAGAGTTAATTTGCTTGGAGGTCTTTTGTGGTTTGATGTCATAGATTATGGAACACTGGCAAGGGAGAAAGAATTCTTTAGAATTCCTGGGGTTTTTATCAAATTTCTCAAAAACTATTAGGTTTAGCTCAAAAAATATTAAGTATAAAAATAATCTACATTGAATTTCCAACAAAAAGTGTTTAGCAAAATTTTTGCTAAAGTGGACGGTTTCAGAGTTAAGACAAAAAATAGTTTTTTGCTCCCATGATATTTTAGATAAAAGCATCAAAATAACTCGAAAAGCACTCGTCTGAATATGAAAACGTTCCTTTTCTTTAAACATAAGGATGCCTTGAACATCCCTTTTTCCAACCTTATAGTGGGCATGGTTTTAAGAGAAAATCAAGGATTGTGGTTATCGTCCAATGAGATCCCTCCGTTTCGAGGACTCCTTAACGTTACCTAATATCCTACCTTGGAAAAATCTGTGGGATATGTGAGAATTCCTTTCATTTAGCCAATGAAGGCTCTCTCTTTGAGGACTTCTTGAGGTACCTTAATAGCTACCTTGAAAAAGAGGGAAATCTGAAGGATTCCCTATATTTAGCCAATGAGAGCCCTCCATTTTGAGGACTCCTAAAGGTTACTAATATCTACCTTGAAAAATCTGTGGGATATTGCAAATTCTTTTTATTAAGCCAATGAAGGCTCTCTCTCTAAGGACTTCTTGAGGTACCTCAAAAAACAGAGGGAAATCTGAAGGATTCCCTATGTTTAGCCAATGAGAGCCCTCCGTTTCGAGGAATCCTAAAGGTTACCTTGAAAAAATCTTCGGGATATTGCAAGAATTCTTTCATTTCGCCAATGAAGGCTATCTCTTTGAGGACTTCTTGAGGCACCTCAATAGCTACCAAAAACAGGGAAATCTGAAGGATTCTCTATATTTATCCAATGAGAGCCCTCCGTTTCAAGGACTCCTAAAGGTTACCTTGAAAAAATCTTCGAAATATTGCAAGAATTCCTTTTATTTAGCCAATGAAGGCTCTCTCTTTGAGGACTTCTTGAGGCATCTTAATAGCTACCTTGAAAAACAGAGCCCAACGTTTCGAGGACTCCTAAGGGTTACCTAATATGTACCTTGAAATACAGTGGGAAATTGGAAGGATTCCTTCAATTTAGCCAATCAAAGCCATCCTTTTCCTAAAGGTTACCTTACCGTAGGCAAGTTGTTATGAGAAAATCAAGGATTGAGTTTTTATCAGCCAATGAGAGCCTACCTTTTGAGTAGTCCCCAACTTGAAAAAAGGACTCCTTAAGAAGAACATATCACTTCTAAGGGAGTTACAAAAATATGAAATGACGTCAAAGGAATGATTTTCAAGGAAAATTTATTAAAAGAGACAAAGGGTTTTTTAGGAACGTTTGTAATTTTTAATACTGTTTCTTCTTTAAGTAATTATTGTTTCCTTGGCTAAAATCCAAGTAGGACGTCCTGTTAGTTGTTTACTAAACCGCACGTCACAACTATCGACAAATAGAACCCCACCCACTTTCCGTTGACACAAAAAGCAATTCAGCACAATTAAAAATAAATAAATAAGCGAAATATCGATTTTGATACCTTTTAATCCGCTCACAAGAACTCTCCAAGGATTACGATCGTACGATGATAAATTACCACGTACAATAATATAAGGCATCGATAAAATATAAACTAAGTATACAAAAATAAAATTGTTTACGCCAATTTATGTTTGCGTCGCAAATGACTGAACCGGATCTGTCTGATTTCGGAATCGTATATGAGTTACCAATTTACCAGAGATACCAACTGTTCCAGTATAACTTCTAAATTTCTCTTTCATAAAAATCTTGAAACTTGCATTTAATTTTCAGTAAAATTTCATAAGCATTTTAGTAAAGTAAAAAATGCTTCACCCTATTTTCTAAAAAAAAAAAAATTCTAAATTTTTAAAATGTGATTTATTTATTTTTTAAATTGAGCATCTTTTTTTTATTTTGAGTAAACTGAGGATCATATTAAAAACTACAAAAATAAAATTAAGAATAGAAAAAGTGCATCGATGTATATAAAAGACCTGGATCGCTCGTCGAGGGTCTGGCCTCTACTCGAAATTGTTTCCACCTATCGGTTGAAGTGGTACAACTGTGCTTGTGAGGGGCCGTTACCGGTGGCGCTATCGATCGTCCAACTCAAAGCTGTTTCCATGGCAACGAGTAAACACACACAGACACGAAGACACACGGACACAGACACAGACACAGACACACACACCGTCTGGCGGGAAGTGACCCTTATCTTGGTCAACAAGAGAGCGCCTCGGTCGACTTGATCCGCAGCCCCCAGTGTACCAACATTACAACACTGGGCACAATTCCAACCACTCGGCGAGCGATCCAGGTCTTTATATACATCGATGAAAAAGTGAAAATTTGTGGCGCCATCGCTGCCTTTTTAATACGATAACCCCGGTTAAAGTTATAATTAAGAAGGCATCGATTTGGAAAACCCCTTTTCGTTTCAAGGAACAATCCAAGACGGACGTCCCTTCACTCCTTTCCGTTCTTTTTTATTATTTTTTCGTCCAAATTTTAAAAATCCTCTTTGAAAAATGAAAATCTTCAAAGATGTTTTCACCGGTAAGTAGCCTCAGTTGTTATTTTATGTTTTGTTGTATTTTTATGTTTAAAAAGACATCCGCGGTTTCTGTCACGCCGCACGCGGGGACACGTGTCAATTTTTTCTCTCAGTTTTCTCTTTTTGTTCTTCACATTTCTGCCATATTGACATTTTCTTGTCTATATTAATTTTTTTTTTCAATATTTATTATTATTGAAGTTTCTCTTTTTGTCAACTAATCCTTTGTTCTTCATTTAAAATTATAACCTCAACAATGCCGTTGTCACTTCCAATGCGGGCGTCTGTTGCATATTTTAAAAAAAATTCGTAAATTTTTTTAAATTTTAAGTTGATGGACACCCTGAATTAATTACCTGTCAAGACGTTAGGACCTACTAGGAATCATTCAGGTTGACAAGACTGCTTACATTTTAAACTCAATCTAATATAATTGTGGTACCCTTGATGGACGGTTTTTAGAAATTCCCCAAAACCATATAATTGTGATACCCTCAATTGATGGGTTTTAGAAATGATTAGATATGACCTCAATTGCCAACCTGGCAAAACGTTAGGACAAACTTGGAAGCTAAATTTCCTCTTTAACCCTTTCGAGACCGCTGGCGACTATAGTTGCCATGCGCGCATGTCGCTTGGAAACCGCTGGTGACTTTAGTTGCCCTGCGGCGCCAGCGGGAAGCCTCTCTAAGATATTAATACCTTCGCTTCCCGTGGCGCTATCGACATAAAAAAAACTGGCCATCTGTTCCGGAAGAAATGAACAATGATCGCATTACTCGTCACTTTCTGTGCTTTGCTGTGCGCTGGGAGTACGGAGAAAGTGCTGCGCCAGTAGCGCCGAGAATCCGGCGTCAGACGTGGTCTCGAAAGGGTTAACGTTTTCATTACATTGTAATTGTAATACCCTCGATTGATGGTTTTTCGAACTGTCTCAAAACCATGTAATTGTGATATTCTCAATTAATGGTTTTTAGAAATAAGTGTTCATGACTAAGTTACCATCCTGGTAGGATGTTGGCACCACTTGAAATCAGGTCAATTTTCATTGTTTTATTTATTTATTTTTTTTTATTTATTATTATTTTTTATTTTTTAGGAGACGAGATGTTCTCGGACACCTATAAATTCAAACTTGTCGATGACGTTTTTATGAAGTTTATGGAAAAGTGAGTATATTTTCTTTTCTTTTCTTTTTTTTTTTTTTTTTTCAGGAAATCCCCCAAAATGTGGGAGATCCAATCAAATTTTTTATAAATACTCCTTATGTTGTATAAATTTCATTTAAAAAAAATTTTGACAGTAGGGAGCAATTTAAAGATTGTTCACTCCTGTATATGTGCTGGGCATAGATTTTTTTTACTTAAGTTTTCTTTTAAAATTTGTAGTTGGTGACGAGGAAGCAGGGTGAGCTCAACATCGATGGGTTCAACCCGTCTGCTGAGGATGCTGACGAAGGGACTGATGAAGCGGTTGAATCGGGCGTTGACGTCGTCCTCAACCACAGGCTTGTCGAGTCTTTCGCTTTCGGCGACAAAAAATCGTATACGGCCTACCTTAAAGACTACATGAAAAAGTTAGTCGCCAACCTTGAAACCAACGCTCCCGACCAAGTCGACGTTTTTAAAACGAATATGAACAAGTTCATGAAAGAGATTCTCGGAAGGTTCAAAGATCTACAGTTTTTCACCGGTGAATCCATGGACGTCGACGGTATGATCGCTCTCCTCGAATACAGAGATATCAACAACGAAAGCGTTCCTGTGCTCATGTTTTTCAAACACGGACTTCTCGAGGAGAAATTTTAACTTTCTCTTTACTCTTATGATATTAAAGAAATTGTGGAGGTAGTTTCTATTAACCTCTTATTCGTTGTTTTAATATTTTATTTTTTAGATTTTGAGTATCGCTATCATCACTCTAAAACACCATCTCTGTTAATTCTGGAAATCTCCGTTGGTTTCACTTCCATTATATTTTTTTAAACGTTTATTTAATTTCGTTTTTTTAACTTTTTCAATTTTGGCTTTCAATACTTACTATTTTGTTTGTGGTACTCAGTGAAAAAAAAAAAAAAATGGGGGGAGTGAGAAATAATTTATTGAAACATTTATTACAAAGATAAAAACCGACTGAGTTGATTCTTTTGAAATCCTTAAAAATGCTCTTAAACTATTCTTGCAGTGTGATGTGTGATTTTTTCAGTTCATTCTGGAAAATTTTCATTATTTTACTTGTTTAAGTCAGATTTTCTAATGTTCCTAAACCCTTTCGAGACCGCAGGCGACTATAGTTGCCCAATGGGAAGCCTCTCTACTAAATTTAATACCTTAGCTTCCCGTGGCGCTAGCGACATGCAAAAACTGGCAATCTGTTGGGGAAGAAATGATCTTCGTGATGATCGCATCACTTGTCGCGCGCTGGGAGCGGTCGGGGAAAAGTGCTGCGCCAGTGGCACAGAGAATTCGGCGTCAGACGCGTTCTCGAAAGGGTTAATATTATTATTTTAAAGAGGAAAAAATGCCTCAACGGATTTTTTTATCCAAAATCTGAAGAATTTAACAAAAATAATGCGAACTAACCTGTTGAGCTTGATAGATAAGCTGTGATGCCATTCCAGTCTCCTGTACGAGACTAAAGAAAACTCCATTTTTTCTTTCTAGAAGTCTCATTGGCGTATCAAATTCCTATATTACATGTATTAAAATACATAAATATTATGTACCATAAAGTATGTTCATGCAGTATATACTTCATAGTACCATGTAGTATATATGTACCATAAATATTATTTTACTTACAACCACTTTTCCGGCATCAAGACAAGAATTCTATCACTGTCTATGACTGTATTGAGCCTATGAGCAATGGCGAGAACCGTACAGTTTTTAAAAATTTTCGTTATTGTTTTTTGGATGAAATCATCAGTCCTAAAATGAAGGCTTTATGAAAATTGAACAATTGGTTGGAAACATACGTTTGATCCATGCTTGCTGTAGCTTCGTCCAAAATGATGATCTTGCTGTTTTTAACAATCGCTCTTGCCAAGCAGACAAGTTGTCTTTGGCCTAAGCTTAGATTTGAACCTCCGTCGGTGATTTTTGTCTCCAGGCCAAATCCATCTTTGATCACATCATGGAGATCAACCTAAAAGATTCTTTTAAATTTTGTCATCAAAAATTTTCTCTTACTTCGTTAAGCGCCCTCCAAAGAACATAATCAGGATATTTATTATATGGGTCTAAATTCCTTCTTAAGCTCCCCGAAAACAAAACGGGATTTTGCGGTATGATACAAATATTAGATCTTAAATAATTCAATGGGATATTTGATGTGTCAATGTCGTCGATCAATATTTGCCCTTCGACGTGTGTCAGTCTGAAAAGTGCGCTAGTCAAAGATGACTTTCCAGCACCTGTGCGACCTACAATCCCAATCTAAAAAAACATAAAATTTTATTTAATATTTTAGATTCTAACCTTTTCTCCTGGTTTAATTTGGAGTTTATCAATGCTTAAAATTGGATCGTCAGCTGCATTATATTTGACGACTAAATCAAAACATTTTATGTCTCCTTCTGTCGGCCAAAGAAAATTCATTGGCTTTTTTTCTGAAATCAATTAGTTAAGATAATTTTTGAAGATATTCTTACCATTATTTTTTTCTTCTTTCGGCAAAGATCCGAGAGACAAAAGTCTTTCTATCGAAGTCATCGAATTTGAAACGACAGCAGATTGGCGCATTCCCCATTGCAAAAATGTCGTTATCATTATTGTTTGGGTTACAATCAAACCTACATTGGCACCATATGCATCTAAAATTTCATCAAATTAACCTATACACTATAACCTTAAAAACAGCAAACCTACCATTATTAAACAATAAAAAGTTGGCTATTATTGATGACAAATAAAGAACGCCCAAAATATCCAAGCAGTACGAAAACGCTTGTTGTGTCGCCACAAATGTGTACATGACTGAAGAATGAAGATCCTAAAGCTTAAATTTTATTTAATCTTAAGAATATACTTAGTTTACTTGATGAAAATCGAATTGTTTCAGTAAATATTCTTGAGATTCGTGCGCCCTTATGGTGGATAATCCCTGAAGCGTTGTGCTCAGATGAGAAAAGACAGGACCACGAGCGATATTTTCAATTTGTTTGACGTTATTTGATATTTTTAAAAAGTAATGTCTTATTGTCAAAGAGACCGCCATAAAAATAAATAATGGTATAGCAAACCAAAATCTACTATCATAGAAAGCACAACTCCTCCAATCATCAAGCCAAAAACGTGTGCGGCATCAAGAATCGCTTTGGGCAAAAATTCATCGGTGAGGCCTAAATCTTTTGAAAATCTGTTTAAAACATCTCCAGAAGGATTTTTGTGAAAAAACCCAATGTCTGTATCAAGTATAGAATTTGTCATTTCTGTGTGAAGACCTTTGGAACATTTTTTGCACATGAAAGAAAAAATGAATCCTCTCACAAAAGCGAAAACGAACAAAAATAAAACTATGAGGCCATAAAAAGTGGCAGACTGCGCCCTCGTTTCTGTCATTTTTCCATCTGGAGTAACACAACTTTCTTTCATCGAGACACGTATTTCATCTTGTGTTGTCCTTTTAAAAAATAATGTTTAGGTGAATTTTTAAAAGAAAAAAATTACCAATAAGTTACATAGAAGTCACAGGAGCTTGCTAAAACGTGCGTCCCAATATGAAGAAAAAAGAAAAAGAAGAAGGACAAAAATGCAGATCCTGATTTTATGAACCCAAAATATAGGTTCCCTTTATAATCATTTTCTTGTTTAGTAGATTTTTGATTTTTTTCAACAACTGCTCCTTCATCGTCGACAGTCCACATAATATCGTCGAAGGTGCTGGCTAAACTCTAAAAAAAATCTTCATAAAAAACAAAAGTTTACGATGATTTACGATTATAGACAACAGCCTGGAATATCTTCTTTTTTGTATGTATTCATCTTCTTCGTTTTTCGTTTCTTCATGGATGGAAATATGTTCGATTTCATGTTTTTCCAAAACGAACTCGGAAAATGATCCTTGAGAATGTATTCTTCCCTAAAATACGAAATTTAATACTTTTTTGCTTAAAAGGCGTTACCTCTTTTAAAAAAATGAATCGGTCACATTCGTCGACGAATTGAAGCTGATGTTGCGACGATGACCATTTTTCCTTTCAGGAAACTCTTGAAGCAATCGTTGAGCAAATTTTTTGAAACGTGGGCGTCCAAAGCGGAGAAAGGATCATCAAAAATGTAAATATCAGCTTCTTTATAGACAGCTCTACAGAAAATGAATATGTGCAATATAATAAAAATTTTCACCTTGCCAAATTGATCCTTGCTTTTTGACCTCCCGACAAAGAATCGCCTCGTTCGTCGATTTCGGTTCTGTCGCCGTTTGGGAGTAAATTGAAGTCTCGGATAAGCGAGCAGGCGCGTGCTACTTCGTCATATCTTTTACGAATATACGGAAGTCCAAATAAAATGTTTTCTCTGATTGTACCTTTGAACATCCATGATTCCTGTGAAGAATATGAAACTTTTCCGTTGACGTTCACAGTCCCTTTTCGGACTTTCATTTCGCCGAGAATGAGCTCAAGAAGTGACGACTTTCCTGATCCTACGCTTCCGATCACAGCGGCGACTTGTTTACGTTTTATATTCAAATTTAAATCCTTTAAAATAACGCAGCTGTCTTTTTCCCAGCTTGCGTCTACGTTTCTCAATTCTATCCCAACGTTTTGATGAACCAAACCGTCTTCTACATCTTCAAAACCTTCATTGTCCTTCCCTTTCTTATCAACTTCTTCTCTTACTAATAAAGACTTAACAAAGCATAAGATTTCATAAGATTAATAAAGCTTACCTGTATTCTTTTAATGGATACAAGACATTCTGCAACATCAGAAAGTCCTTTGACAAAAAGCCCGCAGAATGTTGAAGACATTATTTCGTAATAAAGCGTTACTACAGCTACTGTTTGAGCATTCAAAGTATCTCCAAGCAAAACATAGCTAAGAATCGTACTAAAAACAGCCATTCTGTTTGTAAATATGCTAAACGTCATATACGCTGCTCTCATCAAATTAGCCTTGTAGACAGGATCGAGTTCCTTTCTAGAAAAACTTCAAATTTAAATAAAAATGCAATAATACTAACTTTCTTGAAGATTCTAAAATATTTGCGAACGCTTTTTCCCAGGCGTAAGTCTTAATGACGTGGATACCGTTCAGAACTTCATTTGTCAAACGAATCCTTTCATCTGTCTTCTCAGCCACATCTTTTCTAAACTTTGCAGTAAGTTTAGCCGCGAATGCTATAAAACTGTATTATTTGTCTATAATTGAGGCGCTCCGAATACGAAGGGCGAACTCGACATCGGACAAATTTTTTTTTTTCATTTTCAGATTCTAGACCTTTTGAAGAGTATACCCATGTAATTTTTATATTGAGTTTCCCCTTTTTTCCCCTTTAAAATACGTAAAAACCGATATGCGGCAAAGCTCTACTCTCAACCTTTTTTATTTAATTTTTTTTTCTTTTCGAGATTTGATGATTTTTAAAAAAACCCTTTTCTCTATGATTCTGTGATGATTCAGTGTTGATTCTAAAATCTCGCCACGAAAATTCCAGAGAGTGACTTTTCTGTCGAGTTCGCCCTTAACAGAAAACTTTAAAATGCGAATATCTCGAAACTACGTTTTGTCGAGTTCGCCCTTCGTATTCGGAGCGCCTCAATTTAAGTTTACTTACACTGCAAAAGAGAAAC
Source organism: Orius insidiosus (assembly GCA_014119065.1). Lineage (NCBI taxonomy): Eukaryota > Metazoa > Arthropoda > Insecta > Hemiptera > Anthocoridae > Orius > Orius insidiosus. The sequence goes on along the minus strand of JACGAQ010000044.1, from coordinate 490,547 downwards.
TGTAAAAATAACAAAAACACCGGCGATTCCCGAATATTTGACTTCATTGTATAAAATGTAACATGAAATAATGGTGACCATGGGAGCACACCATAAATAGTTCATGGTGATCGCCACCAGGTCGAATCTACTCACGTCGTTTGATACCAAATTAACGATTTGTCCTGTCGAGATTTTACTTAAAGCTCCTTTGCTTATTTTTAAACACTGGAAATCACTTTTATTTTATCTTTTATTTTATTTATTTTTACCTTTCGGTAGACTAGAGAAATACAAGCTGCTCTGACTTTCATCCCCAGCTCACATGAGTTTAAAACGTAATGATTGCGAAGTATGTAAGAAAGTAAAATTGATAGTAAAAGTCCCATGGCAGAATATGAAGCGGTTTTTAAGTCTGATTCTCTATCAACTTTAAAGTACGAAAGCATCCTTTTCAACATCCATGGCGTCACCAAACTTAAAATAATTAGTCAAGGTTATCTCTTCATTTTTGGCAGGAAACTGTTTTATTTTTTTGGGAAATTTTTACAGGAAGCTTATTATTTTGTATTTAAGACAAAATTGGCTTTGGAAAAATTGGTTTTCTGAAATTTAAAATGTGGCTTACACGTCGTTTAGTTGCTGGAAAAGTTGAAAAGATGCCAGGATTAATATTTCGTATGAAAAAGCACGAAATATGGCAGCTAATAAGCTTGGCTTTTTACTCTTAACTTGCTTGTTCCACTGTCTGTTTAAAAAAATAAAATAAAATGAAAACTTTTTTGAAAAAAAATTACTTCTCAAGTTTTTCCCCCAAACGGGCAGACCTGTGCCTACTATAGGGTTTCCAGATGTCTTCAAATGTTATTTTCTGCATAAAATTTGACCAGAAAATTTTCGCAATCCATCTAAAAAAATGTGATTACGGGACTCGGGAAAAAATAATTTACTTACGTTAAAGTGATTAAAGAAATTTTGTTCGCATCCTCCCTGGATGAGAAGTCCAGTGATTTCTTGACGATTTCATACTGAAGTATTCGAAAACTTTTTAAACTTCATTTGCTCATCTTCACCTTAATATTGTTTACCGAATGATCATGTTTACGGAAAATAACTTGTTATTCGCACAGTACGTGAGTGAGCCTAATTTTTGTTTGAGTCCGCGTTCAATGTTAAACCAAATTGTAAAATGAAGCGTGTGTAATGATCCTTTATTTTTTCCACGCATGGGGACAAAAAAAAAATGTGTTATTATATTTAGTTACACAACCTGTGCACACTATTCTTTTGTCAATTTGAGCTTCTATTTAATTAAAAGAAGGAATCGAGTTATTTTAGAATATAATATCAGAAAATTAAACCGTAAGTGACCGTGGGAAAAGAAGTCATTTTTAGCATTCTGAGCATAAAAAAACAAAAAAAAATCGGAAAAATGAAAAAAAAAAAATTTTTTCTGGAAGTCCAATGTTAAATCAGAAAAATAATTACAATTGAATTTCAATCAAATTCCAATCACTAAAAATTAAAAAAAAAAAAAAAAAAAAAAAACGATGAAAACTGCATGCTGGTCTGCATCAAATATGAACCTTTCAGTCCCATGTTCCCTTATCTTCGGTCAAAAAACGATGAATCTTAGAAAGAAAATAGTGAAATGCTCAATACTCCGCTAAAAAGGCCGTAGTTTTGAGGGAAACTACCAATAATTTTGTCAAATCGGGGTTGCCGGAACAAAAACTGAGGAAAAAGATAGTATAAGGTGTTTTTCGCCAAAACTATCATTCTCCATTTTTTTCAGTGTTAAAACACTTTAGAAAACACCTAAAACGAGTGTTTCTTGACGATAGGGGTGATAAAAAGCGAAATTAGATGAATCTTCCAATACTCCGCTAAAAAGGCCGTAGTTTTGAAGGAAACTACCAATAATTTTGTCAAATCGGGGTTGCCGGAACAAAAAACTGAGGAAAAAGATAGTATAAGGTGTTTCTCGCCAAAACTATCATTCTGCATTTTTTTCAGTGTTAAAACACTTTAGAAAACACCTAAAACAAGCGTTTCTTGACGATAAAGGTGAAAAAAGCAGAAAAATTTTGTCTACCATTCTACCTGAAATCAGGGACTGCCTATGATTTTTTAAATTTGAATTTCTTTCTATTAAGAGGCCTTTTCCGAAATTATATTTCTGTTGCTGGCCTGCCAAATTTTTACCTTTTGAAATTACCTTGGATGATTCAGTAGCTTTGAGCGGTGACTTGTGCTTTTATTTGTTACGTTGGCTCCAATACTCGATTTTTGTGTTTATCAAGCTTTATTTAATTTACCTATTAGAGTAGGCCTTGAGATATCAAACAAAATGTGTAATTCTGTACAATTTATTTGTCATAAAGTATAATTTATGGGTTAAAAAAAATTATTGAGAAAAAAAATCTGTTTATGTTCTTTCGCTGAGTCTTTTCCAGTTGAAATGAGGAGTGGGTGTGATATAAAATGATGAGGTGTGCCTCAAAGGGGACTGTTTGAAATCTGGCACTTGTCCCATCGCTGAACGACTCTTTGCGATTTGTTCGCCAGAGAGCATACGATCGACGATCTCCGCTTCGGCTAAAACGTCAAGCTCTGAAGAACTTCTTGGTGGCATGTCACCGTAGACGGGCCAGTTCTTCTTCGGATCCTTTATCCTTATTTGAACGCTGCTTATTCCGTTTTCTTTTTTTACTGGTGGCTCTTTTTCTATAAAAAAAAGCATAAGTTATACGATAGAGGAGTTTAAAAAACCTTTGGTTTGTTGCTCTTTTTGGTGTACTTCAACTTGTTCTTCCACCTGTTGAGTTTCTTCTTTACGTTCTTCTTGTTTTGGCACGACAGTGATTTCCCGTTTGGTCCTCGCCGGTTGCTTTTTGGGTCTATCTTTTCTAGCACATTTCGTCCCTGCGTCTGTCAAAAATAAAACCCCAGCAACCAACGCGAGAACAGCAAGGATGATTGTATTATCCATTAGTTGATCGGGGACGTCGTCGGAGGAAGAAACCAAAATCCCTCCAGCTCCAGCCATCATTAAAAACCCAATCACCATCAATATCGACTCCTAAAAAAGATATTAAGAACGCTTACTTTTATTCAACTTACAGATTTTGTCTTCGGATCGCCCATAACGTGACCGATCAGCTGGGCCAAGCAGATTAGGAAAAATCCTCCGAAAGTAACATCCATAAAAATGGAAGTTAAAGACGACGCGTGTATGTAACTAGCGCCTGTCCATTCTCGTGATTGCTTCTGAAGATAATGGTTCACCCTCTGCGCCTCCCATGTCGTCCAAATTTTGAAAAGAAATGCCACAAGACAAACCGCCTACAAAATTAAATCAATGAAATAATTTTTTTTTAAATCAAAAAGATCATAGCTTTCCCCACTAAAGTCTGGATTTAAGACCATTGGTCATCAATTTATAATATTATTAAAATAATTTATTTTAAAAACCCCCAATGAATCACTTCTCTTGGGTTTTTTTCGATTCATCCGAATTTTCCCACATTGACCCTTGGGAATCGCGATACAATTGACCTTTTATAAACATAAAAAATATTCTTCAATGCCATTTTAATTAGCCTCGAATTAATTTTACCTTCGCGAACTTTCCTTTATCTTGTCTGGGAAAACGAAAGGTTTTATTTTTTTTTTAGAAATAGGGAATTTGCCGCAGAATAAACTAGCTTTGCGGTTTTTCTTTAAAAATATAATCAACATCCTGCTTTAGAAAAAAAAAATAGATACTAGCATTGTCTTTCACTTTCTAATGAAATACATATCTAATTAAGTATTATCGCTGTTAGTTAGGACAACCTACAAATTAAGGGTTTTTAAAAAATTGATTAGACAATATTTTTCGAATTTTCTAAATTTATTTTTATTTATTTATTTATTTGCTTTTTTGTTTGTTTTTTTTTTTTTTTTTTTTTTTTCACACTTCTCTAGGGACTACACAAGGGCTGAAGGCAAAATGCCTAGTGGAAGGTCCTCGGCTACTATGGCCCCTAGTGCTGACTCAAAAATTTTTAAATTACTACCGTAAATTTTGAATAGGAATAGGGGAATCAAATGCAGAGGGGAACACCCAGAATATTTGGTAGCAAGCATATTTAGGAGGAAACACCCTGTATACGATATAATATTTTTTATGGTACTTATCAATCGACTTACAACTTGTACTCCTTTGAGAAAAGCTTTGTTGTCACATGGCATTTTAAAAAAATTGTTTTATCCAAAATTCACAGATCACTCAAGTTCACTAACGTAGAGCAGATGAGCCCCACCTGCATTTTCGACACACTCGCGTTTCGAGCCTTTCGGGCCTTTTTACATTTACCGGCGCTTCTGGAAACTTCAAGCCTTTTTATCTCTTTCGCCTTCTCACGGTTTCTCCCACCTTGCTCCTTTTCCGTACGGCGTATATGATAATTTTTATCGTTTTTCTTTTCACGTTTCCTATTTTTCATTTTGAAAAATAAAGTTTCAAACAAATGACTTGGTTTTACTCATAGTGTCACGTAGCTTTTTTAAATAAATACGATATTTCCCCTTTAGATTAGAAGGATTTGATTTCATTTAAATGAAGAAATGATGCAAAGAACCATTTTAAACTTTAAAAGTATTGTTCAAAATTGAATACGTTTAGAAATAAAACCAAAGGAGCAATGTACGACCATTGCTGCATTTAGGCGATTGTATATTCGGCCAATTTAATGGCTTTACCGGGATACAGACATGTAAATTCGGCCAACTTGTGGAACGAGTGTTTTTGTAAATTCCGCCAATTTGTAAATATTTACTAGTATATTAACTTTATCGATTTTGAATGCTAATTGGAATTAACGAAAATTAAATACAAAAATTGTAATGAAAAGACATTTCAAAATAAGATTGTTCAGTTAATTAATAAAAGTAATAATAAATAAATTGCTCCGCAACTAATTTAATAAGAAGCGTAAGTTGTAAGTCGTCGCGTTAGTTCTAACACCGGATAAGTCATTTTTTATCAATTTTGAGTTAGGCATTGTTTCTGATGGTAAATTTTCTGGCGAAGAATCGAATTCCGTTGGTAGTTTAACCATATTACCAACATAAAACACGTAGTTCACGATTTGCCAATAGGTGATGCATTCCAATGAGAAATTAATCCGTATTTTGGCTCTCCTGAAAATTTTGGAAAAATGACTTGTCCGGTGTTAGAACTAACGCGACGATTTATTCGTATTCTGTGCAAAGGAAAAAAAAATCTACCTAAAATATGTTAACTTTAAAAATTTGTAAAAAAAAAAGGTTTTTATTTTATATTATTTGTTTATTTTTTTTTAAACAGACTCGCCTCAAGCATTAATTGGCCGAATTTACTTGCAAGCCTAAAACCAAAGTTTGGCCGAATTTACCAACTCGTCAAGGGTCAGATTGATACTGGCAGGTATAGGATTGGCCGAATTTACTACCGCCCGCTGCATTTCCTTAGATTCAAAAGAAAGTAATTGAGATTACCTTGATTGATGGTTTTTAAAAATGGCTCTTATGGCTCCCCCAGGCTCTTCCAGGTAGTCCGATTGTCTTTTTCTCCCATTTTTCCGCATTTCAAATAATCATTTTTTTTTAAATAAAAACACAGGAAGTTATCATTTATAAATAAGGAAGGAAAGATAGAATAGAATAATTAGAAAGCGAAAAAAACGTGAAAATCCCCTTATTTTTTTCCAATTGCAACTATGGAAGATTCTGTGGCCTGTGAACTTTTCAGCCCACATATGCGGTAGCACCTTTCAAATTAAGTTCTCTTCCTCAAAGAGAAATTATTGTGACACCCTCCCGTGGAAAAAAGTCTTCCAGATCACACAGAAAAATTTGTTAATGATCTTGAGGTTGTCTCTGGTGCCGGCCGACCGTCGCAAATTTTGGCTACCGACCATTTTACCCTTTTGTTTTATGAGGCGGAACGTCCAAAGGGTTTGCCAGAATAGTTATTTTACATCTATTTTATGGGGTTGATATTTTTTTCAAAGCACGTGCTCTTCATTTTTTTGTCATCTTTATCTCCTCAAGAATCGTCCCAGTTTCGTAACAAACTAGAGGACAGCAACTTGAATAATTTTCAGTCATTTTTATATTATGAAAAAAAAAATTAGGACCTATAGATATTCTTCCCGCGACAACAACATTAGACCTAGGACGAATAGAGCCATTTTTTTCTTTCTAGAAACGTCGTTTTAAAGATAAAATATTGATCTAATTAAATAATGCGAGACCTTGCTTTCAACAGTGAAACAATTAAAAACATGGGAAAGATTATAATTGGACACACGGAGAAAAAAATCTCGGAGATTTTAATCTTCTTGTCAGATATATTACAATCAGATTTTAAGAAAAAAAACTAAAATCGTTATGTCATCAAGTTTTCAACTCTTCAAAAGACTTTTTTTAAAAATTTTTATTTCATAATGTAAAACTTAGTTCATCATTCATGAGACCATAAACCTTGAGTTCAATTCTTAGGTGCCGCTGTTTATTGTTGTTTTTCATTTTACGTGATCTTTCCATTTACATGTATTACTTAATTTTAACTAGGAAACTTGGAAAACAATATTTGTAAGTAAAAACATCAACAACAACATGCGGTAGCAGGGACTAAAAGGTAGATTTTCTCTGGTTCTACGAAAATGCGCGAATCGCGAGGCGCCAAATATAGTGACGGCAAATACAATGGCTCCAAATGGCTTGCACACCTGTTGCACTATCTTGGACACTGTTCTTTCCCCCATTCGATAGCTCAACGCTGTTGTTTTGAATGTGTGGCCAAATACTGTAAGGAAAAATTGCTCAGGCACTCCTTCGGGCAATATCGCAACTGACATTATGAACTTTGAGAAACGCGCTAAGAATTCTTCCGAAAGTAGCCTGCAACACAGAGCCAAATTGAAAATGCATTAAAGTACTGGTTTGAAGAGCTTCCAGCGAAAACTTCCCGAGAAGTAACCCGACGTGGAGGGTATCACAATAACTTCTTTAAGGAAGTTAACAATATAAGGGGGAAGTATAACGGAGGGGACGTACAAAGGAGGGGGAAGTATAACGGAGGGGGAAGTTTTTTTTTCGAAAAATTTTCCAAGTTTTCTTTTTTTTTTTTTCAAAAAATTAAGAAATTTTTTTTGTCAAAACATTTTCTAAGGTTTTTTTTTTTGAATTTCCGAGTTTTTTTCGAAAAATTTTCCGGGTTTCTTTTTTTAAATTTGCGCTTTTTTTCTGAAAAATTTTTAAGTTCTTTTTTTCGATTAATTTTTCTAAGTTCTTTAAAAAAAACTCGGAAATTAAAAAAAAAGAACTTCCCCCTCCGTTATACTTCCTCTCCCTTATACTTCCCCCTCCGTTATACTTCCTCCTCTGTTATACTTCCCCTCCTATATACTTCCCCTCCTGTATTGTTACTTCTCTTTAAGGAAGTTTTCGTTGGAAGCTCTTCAAACCAGTACTTTTTATCGATGTACAATATAACCAAAACTTTTCCAATGACACTTCAGCGAAAAGTTAGGAGACACTTATTCGAATTTCACAAGCAGAAGATGCTATGGAAAGAAGTGAAATGCCATCTTCGAATACGTCAACCTCCGCAACAACCTCCGCTACAACCTCATCAACTCCAGAACCAACAAACCCAATGTTTCCCTCAACTCTCCAACTTCAACCTCCACCTAAGGATTAAGTAGGATTTCAGATAAGAAGGTATAGGATATGAGTCATAAAAATGCTTTTACGTTAAAAAAAATTAATGAAGTTAAAAAATAAAAAGTTTGTTTGACATGATTAATTTAGAACCGCTGAAAAAAATGGTTCTGTATATTAATAAAATCGGGGTGAAGCAGGGAAAGAGTCCGTGGTCCAACCTTGTTGATTGATGAGTTGGAGAAGTGACAATGGAATTCCCATGGCAACCTCATGAGAGACTTGTGAAATACGGGGTTTATTGTCGTTTTCATTGCCCCTCACGCGGCCCTGAACTCGACGACACGAACATCCCCCCTTGTTCTGCACGTTTCTTACGAGTTCTTTTCCGGAAAAATCCTCCTTCTTCTATAACTCAGATTTAGAAGAATTTCAAGCTAGAAAAAATTTCTTCGCCCATTCAGGTTCCGGAACGCAAGAGAGCCCTTGTTATCGAAAAAAAAATTTTTTCAGGGAAAAAGAAAATTTTTTTAGTTACACAGACAGATTTCCGCAAATTTTGTAAATTAAAAATCAGGAAGACCCGAAATCCCATTTTATCAAAGGTTTTTGTGTGTAAAAATGAAAGTTTTTTTAGCGTGGGATTTTTGGTTTTTGAAAAATAAAAATTCTTAATTATTTACACGTGTCAAAAGGTTCCTTTAGTATAATTAAAGGCCTCCTTTTTGTATTGACTAATTGTGAATCTTGAAACAGAAGAAAGGTTGTATCTTCTCAAAAGTCCTTCCTCCATTGTTTTCCGAACGTAACGTCGCGCTCCCGACGTGAATATCGGTGAAGGACGTTTTTACTTCCAATACGTGTGAGATCGCACCTCAAAACAAGAAAAACCATCATCTAAAAATCTAACACTTTTTTTTTTCTTTCTTTTCTGATTTATTCAATGAATCCCCAACCCCCATTTCATTTATCCTCACGTTCATTTTGTAAACTTTCCTCAATGAAATCACCAGAAATAAATTTTTTCTCAATTTTTTAATACTTTATTTTAACATAAAATACATTGATTAAAAAGCAGGGTTAAAAAATACAATAAACTCTTCAAAATAATTTAACAGTATTTACACAAAGCTGCTTTGGTCCTATAATTTTTATTTTAAACAACATTTTGGTCTCTGGATAATTAGCAACAAAAAAAAAATTTCGATTGTCCCCACTTATCGACAATTTTAAGCAGATTCCATTAAGCATTTCTTAAATTCGATGAATAAATAATGTATTAATTTACTAGTTTTTTTATTCGTTGGTATATAATGATTATTTTTCTTAATATTATATTTTATTGTCTAATATGGTCGTATATTTTAGACGTAAAAGGACAATATTTTATCACCAGTGTAAATTAAGATTGGGTTTCCAAGACATCTGCCATAGCTTTGATTTCCGCCCAAGATTCTTTGATGTCTTCCGGTTCGCTGTATCTCGAACAAACGGCCATCCTTAAGAAATAAGTGTCTCCGATTTTTGAAGGAACCATGTGGATTTTTCCATTACCGTTGATCAGCTTGAGAAGTTTTTCGTTCTTTTCGTTTGAACCCTTTAAAAAGAATGTTAAAAGTGATAAGGAGTTTTAATTAATTTTTACCTTAATTCTAAAACAGACAAGCCCCATAAGTACTTCGCCGAAAATTTCGAATTTAGGATCATCCAAAACGTATTTTTCAAACTGATGAGCCAAAGCGATTTGTTTTCGTATGTGATTTCTCAGATTTTCGGCACCGTAGAGCCTCATGACGAACCACAGTTTTAGGACCTGAATCTTCGTCCCAAAGGAATTTGCCAATGCTAAAAATATTTCAAAATATGAAATTATCAATAGTTTTTTTTAAATTTACTCTGTAATCTGGAGCAGATCCTTGTTGATCGTGTTTTAAATAGAGAGGATCAACGTTGAACGCGTTTACAATCCAAGATGGCTCTTTCAACCTAAAAATATAAAAATTTCAAACATTTTTAGGAACAAAAACCCTAATTTTTGAGATTATAATCATAAAAACCAGAATTTTGGGACTAATGTTCAGAATTCATTTTCAAAAACTTTGTTTCAATGTCAGTAAATAATTTCGTGCTAAGGTTTGTCTGACCAATCAAAGGTTTCGAAACACGAAAATCTTTCACTTAATTTCGCCCTTGACTTACCACATGGCGGAACAGTCGAAATTGACCAATAGCCATTTATGTGGGTTAAAATTAAATGAATCTGCATAATCGACTCCTTCCATGAGATATCGATATTCTGGGCAAATAAAAGCAGAACCTAAAAAAAAAATTAGTTTATTTAATAAAATTTTTAATTTATAAATACCGGCATAAGCAGCGTCAATGTGAAGCCATACATCTTCGTCCTTGCATACAGGCCCGATGGCAGCCAGATTGTCAAAAGCGCAGGAGCTAGTTGTTCCTAATGTAGCGACCACCTGAAAAAATTTAAATTTTTTTGGCTCTTTTGATTATTTAAAAACTGACGTAAAAAGGGATGAGCCCTTCGGCTCTGTCTTTTTTTATGGCGTCGATCAAAGGGCCTGCTTGTAGTCTGTATTTTCCGTCAGTGGGAAGCAATTTGAATTGAATTCCTCCAAGAAGTCCAGCACGTTGGACCGAAGAGTGGGCTTGCTCTAGATAAAAAAAATTATTTTTAAAATTTTGTCCATTTTTTTTACCTGATGCATAAGCGACGAGCTTAGAAATGATTTCGTAATCTGTCCATTCTGGATGGTCCTTTTTGGCTTGGGCGATCGCTTTGGCCTTCGCTCCTAAAAGAGCGACCAGAGTCGCTTCACTGGCTGTTCCCTTTAATTAATTATTAATACGTGTGACTTTTTCTTTATTTAATTACCTGAATGACACCACCTCCTTTTCCGCCGGAGCATGCAAGGAACTCTTTGGGAAGGTCTAACATCTTTCCTAACCAGTCAAGCATCACAACTTCCAACTCTGTACACGCAGGTGATGCAACCTTTCAGAAAAAAACATTTTTATAAGTAAATAATGTTATTTAAAATAATTTTGTTCGGGAGAGAGTTAACGATGCGTGAGGGCAAGTTGAAGAAACTTATTTCGCCGATGCTACGATAAGATGAGCCTACAATAGACGTTAAAGCTACAATAGAACGATCAACGTCTATCGTTTGCTAACAAAAGATCGAGACGGACGTTTTGTAATAAAAATTTTCTCCCTATTATTAATTAATTTTTATAAAATTCTTACCCAAGAGAAACCAATACAAGCGATCGCGTCGCTCAACATATCGGCGACGATCGCAGGATACGAGTTGGCCGTCGGGAAATACGCGTGGAATTTCGGCGAATGCCAATGCGTCACCTGAAACGGCGTTTCGGTTAGATGATTCCGCAACGTTTTTAAGTCTTGCGTTTTTGCCTATTTAAAAAAATCACTTACGCCAGGCATGATGACTCTTTCGATATCGGACATAACGTCTGTCCATTGTTCAGGGGATTCGGGAGCCTCGGAGGGAATAAGCGGACGTAAATATCCAGGTTCGACATCCGGCAAAACACGTCTAAAATTACATTCAAAAAATTTACCAAAATCTCATTTTTTTTAACCTACCTGTCTCTTATATTTTCTAAATAATTAGCGATGTAATCAGCCATCGCTTTGGCGAAATCTCGAAATTTATTGTGATCCATGGCAGGATCTGGAAAAAAATATGAAAAGGTAGTTTTAACATAGATTGAAGCTTTTCCTAAAGGAAAATGCTTTTTATGTACCTAGAGACTGGTTAGAACGTAAAATCGTCTTTTAATCTAATTTATAGCGACTAGTTATCCTTGAAAACTTTCTATTACAACATTAAAACTTAAGCACACCTAACTTATTCATTAATTAATTTTTAATTTATTTCCCAAGCAATTTTTCTTTAACTTAAAATTATATTTCACACGCAAAACAAGGATACAGAATGCGAGTATGGAAAGAAAAAAATTCAGGTCGTCCATAATAAACTTTGGATTTAACTTTTTTTCTCCTTTTCTTCAGATTGACGCGGTCAAGGTCTTCTCAAAAGACGTGAGCCGACATTATCTTGAAACTTACCAAATCGAAAAAAAACTTTAAAAATTCCGCCTACTTGATAGACTTATAAAATTATAAATAAATCTTTAAAAAAATTCTCGTTTATTAAATCGTTAATCTTTTAAAATATTTTGTATAATATAATTTAAGAGTGAAAGGATATTGGCCCGATTAAACAATCCGGCCTTCTATTTCAAAGTCAACGGCTTTCTATGTTTGTTCTGTTAATATTGGGTACTTAAATTACAATATTTACTATTGTTAATAATTAAATTAAAGAAAACTTTTAAGATTTATTTTTACGTTCATCATGAAAATATTGATTGCCATCAATTAAAATTTTATTTTAAGCTTAATGATAGGGCTTAATTTTAGGGCTTAAAAGGGGGTTTTCTAAATGTTGTAGGTAATGAAAATTTATCGTTGAACACCTTTTTACTGATTAGAAGGAGATAATTTTTTTTTATAAACGTGATAAAACTTACATAATTTCTATAGTATCAGTCGTTGGAGTATCACTGGGTTAAACCAAGACTGAAATCTTAAGAGTACTTTCTTGGCGTTTTCCAGACGCGACTCCCACCACTTCCCGCCAACTCCAACGGAGTTGGAGAACTCAGGAAAAAAAATTTAGATCGGGCTTCCCCGATGAGGTGACGCATACGAAAACTTCCTAATTGATGCGTTTTCGTCCTTGACCCTCAAATCATCCGTTAATCTTTAAACCATTTTTTGTGTAATTTATCATTGGTGTAAAAACCATTTCCTTGTCTCCAAGATATTACAAATTGTAAAGGCGGAAAATAAGGATGCTCTGAGGTTCGCAAAAACATATTTCTTCATCTTTTTCCCTGCTTATTATATTTTCTTGGCATATTTTCAATGTTAAAAGTTTTTTTATGTACTCAATATTTTTAATTAATCGATTCGCTTCAAACGTTTTAAAACTTTCACGGCGGAAAAGTCAAGATTTTTCCAAGGTAAACATGTCGAAATAGGATTTATCATAATTAGAGCTTTAAAAAAACTCTTTTATGAGTGATCTGAATGCTAAAAATTATTCAAAAATGTCGTTTTCCCTTGTGGTTGCGGTGTGCAGATCAAAGTCCGATTTAAGTGGAAAAATCCTCTTGAGGTTTTCTTATCCTTTAAAACCTTTAAAACTCCATAAAAGTTAAAGAAAGTTTTCTATGTTTAGACTTGAGCTCATTAAAATTACGAAAAATCTGACACTTCCCTCATTTCGTCATTGAAAAGCCACAGTGTGAAATTTTATTGTCAATTTACCTTTCACGTTTGGTGCTTAAAATTATGGACAAAAACCGCTTTTTCGGATATTTTTTTCTTTTTGATGAAAAAGAGGGTGGAACTGGGAAAGAGGAAGCGTTCCGCCCTCCACCAAATTTTTGAATAAATTAACCATAAGCCTACTATAAAAAATTGTTCTTCACTTTCTAAGCCTTGAATTTCTTAAAAAATTATTATATAGCACTATTTTTATTTAGTTTTAAATATTTGTCTTTCCTATTGATATTTTTCCTTTCAATTTTCCTAAATATGGATATATCGTAAAATGAAGAAGAGCTCAAATATTATTTGTGAACTTTGGATTCGTACGAGTTTTAATATACGAAGTTGGGTGAATTCTATAGGCTTACCTGTTGCCGGTCTGCTTGCCATGCTGATACTGTGTCTAACTGTGGGGGTGGTTCTCTCTCTTGTATCGATCTAACCGAGTCTATCGGGCCGACGTATCTCACCCTCCGAAGCTACTATGTACCACTTAATTAATTTTATGATCCCTTTTCAAATTCAATAAACCCCTCAAAAAATATGACTTACAATTGGAAAAACAGGGGTACCACATTACGTGAAAGAGGGCCACATACCAGACCTGATGGTCCGACCGATATCTTGCGTCCTCTTTTGTTGAGTTTTGAAAAGTCGAGATTTTATAAATCTCTCTCAAAAAATAAATAAATAAAAGCTCTCTTTTTTCCTGAGAAATCATTCATCAAGAAGAAAATAAATAAAAATGAGGTAAGGAAGAAAGTTCATGTTCTGAGGGCCACTTTTTCTCGCACCCTTGTCCGTCTGCCTAATGCATTTTCACGTGTAACTTATACTTCACATCAAGTCTCCATGACGACAACCCCAAAAGCTTTTTCAACCTTTTTTTCCACCCCAATCTCCACTAAAGCTACTTTTAAAAAAACTAGATTATCTAGTAAAAGGATTAAAGTTCAATTAAACCAGAAACGATGACGGTAAATGGATAGTGACGGCTCTTCGATGAAGGGTGTCTCTTGGGTCTGATTGAGAGGAAAAGCTTTAGGACAATGGAAGGAGAGGAGGCAATCAGTCCTCCATTTATCTCCATGACGACCTTACGAGATTCAACCAGCGATCGCAGAAAATTTTCTCTCTTGATGAAAGGGGAAAAAAGAAACATAATCCCATCCTTTTCATATCTATTTCTAAGCTTACCTAAAAATTACGAATAATCCTCATTAAATTAGACAGTTTTAGGCAGATTTTTTTTATACCGTGAAACTTCCTAATAACGGACACTCCTGGGGACCGGAAATTTGTCCGCTATAGAGGTGTCCGCTTTTCGGAAAATAGGAAAAAAAAAAACTTTTGAAAAAAAAAAAATGAAGTTTACGTTATTGAGAGTGTCCGCTTTATAGAAATATTTAGAATACCTTTCCCTATGTTTTAACGCCGGGGAATCAGAATTTGTCCGTTGAAGGGAGATGTCCGCTTTTAAGAGGTGTCCGTTAAGGGAAGTTTAACTGTATTAATGATTGCTGAGGCACGAATTTATAAACGTTCCTTAGGAACCCTTTTTTTTAAATATCCTAGAAAATCCTTCCTTGAAGTTATTTTGTGAACTTCCCTTGAAGTGATCTGTTCCTTCAAATAAAAGGAATCCTTCCTAATTCCCTCCATTTTTTTAAAGGATACCTTAAGAGCCCTCGATCGCAGGGCTCTTATTGGCTGATAATAAAAAATCCTTGATTTTCACTTATAATTTTTCCTAGTTATACTTCCCCTCCCTTATACTTCCCCCTCCTTTATACACCTTTCCTTTATACTTCCCTTACTTATACTTCCCCCTCTGTTATACTTTCCCCTCCGTTGTACGTCTCCTCCGTTATACTTCCCCCTATATTTTTACTTCTCTTTAAGGAAGTTTTCGTTGGAAGCTCTTCAAACCAGTACTTTTACAAGTTTAAAGCTTTCCAGCATTTAAAACGATTCATGATGAATGTTCAGAACTTCGAGAGAAAGAAAAAAGAATGGAAGGAAAGCTCGCTTTGAATCGAATTCATTTCCTACTGCGTGAAAATCAGAAAGGAGAATCCTTAAGTAAACTACTTTGGCGGACTTCCTGTCGTTGCCATAGAAACGAGGGAGGCTTTTCAAACTCGAATAAACTGTCTTCAACTATCTCTCCCTTAGAATTTTTCTCCGATTTCCAAATATTCCGGAATTGGGAAAATCTGTTAATTTAGTAAAGAAGAAATTGTTATTAATGTTGTTCAAATATCCTTTTTAAACTTCCATTAATTAAACAACTTCATTAGGAGATAATCTCTCGGTCATTTCTCATTTTTATAATTTTGTGCTGACGGTCAAATCTCAGTCTTATAATGCGATCAAGATAATTACATTAATCATAAGAACTTTCATGATATAGACGTAATTATTTGATCATAGAGGGGTTAATTCCCGTCGAGGACTTTTTCTTTCTTTTTTATGGCAATTTTGTGGGTCATTAAATCCAAAATTATAAAAGATTCTGTGAAGATAGGTCGTAAAAAAAAGTTTCGTTTCCAAGGTTATTGTAAAAAATAATAGCTTCTGAAAGTAAATCGCTGTTCGGTCATTTTTTGTGTCAAGAACGTAAAAAGCTCCACCACAAGGACCTCACGCCCTAATTGACCGTTTTGTAACGAAATTCTGAAGAACTCGTATTCTCATTAAAACTTTAAAGCTCCCACTGGAAGATAAAAATACCGATGTCCGAAAAACAACCTTCAGCCAAGAGTTTTGGGCGTTTTCCTCGACCTTCTGACGAAGTAACTTAGAAATTTTGAAGGAGTTTTAGCAGTTTTCGTCGATTTTTCGGAAAAGAAAGCCCCATAATAATCCGGTTTTCCGTCTAAGAAAGCACCTTTTGAAAAGATTTTTTCTTGGAAATCCAAAAACCGCAGAAAATTCCACATTTTTTTCGTTCTCCTCAACTGCCTCGCCAATAAAAAGTACTGGTTTGAAGAGCTTCCAACGAAAACTTCCGTAAAGAGAAGTAACAGTATTTTTTTTTTTTTTTTTTTTTTTTTTTTAAAGAAGTAGATATGACCAATGAGCAGAGGCTTACTCTTACTATTGGTCAATCTACTCTTTTTTTTTTTTTGTTAATTGTATTAAGCCAGGGCTTTTTACAAAGGGGGAGGGATCAGACCCAGGCGGGGGCTTTCGCCATAATGCCATGGCGCCCTTTTGGGCCAACTACCAGAGTAGTGGCCTAACTAAATTATCCACAGATTTTGTAGAGGGATATTTTTAATTGGAATTTTACTTTCCAACCAAAAATCCCTATACCCAACCTGGGATCGAACCCCGGTCTTCCGTGGTGAGAGTCAAAGACTGAACCCACCAGCCACGGAGCCGTTAGAAGTAACAGTATAGGAGGGGGAAGTATATGGGAGGGGGAAGTATAGGAGGAGTATAACGGAGGGGACGTAAAACGGAGAGGAAGTAAAACGGAGGGGAAGTACATGGGAGGGGAAGTATAACAGAGGGGGAAGTATAGGGAACGAAAGTATAACGAAGGGAGGGAAAGTATATAAGGGAAAAGGGGAGGAGGTCAAGGTAGAAATAACGGGCTCTTTGCGCAAGGAATGTGCCTCTCGTAATGGGTAGAAGTATGACATTTCTCCCTACTAAAAAAATAATAATTAAAAATTCTTAAAAAATATAAGGAGTAATTGGTAAAAATCGGCCGCAGCGAATTTTTTAAAATTTCAAACAGACATATCTCCGCCATTTTTTCGAAATTCAAAAATCGCACTCATTACATTCTTCTTCGCCAGCTGAAGAAATTTGTGCGAAAATTTGGTGAAAATCGGATAAAACTGTGGCCGTAAAGTGTTCCGGAAAAAAATGCTACGGACGGACGGCCGGCCGGCACCACAGACAAAGTTGAGATCGGTAAATATCATTATTCGAATTGACCCTACGGGGTCTAGAAGACCTTTCACCAAACGTCGAGGGTATCTCAATAACTTCTTTAGGAAGTTAATTTTGTCCCGATTTTATAATTTTTTTGCTCAGCTTTTTGACCCCTCTCTTATTTATTTTTTGTAGGATCAAAATAAAGAACAGACAATAATTTTTTTAAATTAATATTTTGTCTTAAAAACATTTTTCAAAATAAAGGTTTATACATTTAATTTTCTAAATATATCTTTTTTTAACAAATACTGAAAACTTTTATTTTTTTACATCTTAAATATTCTCAACGAATATCCTATTCTCTCATAGCACACTAGATAATATTGACACATTTACAATAACATCAATCTTTTAAATAAAAATTTACAAAATTAAAAGTGAAGAGATTTTAAACATCACAGAATTCAAAGAAAAACTCTTTTTTAAGTATATTAACAACATTTATTACAAATAATATACAATCAACCTATCAACAACCTACACGAATAATAAATATAAAAATATACAAACGGCATTAGAAAATGAAACAATTTTTTTTTAGAAAATGGAAGAATGGCCTTATTCTAATGGTATCACAACAATTTCCTAAAAGATTTAAGCCAGATCTTAGGGTGAATAGATTTGAATTATAATACTTTTTTTAATATCACTTTTGAAAGAGATTTTTGAACATTTGGCACGAGATGAGCTAAGTTAAAAATTTTGGCCATTTTTTTTCCATTTAAAGTTTGTAATAAAATATTGCACATAGATAGAAATGATCTAAACTTTAATAATACTTTAAAATGGAATGTTAAAAAAAAATTATCACACAGCCATTTTTCTTTAATTTTGAAAATTGTCATTTTGAGAAAAGAAAGAAAAATCAGATCTGATTTAAAGAGAGGAGTGTGTCAGAAAGAGTATTATAGAGGAAAAATCTTAAAAGTAAAATGTCATTCACAGAAAAATTATGTTTAGAAGAGCATATTTTTGGGTACATAAAAAGTATTGCTTGAAAATTTGGCTTTTAAGTATTGTCGTTGCTTGAATTTAGATGCTAACATGTAACAATGGCTAGGAATGGCTGCTCCTTCGTCTTAAAAATGCTCGTCCATGGCTTTGGCCTCTGTTGATGAGGACGAGAGCGGAAGCGATGGCAAGTCGACTTGGGCATAACCTCCACCAGGGAGAGTCACAAAAACTGTCGTGACAGCAGCTAAAGAATCATGAGTCGGCTCAATGGCGACAGGACGGAGGCTAAAATCTGAACTGGACGAAGGCTCCAAAAGTACGCTTACTCCAGCAAAAGGTCGTTTCGCCATATGTAGCATTTCGACGACATGTCGCCTCCTCGCCCTCCGCATATCTGTCGCTTGCTTCGCCTTCCAAGCGACCACACAGGCGGCCAGAAACAAGAAAAAACACGAAAAGAACACGGAGAAAAATACGAAAAGATCGATATGAAGTTGATCCTGACGGAAAAACACCGTACCATACGTCGGCTTATTTATGGCGACCAAAACGATATAAAATTTCGCTTGATTTAACGAATGCGTCTCATACGGCAACGTTATTACCAATCTGTCCGTTATATTTCGGGCAATAAGCAATGAATTATTGTCTTTTAAGGTTATATGAGCACTTAAACCTTCTGGAGATTGTACAAAAACATTAATTGGACTTGTCAATGGACGACGTTTAAAATTTAAAGGATTTAAAGTATTTCTGTCGATATATTTGTCTCAGTTAGCGGCCTGAACCTAAAAAAATCAATTTTATTGAAAGATAAAAACGATTTTAAGTCCTTACCATGTATCTAAACCAAAATGATCTAAAAATTGTCTGGCATCGTCAGATCTGTACCAATAACGATCATCTAACTTGATCACATGTGCATAAGTGTTGTGTTCAGCTCAACAGTAAAAACGTCATCTTTAGGGCTGAGATATAAATCAAGATTCCCTTGAGTAACATCGACAGTAATTCTTATGTCGACATTCATAAAACGAGGTTGAACAGCGAAAAAAGACTAAAATTCATAGATGATTTTAGTTAATAAGAAAGCAACTTACGGCTTGTCCGGGGTTTAATGGTGTCGGTTTGACACCAGAATCGTCTACAAGTTTGGCGCCGAGGCTAAATGTCAAATCGAAAGTCATTTGTTTGTAACATTGATGCCCTCTAGTTGGGATTCCCATATATGATTCTTTACATTTAGAACATTGGACTTCCCAACATGAATGGCTTTTTCCAGAACATGTTGGGTCACTTTCAGTATTATTATGACAGTCGCAGCTAAAAACGAGATAAAAATGGATATTTTTAAAATTTAAATTTACCCTTCTCCTGTGACAGGATTACATGTTGAGCCATGGCCATGACATTGGCATGGTTGGCAGGCGACTTTATGATCTTCGCTTCCACGAAAATGTCCAGTGATGCATTCTTCGCATCGATCGCCGGTTGTCATGTTGGAGCATCCTATACATTTGGCTTTGGTGGTCGGTCCTTCAACTAAGAAGAGTTCCAACTCTTCGATTGTCTTTCCAACAAAAAATTTTGGCTCGACTTCCAACGTTTCGTTGACGCATATACTGGAGTGTTCGTTGCAGAACATGGAACAAGGGATGCATTCTCCGTTGTCGCTGGGATCTCCCACAAAAAGAGGTTTACATCTTCCACATGTTGGCCCTTGGGTGTTATTTTTGCATTCAAGACATTCATCAAGTTTGTCAGGGCCAGCACAATGTGAATGCCCATTACATTGACACTGTATGGAACAATTGGCGCCCACATAACCAAAATCGCATGACAAGTATCAGGTGATGTACATCTTCCTCGCACACATCCTTGTGAACAAACTGGTATACATTCACCCTTATGTGGCTCACCACTAGGTTTATACCCTAAAAAATAACATTAAAAACGATAAATAAACTTATCTTTTTACCAGGTCCGCATGTGCATTGGTAGCCATTGGAAGGTCGACACAACTTTCGGATACTCTATCACAATTATGATGTCCATTTTCGCATTCATTTTCGTAGGGGCAATTGACATAATGCCAAGAAAACTTCATTTCATTTGTAATCGTGTTATTTACTTTTGCTGAATATAGCGCTTCGCATGTTCCCATTTCAGGGCCAACGGCAGGCTGATCTAATGATCCTTCTGAGCATACTCCCTGTAACATCAAAAATAAGTTTGTTTTCAAAATAATTTGGGTTTTTACCATTCCGGTTGTTTTGGAAGACTGAAGAGAGCACCAGCCACAATGTGCGTGGCGTAAACATTCTGAACATTGGTCGAAAGTGGCACAAGGCTGAGGGCAATGAGCTCCCTTATTAAGGACCAAACCACAGACACCTCCAGCACAAACTAAGGGCTGATAGCTTGGAGATATACACTCTGAAAGCCTTGTAGACCAACGACATTCATCCCAATTTCCTTCGCCACCCTTTAAAAAATAATTAATTTTTTTACTTCTAATTTTTATGTTGATATTACATATGATTGAAGGCATGAATGGCAGTCTGTGTATTGAGAACATCTTTTAGGGCATGATGTTTCACTTTTTGTTTTACTTGTACGATTCACTTCTGTACACGACCAATCATAAATGGGCTCAGGAGACATCGCTTCGTATGATTTTAATCTAAAATTGATGTTTAATAAAAGATAATGTAACCAGACAAACCTTGTCCATGAACATCCAGCCAATGAGCTGCATTTATCACAATCAGACGCAGCACATGACATTTCTGGGCAGTAAGTATCGATTGTAATGGCACTTGTATTATCACATTTTTCATCTTTGCAGTCTGTGTTGACCGAAATACATTTACCGCAGTTTGGGCACCATTTGCAGACTGCGGGTTCATCCCAGGCCATTGGAAATCGAGCTAGGCAATCGGTGCATGTAGTGAATTGTTTACAGGCTCTTTCTTGGAGCCATTCTGCACCACAGACTTGTCCGTTGGAAAGAGTCGTTGTGCCAGTTGTCTGCCCATGTTTTCCACAAGGGTTACTCATGTTTTTCGAAGTGTCCTGGCATTCATCGCTTTATAGCAATGACTTGAGTTCATAATTCCATTATTGGATAAAGAGCAGTAAGTACAGCCTAAAAACAACCGGCATTTCTCTTTTGTGACCAAACAGAGCAGAGATCATCGGGAAGCGAAATTCTTGTAACATGACTGTCAGTTCCTCCAGTGAATCCTCCCATAATATAAGCAACAACTTTTTTACTGCCTGTCGATTCATCAATGTCAAGAGTCATAGAATGTGCATAAGTATCCGGTGGCATTTCTCCAACAATATCCATCCCTAGAAACTCATTTTATTTAATCTATACTTCAATATTTTAAGCTTACCTCTTGAGTACAGTTTAAACCAATGATTGCAAGCGTAAGAGTAAGCGATTAAAGTTTCAGAACTTGCTTCAGGTTCTGTTCTACCACCAAAAACAAGCATATATTCATCCGTGGTGACTGCAGAATGAAGAAACCGGCCCTTGGCATGTTTAGCCGAGGTGGGTTATAGTTTGGAAATGTAGGCAAGGCTGTCCATGTTCGACTTGGATAATGAAGCGCAAATAATTTATCTGATATGTAAGTTCTGTTCAAGCCGTAAACATAACCGCCAAAACATAAAGCTTTGAGTTGGTTCATGATAAACCGTACTATGACCGTAAACTCCGATTGGATGGTATCCTAGAGTAACGATTTTTCTCCATTCATTTTCTTTAGGGTCGTATTCCCAGACAGAATCCATAAATCCAAAATCAGGATTAAATCCTCCAATAAGGACTAAAGTTTCTGAATCAGCATGTCTTCTTAATGTCAACGTATGCCCAGCTAATCCAGGTGGTTTGACGTTTGTCTATAAAAAAATTAATAAAAATTATGTTGTTTTACTGTTTACCTCTATTCCGACCCAGTGTTGATTTTTCAAGCTAAACTTCCAAAAATCGTTCAAAGTTGTATTTTGACGTAACGCTTGCTCGCCACCAGAAGGCGTTTGTTCACCACCTCCAGCAGCAGCAGCAGTTAATCCTCCATGAATAAATATTTCTCTTCTTGAAAACGAAATTTCTGCAGCATGAAAGTATCTTCCTCTGGGCATATTGGCATCATTGGTTGAATCATTGTAACCTGAAAAATTTGTATTGAAGAAAAATAAAGAATAATCATACCTGCATCCAAGTGTTGTTTTTTGTGTCGAATAGACGAATATCATTTAGCGGTCCATGAGATAAAGAATAACCGCCAAAAAGCCAAAGAGAATTCCGCTTGTCTGCTAATAAAGAATGGCCAAACCGCGGCAGCATTTTTCGAAGATGTTCCAAACTGTCAGCAAGATGTACTGAATTGAATAGCTCAGTAAAAATGATTTGGTGAGATGCATTTAAAGGTACTGAGCAGTTAGAACCACCCCATCCTTCCGAACACAAACATCTTCCATAACCCTAAAATACTTTGTAAACATAACCTAAAAACTTGCAAAACATACTTTGTCGCAAACTCCATGGTTGAATTCAGCAGAACAGTTGTTGGGACAAGAATATCTTTACAGTCGTATCCAGTTCTACCTTCAGGACAAACACAAGCTCCTTTTATGCAAACTCTATCAGGTAGGCAGTGATCCGGACATGACAGAACAGAAACAGTAGCATTAAATCCTCCTCTTGAATCTCCTCCAGATTTATAATGAACAGTCATCACACCTATAAATTTATAATAAAATAAAATTGTTTATATTTTTTAAGTTACCAGATTTTGCTTGAACGGCTACAGGGTAGACGCTATCTTGTGTGCAAAAAACGCCAAGAACGTGGCTTTGATGGTTGCCAGAGGATGAGACAAATTTAGGAAGACCATCGTAGACATAAACACTGTTTTCTGTACATCCAACTTCAATATCTCTATCAATTTCAAGTTGTATGATGCTATTAGTCCTAAAAACAAAATAGAATTTTATACAATACGATTTTAAAACGGACAGTGAAAACTCCACACAAACATGTGAATGAAAAAAAACCCTTTTACCCAATTGTGTCCGAATATTTAGAAGGCTTTGAACATTTTAAACTAAACAAGATTATTGAAAAATATGGAAAAAGATACTTACGATTGTGATTGGTTTAAACTGTCTGGGCTGATGATCCAAAGGCATTCTCTGGTTGGTGGAGGGCCTTGACGGGATTCCCAAACGGACATTTCGGCCAATCGGCTTCCTAGGCCTTGGGTTTTCATAGAACTGACCATCCCTCGGGACATACATTGATAGTAACATGTTTCCACGTCTGGAATATAATTTTAATAAAAAATAATTGATGTATAATAAAAATTACCTTGGATCACCATAATATCCTTTTTTACATTTATCGCAGGTTGCACCTTCTGTGTTATCCTGACAAACGCAAAGTCCTGTTTGAGAATCGCAAACTCCCAATTCTTGATTTCCATGTTCATTGCAGTTACACCTTTTGCATCCTTCAGGAGATGTAGCATTTCCATAACTTCCAGGCCTGAAAGAAAATGTTAAGCTGCAGATTACTTATAACTTACTTGCAAAATTGACAAAATTCCCCGGTGGTCCAATCTTGACAAGAATCGCAGATGTTAACGCCTTGTGTGCATGTAGAATGGTTGTTACATCCGCAGTTGATGGAACAGTCGGGTCCAGTCCATCCTAGATTGCATTGGCAAACGTAGTCGGATGGTTGGAACAATAACCGTGGATGCATTTATTATAGCATGTTTTGATACAAGAATCTTTTCCGTCGCCGTAATAACCACGTTTGCATTGCAGTTGTATGAGCCGTGTGTGTTGGTACATTTAGCTTGAGCGTGGCAATCGTGAAGGCCAAGGCCGCATTCATCACATCAGGACATTGGGCGTACGACCATGCAGCTTCATCTGGATACAACGAAGTATGATGTCTTGCATTAACTTCATTACTGCAGTTATCTAAAACAACTTTGCAAAAAAATTTTAAAATTTAAAAATACATACCAACATGAGGAGTCGAAAAGTCACCCGGAGCACAAACCCCTTGAATAGGATTGTCGACGTTATAACACCAGCCACATCCCAACGATTTTAAACAAGTTGAACAGTTTGAATGCGTCGAACAAGGTTGGCAAGCTTGCGGGTTTGTCAAAGCGGAAGAACGCCATTGACCGCTGTTACTACTACTTCCACTTTGATCAGACCATTCACGACAAAGACCAAACTGATACTGAGAAGTGTAGACTGAAAATGAAAAACATTCCTAAAAGAAAATTAGAAATAGTCCATTTTAATGAACTTACTTGAGTAGCTTGGCACCAAACGCATTTCCCATTTCCGTCAAGACATTGTGAACAATTGCTTCGGGTGTAACATGGCATAGGGCATTCCTCAACTTTTTTAATGCCAGTACTTGATCTATAAACAAATTAAACCACCATAAAAAGGATTTTGAGCAAACTAACCTTCCTTTCCGATAACAACGAGCATCATCAGCCCACCACTCGCACAACCCGCTATTGATGCAAGTATTACAAGTGATAAAATTTGAACAATTTTCACAAGTATGAGGGTCTAAAGTTAAGTAATGCCAATGCTCTCCTGACCTACATGCCTGAGAAAAAAAATTAAAAGAAAAAAATGTGGTTAAAAATTTACCTCTGTTTCATTAACTTGACGGTTGAGACAGCTTTTAGTCAAAGGGCACCAACCGCATTTGGAATCTGTAAGACATGCCAGGCAATTTGTTAAAGTGCTGCAGTCTTCTAGGCCTTCATAAGGTTCTAAATATTCAAACGTAAAAACTTTGGCGTTTTCTTCAGTTTTGTTGTGTTGTATTTCAATGTGAGAGTGAGCATGATTGGTGTTTACTGCTTTTTGCGCCTGAAAGTCGATAGCGTATCGACTTTCGTGAAGAAAGACAAAATCGCCGTTGATCCATCTGGCTTTATAACATGATTGAAGTTCGGCCGACATATCAGTGACAGTTTGCTAAAAAAATAGTGATAACCTTTACAAAAGTTTATGTGCTTACCATTTTAGAGGGGTCAACTCCTAAAGAAAGGGTTGCTGAAGAATATGTTATGCATGTTCTAAGCTGTTCTTGGCTTTCCTTCCAAGATTGAGGAGGCCTTAAAAACCCTCTAAGCCTAGCAGTAATAAAACCGCCGAGATTCTGCTCCATTCTTGAAACCGCTCCTCCAAACATGAGTGGCCCAACGCTGAATTCGACCACTGTAGAATTTATAATACTCACCTAAAATTAATTGTGAAAAAAATGAAGTAAAGTTTTAACATACAAAGTCAGGTTGAGAAAAATTGGCAGGATGTTTGTATTTGATGTATGTTAACCCTGGACGTTTGTCTAGAGCTTTGCAGTCTTGGGGTGATGTTACTTCAACGCCTTTTTCTCCCCACCATCCAGCTCCTTGAGAAGGTGTGTCCTCTCTGACACCACAAACGCCAAAATTGTCTAAAATTTACTTAAATATGGTGCTGATAATTATAGGTTACCGTGTATGTGATGGCATTTGGCGTTGTGTATGCACCATGTGCATTGGGACAAAGCGAGTTTTTGGCGACAGATATTATTTTTCCTCCAGGAGGTTCGCTCTTTCCACCTTGAAGTAAACATGCGTGGCAATGAGATAAAGCAGGGCATATCCCAGGACATCGTGTTGTCTGTAAATTTGTGGTGCAGTTCACTCCTAAGGTACGTCCGTAGCAGACTTCATCCGCAGAACACCAACCGCATTCTGGATCAGACGTACATTCCAATAAACCATGATGTCTGGCACACATAGTCTCCGATTCATGTACTTCATCTCCTAAACTCGCCAAAGTTGGAGGAAACGTAAACGCCAAAAGGTCAGAATTCACATTCCCATGATAACCACCAACCAGCAACATCGTATTTCCATTTCTGACAGCAGCAGCATGTGAAAAAATACCTTGTTTCTTTGGATATTTTGATTCTAAAGAAGAGCCTAAAATTTCATGGCTGACCCAAGTATGACAGCCAAGATGATATAAATAAAGCTGATTATCGTAACATATCTCTTCTTTATTATGTCGATGTGTATAGCCTCCGAAAATGGCCAAATAATTTCCGATCACGATGGCAGAATGAAAAGCTCTTTCTGCAGGTACAAACGTGTCTCTTGAGGAACCTCTTGGATAATTTATAAGCGCCCAAGTCATCGTTTGTAAATGAAATGAATACATTTTGTCGGAGAGTTTTGAAAAACGAGCTACTGTCGCTGAGATTCCACCGTGTACGAGAAGGTAACCGTTTTCAGAAGAACCAAGAGAATAATAAACAGTCGTATGACCAACAAGCCTCAAATCAAGCTCTTTCCCTGAATGAGTTTTCACCAACTCCCATTGCTCTCCATCTCCTCCTTCTAAAAACTCAAAAGTCTTTCTTTCTATTCAGTAAAAAAGCTTACCAGGGACAAGTTTTATCCTCCATAATTGAGAAGAAAAAAGACCATTTGGAAGGCTCCCACCTAATAAATAAAGCCAACCATCTGGAGTTAAAGTTAGTGTATGTCTTGCTAACAGGAGGTCTCAAATTTGAGGTAACTGCTCGTAAACTCCATCTATTCGTTGTTATATTATAATACCAAAGTTCATCCGAAAGAACACCTTTATCAAGTTTTCCTCCATAAACTGCAAAACCATCTTCGAATCTGAAAAAAAAAATGAAGAATTGAAGAAATGAATGAAACAACATACTGAGCAGCAGCATGTCCATATCTGGCTGAAGGATGTGCCATAGTTTCTCCTTCATATTCTTCTTCTTCTTCCTCATCTCTTTTTATTCTGATCGAATGCCCTTTGCCGTTATCCTAAAAAAACTAAATGGTTGCTTGTAATAATAAAACATACATTATGTGGATGTTTAGCAAAAGTGTTGCTGTCGTTCAACGCTAAGATGGAGAGTTGAAAAAAGTTTTTTCTGAGGCCCCATTTTTCAACACCGGAGCCACTCACTTTCGCCAAAACGGCTTTTAAGACTTTTGATTCTAAATGATTAGCAGGAAGAGTGACACCACCTAAGAAAAATTAAAATTAAGGTTTCTTCATTTGATGGACTTACTTATCACATTTCCCTGATCGTCTTCCCACTCGCTAGTATTAAACCTAAATATTAACAGATCTCCTAACACATAGTTAAGATCATATCCTCCAAAAACATAAAGAGAATCTGAAGATTTGATATAAACAGCAGTATGAGCAGCTCGAGGAGATATCCCTCCAGAATATAATCGGTGCCAGCTATAAAAGAATAAAATTAAGATGACAATAAAAAGAAGTACCTGTTGCCGATAGTGTCATTTATGTAAAGAGAGCATGTATGTCCCGAACGTCCAGGATGGCATCTGCACATCCCTTCATCGCAAATCCCAACTCAGGGGTGCATCCATCACAGACAGGCTTTTCGCAGTCAACGCCTCCATATTCTCTTTCGCATATACATCTATGAGCTACACAAACGCCTCTCCCTGAACAGTTTTTTGGGCATTCCGTTATCGAATATTCAGCAGTGAAACCATCCAAAACGTAGTTAGTATCACTATATAAAAGTATCAGCATCTAAATAAATATAATTAATTCCTTTTTTTTTTTTTTAAAATTTACAAATCCAGAAGTTGCGACGACTTCTTGAGGCTCAGTCTTTCCGCTAAAGCTTCCAAGCATCGGAGACTCAAACGAGTCTCCATCGTATACGTAGACGTAGTCATAAGCACATTCGGTGACAAGCGAACGAAAACTTAAAGTTATAAATTGTTCAGTCGTATTCGCTAAAAAAATACAATAATCACTTTTAAAACTAGAAATCGATAAACAAATAAAATTATCATGAATTCATAACTTATTTACCGGTCTTCCAACATAAATGACCTTACCAACTAAATAATTTATGAGCGTCTTATCAATAAAAACAACAAACAAAACTTCTATAATCCTAAAAATCGCTAAAAGTCTAGCGAAAGCAAGTTATTATTTAAAATTGAAATTTAATACTCATTATTTATAATTAACAGACAGTTTGTGAGTCATTGATCTAAATAAGAGGAGATCAGTTTTTTGTTTAAATCAGCACAATTTCTACAACATTCAGAATTTCAATAATGGCTTTAATAAGTGATGCTTTAAGTTTTAAATTTTTAAGATTTATTATTGATTTTCGGTATTCGTGATTTGTTTCTATAAATACATACGCAATCGAAGCTTTTTTGTTATTTTTTTATTTTAAAATTGTACTTTTGAGTTTTTAATTCTTTAAGGGAGTTTATTTTTGGTTTAATTTTTTAAAAAGGTTTTTACCTTTGATGAGCCACTGGCAGTGAGAGCCCTGAGTGTAATTGTGGTCTGGAGGTCCATCCGATATTAGACCCCACGGCTGGGTCAAAACTCGCCTTGTCCTATCGCACGGTATCTGAATTCCAACGGACCAAACGACCGAAAACGACAACAACGCGACAAACCAACACGCGTTCATCTCATCGTCGCAGCTTTGCTCGACTTCTGAAAAAAAAAAAGAAAGTTGATTTTCAAAAAAAAATTTTTAGGTTGATAAACATCCACTTGATAATTTACTCATTTAGGGTACTAATTGGAAAAAGCAGTTAGCTTCTGTAAACAACTCTATATTTAGAACACAGGAGCAGGAAAGCGTCATTTCATAATTAACAATAAAAACATTATAAACAAAATTTGGTGTTCTGAAGAAGATTGGGTGAAATTTGGTGAAAATCGGATGAAAACTGTGGCCGAAAAAATGCTACGGCCGGCCGGCACCACAGACAAGTTGGGATCGGTAAAGATCAATATTCGATTTGACCCTCCGTCTGGAAGACCCTTCCCCAAAAACCCGACTGGAGGGTATCAATAACTTCTTTAAGGAACTTAAAAATTTGTTGGAAAAAAGGCGAGGAAAATCCAGTAAAATGGGTGTGTTTAAAAATGGAACTCACGAACTAAAAAGAACAAAAAAAACTAAGTAAAACGCCCAAAAAACTTGTTTATTTAATTATTTTTAGGTACTTTGACTTATTAAAAGCTAAAAAAAAAAGACTAAGTAGCACCCAGAAACTTGTATTAATTACAAAAAGACATTTCTAAAACGTGTAAATTTTAACCATAATATTTTCATCTCTAAAATAGTAGACATAATTTCTGCACCAATGGAAATGAAGCTCCTTCAGTTATGTAAAAATGTGCAATGCATAGTAATATGCCACAAATTAGACATTTAAAAAAACTCATTTTACAAACGTCAAATTCTAAAGAGAAATATGAACATTTAACTTATAAAAAGCTAAAAAGAAAATAGACTAAGTAGCACCGAAAATTTTACAGAAACTTGTATTTTCCTGCCTTTTAGTTCAAAACAAAAAGACATTTCTAAATCTCACTTGGAGTAAATTTTAACCAAATAAGAATTTTATCTCTGAAATAGTAAAGACATAATTTCTGCACCAATGGAAATGAAGCTCCTTCAGTTATGTAAAGAATGTGCAATGCATAGTGATATGCCACAAATTACACATAAAAAAACTCATTTCACAAATTCTAGAAGAGAAATAATGAACATTGCAGCTGAATCTACAATTAGTAGAAACTCACATAAATTCTTCCAATGTCCACAAGCCAAAAGTGAACAAAATTTTGGGTTTCCAATTTTCAACTTAAAAAACTTTCTAACAATTGTTTTAAAAAATAAATAAAAATCCTTATCATTAAATGTCCATTCTTATCACAATTGTGCATATAAGAATTGAAAGTACGTAATTTCCATTTATAATGATAATAAGAAACCGAAATGAGAGGAAACAATTAAATTCGTCCTTAAAGAAAGGTGAAGTGAAGAAAAACTCGTTATACTAAAAAGACTACAACAAGGTCAAAACTCAAAAATGGAAATCGCAACTTACTTAAATAAATTTACTTTTATAAATAAAAATAAACTTGATTGTTAATATTTAAATAAAAATACCTTTGGATAATATCAAAAATGAAGATTTTAAGAAATTGAAAGTTCGAACTGTTTTTTAGGTGAAACAAACGTTATTGAGGAAGAAGATGTTTTTAAATTGATTACAACACTTAGTTAAATAACTGCACTGTAAAAAAATATTACGGTAAAAAATTTGTTTTGTGTTTTTATTTCGAGATGTCACTTTACGGACGTTTATCTTGTCAACAGCAAGCGAGGAACTGGAGGATTATCAAGGGGGAAAAAAGAATTTTCGCTTTCGAACACAACCTGCAACGTCAAGGAACAAACTAAAAATACCGCCAAGGTTTAAAAACGTAAACGAGAGCCTGAAGTTCAAAAATAAATTTTTAAGTTGTCAATTGACAAGTGATCATTGAGTTTTTTCATTACGCAATGCAGCAATCAGATTTTGGGCAAATCTTCCCTTCCTAATTATTTGGAAATGTGGGCTTTTTTCAGAGCTTGCAAATATGGTGGAAACTTGTAGCCAGCTTTGTTCTAACCGTAGTTTGAAACTCCTTGAGCATGTGCAGAAAGATTTAGGACGTCGTTCATGTCGTTTTGAGCATGATCCAGAAGTTTCAAACTGCGGTTGGAACAAAGCTAATGTGTGACCCTCAATATACGGGTGAGAGTCAGCTAGAGTGGACCAGCCAATATTTGACCAGATAAAAAAAGTTTAACCATTTTGTTTGCAATTTTAGCATCATTTTCCCCTAAAATTCGAAAGAATTGACCTTGAAGACTCATTTTTTTAAAATTTCATTCCCCCCGAGGATTCCAACTATCGAAATCTAAAATCTATTCCTGCATTTTTAGGTGAAATTTGGTATTTTTAAAAGTTACCAAAAGTTGCAGATCTTCGTGACAATGAATATGAAGTAAAGTGCTAGTTTGAAGAGCATCCAGCGAAAACTTCCTTAAAGAGAAGTAAAAATATAGGAGGGGGAAGTATAAGGGAGGGGAAGTATAAAGGAGGGGAAAGTATAAAGGATGGGGAATTTTTTCTAAGTATTTTTCTAAGCATCAAGGTAGAAATAATGGGAGTTTTGCCCAAGGGAGGTCCCTCTCATAACGCGTGGAAGCATGAAATTTCTCCCTACTAAAATGATCATTAATGTAAAAAAAAAAGATAATTTTTTACATCAAAAATTCGTAAAAAATATAAGGAGAATTGGTGAAAATTTGGTAAAAATCGGACCAATCGGCCGCAGCGCAGTTTTTAAAATTTCTCCGCCATTTTGTCGAAATTCAAAAATCGCCCTCGTTATTTTTGTTCACCGACAAAGGAAGATTGGGTGAAAATCGGTTGAAAACTGTGGCCGTAAAGTGTTCCAGGGAAAAATGCTACGGACGGCCGGCCGGCACGACAGACAAAGTTGAGATCGGTAAAGATCCGGGGTCTGGAAGACACTTCCCCAAAAACCCGATGTGGAGGAACAAAATACGCTATAACTTCTTTAAGGAAGTTAAAATTAAGGGTTCTCATTTATAAGTAAGTTAGGTTCTATTCTGGGCACCCTGTTTATCCAAACTCATTTTAAACCATATAAATAAATACTTCCATTAAAAATTAACATTTTTTCATATAACCCCTTTTTTAGGCTCTCCCAGCCTTACGCCATATGTTTCTGACCCCGTGTCACTCTGGGGCACCCTGTAAATAAGATAAAAATTATGATGCCAAATGATTCTCCGCAAAATTTAAATTTGAGTACAAGTGGCCGACCACAGTTATGGAAGGTCCTCCCTCCTAAAACCATACACGGAGATCCTCTTACAGAAAGTTAGAACAATCAATCCATTTTTATAAACATTAATTTTATTTAAGCTTGATAAAACATTTTCATACATAATACAATATTAATACTAGGTACCAAACACCTCATTTATTTAAAACATATAATAAGCACTAATAATCGCTATAAAAATTATTAATAAAGCAACAAAATACAAATTTTTTCTAAAGCTAATACCGCATACCAAATAAAAATACTAAATTATACAATACAGCCAATTCAAATGAACATTGGAAAAAAATTAAAAATAAAATCAGGTACAAAGTTCCATGTGATTCGATAATACCAAATGAGAAGTTTTATGGTTTTTTAAACCTTGATATTAAAAATACTGAAAATAAAAAAATACTGATATACTTAATAGGAAATTGGCAAGAATTATGAGAAATATTAGAAATAAAAACACAGATAAAAGAATCACAGCCAATTTGAAAATAAGTTCATTAATTGAAAAGGTTGGCCGAGTAAAAAGAGTTTCTTAAAAACAGCTCTAACATGAATTATTTCAAGCTGATATGATTTATTTCAGTCGGTTCAATAATTTTGATATGGGTAGTATAAAGAAATGGCACAAAACATAGACTAGTAAAAATAAAAGTTACAAAATACTTTTGAATAACAAAAAAAGAAATTTGAAATTTGACGTGGATGTTTGAGGAACTTGTTTTTAATTAGAAGGTTGTTTAGGACTAATTTTTTCATACATGAAATGTTGCCCTTTGTCTGTGATTTGACCTTCTTTATTTTTACCGAGACGTTTTTTAATACTTTCAAATTGGGTAACGGCGTAGTCGTAGAGTTCCATTTCCATTTTGTAGATTTCAGACCTCTGAATTCTTTCTACGGTTTCGGCGCTCGGTTCTAATTTCTGATTGGTTTTTCTCAAATGAGCTTTTTACTCGATTTAAAATGTTGAACGGCTCCTCTGAAAAATGTAGGAAGTGTAGCTTCGAGGACGGAGATGAAGTCTGAGAGTTGTTCGGTC
Source organism: Orius insidiosus (assembly GCA_014119065.1). Lineage (NCBI taxonomy): Eukaryota > Metazoa > Arthropoda > Insecta > Hemiptera > Anthocoridae > Orius > Orius insidiosus. The sequence continues at coordinate 457,752 of JACGAQ010000044.1, read as the reverse complement.
ACTCCGACCAATAAGTAACGAGAGACTAAGTTACGTTTCGCTTCTTCCAAAGCCCATTTATTACCGACTTCCCTGTAAAAGATAAAATAAACGGACGTTTAACAACATGGATTTAGGCCTTACATCTGGGGGTGCAAAACCGGGAATAAAAGCTTTTTTTACGTTTATTTTAAGTATTTTAGTCTCAGTCTCAAAAGGAAAAGGAAGGGAAAGGAAAGGGGAAAGGGAAAAGGGAAAAGGGGAAAAGGATAGGAAAAGGGGAAAGGGAAAGGATAGGAAAATGGAAAAGGGAAAGGATAGGAAAAGGGAAAAGGGAAAGGATAGGAAAAGGGGAAAAGGGAAAGGATAGGAAAAGGGGAAAAGGGAAAGGATAGGAAAGGGGAAAAGGGAAAGGATAGGGAAAGGGGAAAAGGGAAAGGATAGGGAAAGGGGAAAAGGGGAAAGGGAAAGGATAGGAAAGGGGAAAAGGGAAAGGATGGGGAAAGGGAAAAGGAAGGATAGGAAAAGGGGAAAAGGGAAAGGATAGGAAAGGGAAAAAGGGAAAGGATAGGAAAGGGGAAAAGGGAAAGGATAGGAAAAGGGGAAAAGGGAAAGGATAGGAAAAGGGAAAGGGAAGGAAAGATAGGAAAAAAAGGGGAAAAGGGAAAGAAAAAAGGAAAAAGGGAAAGGATAGGAAAATGGGAAAAGGGAAAGAGAAAATGGGAAAAGGGAAAGGATAGGAAAATGGGAAAAGGGAAAGGAAAAGAAAAGGGAAAGGATAGGAAAATGGAAAGGATAAGAAAAAGGGAAAGGATAGGAAAATGGGGAAAAGATATGAAAGGGAAAAGGGAAAGGAAAAAGAAAAAGGGAAAAGATAGGAAAATGGGAAAAAGGGAAAGGATAGGAAAATGGAAAGGATAAGAAAAAGGGAAAAGGGAAAGGATAGGAAAATGGGAAAAAGGGAAAGGAAAGGGGAAAATGGGAAAAAGGGAAAGGATAGGAAAAGGGAAAAGGGAAAGGAAAAAGAAAAGGGAAAGGATAGGAAAATGGAAAGGATAAGAAAAGGGAAAGGATAGGAAAATGGGGAAAAGGGAAAGGAAAAAGAAAAAGGGAAAGGATAGGAAAATGGGAAAAGGGAAAAGATATGAAAAAGGGAAAAGGGAAAGGAAAAAGATAAAGGAAAAGGATAGGAAATGGAAAGGATAGGAAAAAGGGAAAGGATAGGAAAATGGGGAAAAGATATGAAAATGGGAAAAGGGAAAGGATAGGAAAATGGGGAAAAGATATGAAAATGGTAAAAGGGAAAGGATAGGAAAAAGGGAAAAGGGAAAGGATAGGAAAAAGGGAAAAGGGAAAGGATAGGAAAAAGGGAAAGGATATGAAAATGGGAAAAGGGAAAGGATAGGAAAAGGGGAAACGGGAAATGATAGGAAAATGGGAAAAAGGGAAAGGATAGGAAAAGGGGAAAAGGGAAGGATAGGGAAAGGGGAAAAGGGAAAGGATAGGAAAAGGGGAAACGGGAAATGATAGGAAAATGGGAAAAGGGAAAGGATAGGAAAAGGGGAAAGGGAAAGGATAGGGAAAGGGGGAAAAGGGAAAGGATAGGGAAAGGGGAAAAGGGGAAAGGGAAAGGGTAGGGAAAGGGGAAAAGGGAAAGGATGGGGAAAGGGGAAAAGGGAAAGGATGGGGAAAGGGGAAAAGGGAAAGGATAGGGAAAGGGGAAAGGGAAAGGATAGGGAAAGGGGAAAAGGGAAAGGATAGGAAAAGGGGAAAAGGGAAAGGATAGGGAAAGGGGGAAAAGGGAAAGGATAGGGAAAGGGGAAAAGGGAAAGGATAGGAAAAGGGGAAAGGGAAAGGAAAAGAAAAAGGGAAAAGATAGGAAAATGGGAAAAAGGGAAAGGATAGGAAAATGGGAAAAGGGAAAGAGAAATGTGGAAAGGGAAAGGATAGGAAAATGGGAAAAGGGAAAGGAAAAAGAAAAAGGGAAAGGATAGGAAAATGGAAAGGATAAGAAAAAGGGAAAGGATAGGAAAATGGGGAAAAGATGAAAATGGGAAAAGGGAAAGGATAGGAAAATGGGAAAAGGGAAAGGAAAAAGAAAAAGGGAAAAGATAGGAAAATGGGAAAAAGGGAAAGGATAGGAAATGGAAAGGATAAGAAAAAGGGAAAAGGGAAGGATAGGAAAATGGGAAAAAGGGAAAGGATAGGAAAATGGGAAAAAGGGAAAGGATAGGAAAAGGGAAAGGGAAAGGAAAAAGAAAAAGGGAAAGGATAGGAAAATGGAAAGGATAAGAAAAAGGGAAAGGATAGGAAAATGGGGAAAAGGGAAAGGAAAAGAAAAAGGGAAAGGATAGGAAAATGGGAAAAGATATGAAAAAGGGAAAAGGGAAAGGAAAAAGATAAAGGGAAAGGATAGGAAAATGGAAAGGATAGGAAAAAGGGAAAGGATAGGAAAATGGGGAAAAGATATGAAAATGGGAAAAGGGAAAGGATAGGAAAATGGGGAAAAGATATGAAAATGGGAAAAGGGAAAGGATAGGAAAAAGGGAAAAGGGAAAGGATAGGAAAAAGGGAAAAGGGAAAGGATAGGAAAAAGGGAAAGGATATGAAAAGGGGAAAAGGGAAAGGATAGGAAAATGGGAAAAGGGAAAGGATAGGAAAAAGGGAAAAAGGGAAAGGATAGGAAAAAGGGAAAAGGGAAGGAAGGAAGAAAAGGAAGTAAGAACCATCTTTTCATCATCTTTCATCTTGATGATTTATTGTCCTTTTTAAGTTTGCACAATTTGCGTTACCTTTGCTACCGCCCCTCCTTTTTTCATTAATTTACAGGAAACAGTTTCATTCAAAAAATATCAAGCAAGGTACACAGCCCGTTGACCACGGCCATTTTGACAGGACTTCCAGAAGTTTTCGTTTGTTTTTCGACAGAGAAACCCCACATTTAAAGAATTGTCGGGAGGTCTCTTAGGTACTGAGGTTTCTTTCAACTTCAAACCAAATATTCCCCATGGTTTGTAGAATTATCTTCTAGAAACCTTGATATTCCCCGCATTTTAGTAATTTTATAGGAAGCTGGGCTTTTTCACTAGAAGTTAAATATATTGTGGCAAGAAAAACACAATATTGTAAGTCTATTCATTGGTCCCATAAAAATTATCCCCGTTAACCCTGCTGTAAAGCCTATGCTAAAAAATGGAAATTTTACCAGCACTCGGGCATGTGTCCACACAAAAACGGTATTTGGAGCCACATATTATCTGGGTGGCAGTCTGGCTGCTGCTGCTTTACACATCATCGAAAGTCTAGAAACAACTCATAAAACAAAATATTGACAGATAAAAAAAAATCTACCATTTTGTCACCATGCTTCTTCTTATAAGATGAGGTCGATAATTATCGCCAAACCGTAAAAAATAATAATACGAAACAAGTCTGTCTAATGGCTTACGTAGTAAATTTATGTAAATAGGCCTTTGGGTGGATCCAAATCTTTAAAAAAAAATAATAATAACAATAATTTATTTTAAGAAGCTATACATACTTTTCAAAGTCAATAAATGCAACATGGCCATGGTAGAGTCCTGGTTTTTTGGCTTCCCAGTGAGTTACGTTGTAGACAAAACGAGCCTGAAAATAAAAAGAATAATTATTATAAAATAAATTTTATTATAAATTAATAATTTGACTTACCTGATCGGCAATGGACATAACATGGAAATTTCCAGTTATATTCAAATGCAAGACATTGAATCCATTCCTTTTGCACAAATCATAAGCGACATTGACAAAACTTGTAGATGCTGTTTTGGGAACTCTATTGTACACCAAAATCTCGTTTCTTCCACGGATTTTCTTCGCAAGAATCTTCGATTCTTCCAACAACTGGGCATTGTATGCGTTTTGCAGTCTTGCAATTTTTGCTTCTGAAAAAACAAAAATGAAAAGAAACAATAAATAGGTACAAACCAAGCGCATTGTAGTTCTCTTCAAGTTTGACGAATTTGAACTGGACGAAAAGGCCGATAAAAACGAATATAGCGATGATTCCTAAAATCAAAAGGCCATTCCCAGAATTGACGAGTCTGAAGAGCATTTCTGCTTTTCATGGAGAACAATCCCCATATCATGAATTAGCTATTTCATCTTTTAAAGCCACCACAGCACATTCTTAAAAACTCCTATTATGTAAAAGTTTGTGTATTTACTTAGGGACTGAACCACCTAAGAGGCTGCAATTAAAAAAAAAATGAAGAGGTAAATTTAATGTGCATCACTGAAAAATAACAAGTCGTTGAATAACCTTTTGAAACGGCGAAGCGCTTTTGTTACCGGTGTTGCTGTTTTTTTAACTTTTAGTTTGAAAATTAGTTTAAGTTGTAATAATTAAATGATCATTGATATTTAAGTGTTTTTTAAATATTTAAATTGAGATTCGTTTTGCCCATTTGGGTTTAAAGTGAGTATTTTGTATTAAACTGAAAACGCGTGTTCGTTAGAATCCAGCTTGGTTCGTTAGATAGTGAATAAGTTTCTTCATTAAATTCCCAAACTTTAGATTTGGGTGTTTAAATTGTTCTTTTTTGGCAAATAAATTGTTCATACCAAAATTTTGACCAAAAACCCGCATTATCGCTTATCGCTAACCAAGATTTACCGAGATTTTGGATAAAATGCTAAGTTGTACCCTAAGGCCCTTAGATTTGGATTTTTAATCTGTTTTGTTGGGTGCGGAAGTCGTTCAAACCGAAATTTTGACCAAAAACCCGCATTTCATCCTTATTGCTAATCAAATTTACTGACATATAAATTGAAACGCTAATGCCCGGTTTCCAGAACGTTTCGTTATCGAGTCGATAGGTATAGATTCGATAAAGTTATTAGTTCGATAACTCCGAAGCGGGTTTCTTAAACGAAACAGTCGTTAAGTTATAGATTCTATAACTATCGGTTCTACAACTGAACTTCATGAGAAAATCCAACAATCCATCCAACAATCCATCCATCGCGCCACTATTTCATTCAATTTTGTGATTATTTATGTAAACTTCTTGGTGGTTTCAGTAGTCGAACCTTATCATTACCAATACGGAATTCCGAACTGGGTCTGTTTTAGAGAAAATTAACCCCTATGTGTCATCAAATAATAATAATAATACCTAATAATAATAATAATAAATTATTTAACGTGTTCATTTTACTTTTGTAAACAGCGATCGGGTTCTAGGGTAAAAATCAAAACGGGTAAAAAAAACTATAACCGCTTTGGGTGGGTCTCTAGCAGACCGAGTTTTATTATTTTATTATTAACTATTATTTATTAATAATGCCGAAGGAAAAATCTCGGGCTAAAAAAGACGTTTCCTAAATTTCATCGGTTGTTCAGGGTTATAGACGAAAAATCCATTTTTAAAATTCAAGAAAAATTTTGAATTAAAAAAAACACGCCGTACGAGAAGAATTTATTAAAAATTTCTCCTTTCTGCTTATAGAATAGATATCGAATGATTTTTGGACCGCTAACTTTAGCGGGAGATTTATCGAACCGATAGCCTAACGAACGTTCTAGCAACCCATTTTACTAATTTTACGGAGATATAGAACCAATAGTACTATCGGTTCTATATCTAACGTTCTGGAAACCGGGCATAAGTCTAAGGATTTGGATGTTTAAATAGTTTTTTTGTGGGGTGCAAAAGTTGTTCAAACCAAAATTTTGCTCAAAACCCGCATATCATCTTTATAGCTAACCAAAATTTACTGAGATTTTGGTTAAAATGCCAAGTTTTACCCTAAAGCCCTTACATTTAGATGTTTAAACTTGATTGGGGGGGGGGGGGCGCAAAAGTTTTTCTAATCGAAATTTTGACCAAAAACCCGCATTTTATCCTTATCGTCAACCAAAATTTATTGAGATTTGGACCAAAATTTTGACCAAAATCCTGCATTTCATCATTATCGCTAACCAAAAATTAACTGAGATTTGGGTTGAAACTCTAAGACATAGGATTTGGATGTTTAAACTGGTGTTTTTTGGGGCGCAAACGTTGTTTAAACCAAAATTTTGACCGAAAACCCGCTTTTCATCTTTATCGCTATCCAAAATTTACTGAGATTTTGGTTAAAATGCCAAGTTTTACCCTAAAAGTTGTTCAAAGTTGTTCAAACCAAAATTTGACCAAAAACCCACAGTTCATCTTTATCACTAACCAAAATTTACTGAGATTTTGGTTAAAATGCCAAGTTTTACCCTAAATCCCTTATACATTTAGATGTTTAAACTTGATTGGGGTGGGGGGGGGGAGTTGTTCAAATCAAAATTTTGACCAAAAACCCGCATTATTTACTGAGATTTTGGTTAAAACGCTAAGTCTTAGGATTTTGATGTTTAAACTGGTGTTTTCTGGGCCGCCAAAGTTTTTTAAACTATAATTTTGACCGAAAACCCGCATTTCATCTTTTTCGCTAACCAAAATTTACTGAGATTTTGGTTAAAATGCTATGTTTTACCCTAAAGCCCTTACATTTAGATGTTTAAACTAGATTGGGAGGGGGGGGGGGGGTTCAAATCAAAATTTTGACCAAAAACCCGCATTTCATCTTTATCGCTAACCAAAATTTACTTAGTTTTTGGTTAAAACGCTAAGTCTTAGGATTTGGATGTTTAAACTGGTTGGGGGTGGGGGGCGCAAAAGTTGTTCAAACCAAAATTTTGACCAAAAACTCGCAGTTCATCTTTATCGCTAACCAAAATTTACTGAAATTTGGGTTATAGCGCTAAGTTATAGACTGAGGTCCTTAGATTTGGATGTTTAAACCTTCAGAAAGAGAGAAATCCCAGTCACAAAAACTTGGAAAACAAAAAATTTTTTAAAATCTAAAAATGAAGATTTTGTCAAAGTCGGAGGAAAATTATTTAGCGTCGTATGAAAACGGAGTTTCTGTGTTAGAAACCATGGAAAACTTCCTTATTTAATTTTTTAGTGTTTGACTACAAACTTTTTCTGGCTGCTTTTGAACTTATTATTTTTTAGAACCTTTTGAAAAATGGCCGAACCAGATTTTTCTGATCTTGTATTTGAAGCTGATCAACTAGCGACAGAGTTGGAAGGAGCGGACGAGTTCCCGAAAATCGAACGATCGTTGAAACAAGTTCTAGAAGCATCTCAGACATTATGGACACGCGTGAGCGCCACTGGCGCTCAGGATATTCAGGCGTATGTTTTCTTTTGTCTTTTTATTTATATATAAATTTTTTTAGAAATCTTCTTTTGGGAGCAAAAGGTCTCGATTTGCCTCAAGTAACTCAAAAACTTGAAGCGTTGACTGCCAGAAGAACTTTTGAACCACTTGAACCCATTCCAACCACCGACATTAAAACTTTTCTACGAAATGAGTCTGAAACTGCCATCCTTCAACTGATTGAGTCCTCCCATGTTTCTGTAAGTTTAATTTTTAAAAATTTTTAAATAATTCAAAATTTCAGACTGTTAAACACATTGAACGTTTACATGGGGCGAAAATATCTGATGAATGGAATACACATAAAACTGAGTTGATGAATTCCTTAATGGGGTATTCTAAAGAAATAATCGATGTGCCACTTAGATTGGAGGTAGGAACATATTTCTTTGTGGAACCAATAATTTTTTTTATTTTTAGAGATCAACAATTAATGAAAGTCTATTTGGGCTTAAATCGACTTTAGAACAGCATGAGATGGCTTATGCTAAATGTCTTATGGATTACAATAATGCTCAACTGCAAGGTCTTCCTAAAATCAATCTTCTTGAATCTTTCGAAAAAGCTGCCTCCGTTTTAAATAATTCTGTAAATTTTCTTCCATTTTTAGTTTCTTTTGACTTTGTTTTTTTAGAAATTGAATGAAATGTGGAAGATGTTGAATTGTATGACGCAGTTACCTCCTCAAGGAAAAGGTGATCCTTTAGCTGTCAGAGCTCAACCACAAATTCAAGAAAGGATGATAGAACAAGCCCTAAACTACCTTGAACAAAGATATAAAGAATACATGAATTCAGTTGTTGCTGGGAATATGATAACTGCGAAAAGAGGAGGAACACCTGGGACATACCCTTTAATCAGAGGGTAAATTTTGAAGTTTAAAATTGGTTTTTAATGTTGCTGTTTAGGTTTTTGGGAGTTAAAAATATTACGAGGGAACAAGGTTTGGAAGAAACGATTGTCGAAGGGATACCTGTTTGGCCTTTGATTTATTATAGCCTTCGCTGTGGTGATATTGGAGCAGCTCTTCACTGTGCTCAGATGATCAGGTAATTTTACCATCTAAACCCCTGGGGGCGCTGGGAAGTTATTGTGGGGCGTTATGCAAAATTTGGGTAATAAGGGGAATAAGCTAAGTGGCCAGCCATGGAGCCGTTAGCGTGAGTCCATTTTTTTAATTTAATTTTTATTAATTATTGCTGCAAGTAAAGGGCAAAAACTTAACCGCCCGTTAAGTAAAGGGCAAAAACTTAACCGTCCGTTAAGTAAAGGGCAAAAACTTAACCGTCCGTTAAAATGTTAACCGGCCTGTTAAATAAAGGGCAAAAATTTAACCGGCCCGTTAAGTAAAGGGCAAAAATTTAACCCGCCCGTCAAGTAAAGGGCAAAAATTTAACCGGCCCATTAAGTAAAGGGTAAAAACTTAACCGCCCGTTAAAAAATTTAACCGGCCCGTTAAGTAAAGGGCAAAAACTTAACTGGCCCGTTAAGTAAAGGGCAAAACTTAACTGACCTGTTAAGTAAAGGGAAAAATTTAACCGGCCTGTTGAGTAAAGGGCAAAAACTTAACTGGCCCGTTAAGTAAAGGGCAAAAACTTAACTGGCCTCTTAAGTAAAGGGAAAAAATTTAACCGGCCCATTAAGAAAAAGGTAAAAACTTAACCCCCGTTAAAAAAACTTAACCGGCCGTTAAGTAAAGGGCCAAAACTTAACCTTCCGTTAAGTAAAGGGCAAAAACTTAACCGTCCGTTAAGTAAAGGGCAAAAACTTAACCGTCCGTTAAGTAAAGGGCAAAAATTTAACCGGCCCATTAAGAAAAAGGTAAAAACTTAACCCCCCGTTAAAAAAACTTAACCGGCCGTTAAGTAAAGGGCCAAAACTTAACCGCCCGTTAAGTAAAGGGCAAAAACTTAACCGTCCGTTAAGTAAAGGGCAAAAACTTAACCGTCCGTCAAAAAGTTAACCGGCCCGTTAAGTAAAGGGCAAAAATTTAACCGGCCCATTAAGAAAAAGGTAAAAACTTAACCCCCGTTAAAAAAACTTAACCGTCCGTTAAGTAAAGGGCAAAAACTTAACCGTCCGTTAAGTAAAGGGCAAAAACTTAACCGTCCGTTAAGTAAAGGGCAAAAACTTAACCGTCCGTTAAGTAAAGGGCCAAAACTTAACCGCCCGTTAAGTAAAGGGCAAAAACTTAACCGTCCGTTAAGTAAAGGGCAAAAACTTAACCGTCCGTTAAGTAAAGGGCAAAAACTTAACTGTCCGTTAAGTAAAGGGCAAAAACTTAACCGTCCGTCAAAAACTTAACGGCCCGTTAAGTAAAGGGCAAAAACTTAACCGGCTCGTTAAGTTATGGGCAAAAACTTAACCGGCCCGTTAAGTAATGGGCAAAAACTTAACCAACCCATTAAGTAAAGGGAAAACTTAACCGGCCGTTAAGTAAAGGGCAATAATTTAACCGGCCCGTTAAGTAAAGGGCACAAACTTAACTGGCCTGTCAAGTAAAGGGCAAAAATTTAACCCCCGTTAATTTTTTTTTTAAAGTAGGGAGGGTATTTTCTCCTCTTAGGGGGGCGCAGGCTTCAAATAGGTTGAGAAACACTGATCTAAACCAATTATTTTTCATTAATTTTGATTTGCAGCACTTCAAAGAAAGACAGTATTGTTGTATATTTACAAGAACTGAAAGATGGACCTTTGAGACGATTGAGCACCCAGTCTGAAATGGAAGTAAAATGCAATTATAGACGCTTCGTCCGCTCAAGCACCGACCCATACAAAAGAGCGGTTTATTGTTTGTTGGGTGCCTGCGACATTCATGATGACCACAAATCCCTTTGTAAAACCGCCGATGATTATTTGTGGTTGAAACTTTGGCAATTGAGGGAAGAAGAAGCAGAAACCGTACCTGATCGTTTACACTATTCTCTTCTCCAAACTCTCGTCCTCGATGAATACGGTTTGTTGGGTATCTTTGAAGTTGTGAAATTACTTGTGTTTTAGGCGAACAATATTATAAAGCTGGCGAACAGCCACATGTGTTTTTTCAAATGTTGGTTCTTACTGGCCAATGGGAGTCGGCGATTAATTTCTTGATTCATGTCGACCAATATCGATCTCATGGTGTTCATATGGCTATCGCTCTTCACGAGCTAAATCTTCTTGCTTTACCTGCTAGCATGAGCTCTCCTTTAAGTAAGAAAAAAGTTACCACATATTTCTATAATTAAAAAATTTATAGTTGTTATCGATGAAGCTGATAAAGTTCCAATGAGACGTCTTAATTTGCTACGTCTCATCAATCTCTACACTCGAAAGTTTGAATCAAGCGACCCTCATGAAACTTTACATTATTATTACACTTTAAGGTATTTTAATTTTATTTTTCCCTCATAAACTAGTTTTTTAGAAACTTCCCTGGTGCGGATGGAGATAAAGATGCGTTTTCATCTAGTGTAGTCAATTTGGTTATTGAGACTAAAGAGTACAAAACGATTCTTGGTTATCTGGAAGTCGATGGTACCAGACATTCTGGACTTCTTGATAAATTTGAAACTGGGGCTGTATGTAAAGCCAAAATGTGGATTTCATTTTTGAACATTAATTTGTAGATAAGTGTCCAAAAAATAACCGAGAGTATAGCAAGCACGGCGGAATCGAAGGGTCTTATCGAAGATGCGATAACCCTCTACGACCTGGCCAAAAACCACGAAAAAGTTTTATGCTTGATAAATTCCATGTTGAGCGGCGTCCTATCGAATCCGTCCAACGACAAAAATTCCAGAAGGACCAGACTCGTCCGACTCGCCGAAAACATTCAAGGTCGTTACAGAAACCAAACGGTCAAATGCAAAGCTTCGACATTATCGACATTCGTCATCCTTCATCTTTTAATACAATTTTTCGACATGTACCGTTTCAAAGAATACAACAAAGCTTTAGACGTAATAAACATTATATTTTATTTAATTTATTAAAAAAATGTTTTTAGATAATTCAATCTTGCAAAATAATTCCGATGAGTGAAGAAGAAATGGAAGAAAGAATCAACAACTTTAAAGTTTTTGATGACTCAATATCAAGAAATATTTCAGACATTCTTCTCGCTGTTATGCATATTTATCTCTGGCAGTATCAACAAACAACGTAACCCTAATTTATTTTCTAAACTAAAAATTTAACCATTTTTTTAGTGGGGAATTAATAAAAAACACAGGAGCCAAGCTTGAAGATATAAATCAGTCAAAACAACTCACTTACATAAGAGAAAAAGCAAGACTTCTGACTAGTTTTGCTGGTATGATTCCTTACAGAATGCCTGGCGATACCAGCGTCAGACTTGTTCAGCTTGAGATGAGGATGAATTAACTTTTTTAAATCTTTTTGTATATTTTTAAAAACAATTTGTACTTCCCTTGATTAATAAATCAACAATATTGTTCTCAGAAGTTTATTTTACCTACAACTTTTATGCTAGTTTTTGATTAGACACAACATTAAAAAGAAATCAATGTTTTCAAATTGGCATTTTGAAAGGAATGACTTTGATATCTTGGCTCAAATCGATTATTTTTCCTTCTTTTTCCTGAAAAAGAAATTAAAAATATGCTAGTTGTCATAACTTACAGCTCTGTAGTCAAGCATAAGTTCTTTGAAAGCAGAAAAATCAGAAAGTGTGTAAAGCATGTCAAAAACTTCTCCTTCTAGCGCTTGTTTGTTTTTTCTGGAAAAGAAATTAATAAAATATTTTAAAACTAAAAGAACCTTAATTCGCTTTGAAAGTTTTCCATATTAAAGTTTGGTATTTCTTGTTTTAATCGGTCTTCTATACACTGTTCGATTTCTGCGACCTGAGAAAACAAAATCTTATTTTGATTGCTTTTTTATTCAACATACGTAAGAATCGAAGATTTCAGTGTATGATAATTTGTTTTCGTCGCCTTCTTCAAATTCTTCCCAGTGTTTTTCTAAAAATTCTTTTTGTAGCCGTTGAAAATTTGTATCTGATGTAAATAAATTAATTTAAATTTCAAATAAGATGAACTTGCCGACTAAAATGTCTTCCAAATGGCCAACGATTTTGTCGAAATAACTTTCTTCAGATGTTAAACCGACAGTGCACATTTCTTCATCTTCAGCTTCACAATGGCAATATTCTAAAATAGAAATTTGACAAAAATGTCAGATGTTCATAAGTTTGTTATTGTGATACCCTTCACAACAGGTTTTAGGGGAAGGGTCTTCCAGACCCTGGAGGGTCCGAATATTGATCTTTACTGATCTCAACTTTGTCTATGGTGCCGGCCGGCCGTCCGTAGCCTTCAACCGATTTTCACCCAATCTTCCTTCGTCGGTGAACACATTTTTGAATTTCGAAAAAATGGCGGATATAAAAACTGTGCTAAAAACCGTTGGTTCGATATTCACCAAATTTTCACCAAATTCATCTACGCCTTCACCAAATACTTCACCAAATTCCCCAAAACTGTCTATCGAGGGAATCACAATAAATTTATTTTGAGAAAAATACGTCTCAACGTTTTGTTTCACCTTTTTCAAATCCGATTAAAATTATTGCTGATTTTCTGATCGCATTCATTTTGATTATCCATCGTTCATTCGTCGCCTGATATCCTAAGCAATTTTAAAACAAATTTAAACACAATTTAAGCAAGTAAATTTATCTACTAGACTTTAACATATTGCCACAAATTGTTATTTTCCCACATCACCTTGACAACATAACAAACAATCATTTTTTAGTTAATCCTGAAAATTGTCTGTTTTCCTTAATAATTAGCCATTTTTCTTTCGTTTTCAGCCTTTTTAAGAGATTAAAGAGATCGTGTGCTTTTATGAGGCCTTACATAATAATATTCCAAAGATGACGTCATGTATGACGACAAAAACGATTTGATTTCAAATAAAGGCATCAAGTCCTTCTTGCCGGTTTGAGGTTACATTTCTATATAACCTTTGAGTTTACAATCCATCGACGATCGTTCTTTGCGTTTTATAGGTTCTTTTGAAGTTTTACGCTAAATTAATGGTCGTTTGAAGGTTTTCGGTCTATTATCTAGAAGATTAACGTGTGTTAAAAGTGTTCGCGTTCCTTCCCCTAAGGTTTGGTTGTCGCGTAAAATGTCTGATGATATAAAAATGAAAGTGAATGAAAATGAGCGCGAGGCGGGAACTCAATGTTTTCAGACTTCTAGGGAAGAATCGATGTTCGTTACTAAACTTTGTTTTTCCGATGACGAGATCGAACGTTCTGATGATGAAAAAGATACTAAGAAAGTTTCCAAGAATGCCGAAGACCAAAAAGATGAGCCAGATTCAAAGGTAAAAACTTATATAAACCTGTTAAACAGTTGTGCAATCTAATTTGAAAATGTCATAATAATGGGCATAAATTTAGGGATTAAGGGTATTTGAGGATAAAAATTGTTTTTTGTTTTAACTTGAGAAGTTATTGTGATACTCTTGAAGGACAGTCTTTGGGAGGCATTTTATTGCCCTCAGCCTAATTAAGCCGTCGATGGAAGTTACCAACTGGGCCAACGTTTCGGGAATAAATGTTACCGACTGGGCCAATCATTTCAATACAAAAGTCTTCAACAGTATCAAAAGTCGTTTAATAGTTAATTTGGCAGCTAACCAATTGCTTAAACGTCAGCTAAACAGTCGTGAGTTTGGCAACTAACCTGTCGCTTAAACGTCACCTAAACAGTCGTTTGTTCGGCAGCTTATCAGTCGATTAAATGTCAGCTAAACAGTTGTTAGTTCGGCTGCTTACCAGTCGATTAAATGTCAGCTAAACAGTAGATTAAATGTCAGCTAAACAGTCGGTTAAATGTCAGCTAAACAGTCGATTAAATGTCAGCTAAACAGCCGTTGGTTCGGCAGCTAAATAGTCGCTAGTACGGCTGCTAAACAGTCGTTAGTACGGCAGCTAACCTGTCGCTTAAACGTCAACTAAACAGTTGTAGTTTGGCAGCTAAACAGTCGATTAAATGTCAGCTAACCAGTCGTTAGTTCGGCAGCTAACCAGTCGCTTAAACGTCAACTGAACAGTCGTTAGTTAGGCGGTTAAACAGTCGTTTAAATGTCAGCTAAACAGTCGTTAGTACGGCACCTAACCAGTCGCTTAAACGTCAACTAAACAGTCGTTACTTCAGCAGCTAAACAGTCGATTAAATGTCAGCTAAACAGTTGTTAGTTCGGCTGCTTACCAGTCGATTAAATGTCAGCTAAACAGTAGATTAAATGTCAGCTAAACAGTCGGTTAAATGTCAGCTAAACAGTCGATTAAATGTCAGCTAAACAGCCGTTGGTTCGGCAGCTAAATAGTCGCTAGTACGGCTGCTAAACAGTCGTTAGTACGGCAGCTAACCTGTCGCTTAAACGTCAACTAAACAGTTGTAGTTTGGCAGCTAAACAGTCGATTAAATGTCAGCTAACCAGTCGTTAGTTCGGCAGCTAACCAATCGCTTAAACGTCAACTGAACAGTCGTTAGTTAGGCGGTTAAACAGTCGTTTAAATGTCAGCTAAACAGTCGTTAGTACGGCACCTAACCAGTCGCTTAAACGTCAACTAAACAGTCGTTACTTCGGCAGCCAAACAGTCGATTAAATGTCACCTAAACAGTCGTTTAATCGTTGGTTTGGCAGCTAACCGGTTGCTTAAACGTCAGCTAAACAGTCGTGAGTTTGGCGGCTAACCTGTCGCTTAAACGTCAGCCAAACAGTCGTTAGTTGGTAGCTAACTAGTCGCTTAAACGTAAGCTAAACAGTCGTTAGTTTGGCTGCTAACCAGTGCTTAAACGTCAGCTAAAAAGTCGTTTGTTAAACAGTGCTTAAATGTCAGCTAAACAATCGTTAGTTCGGTAGCTAACCAGTCGCTTAAACGTCAACTGAACAGTCGTTAGTTAGGCGGTTAAACAGTCGTTTAAATGTCAGCTAAACAGTCGTTAGTACGGCACCTAACCAGTCGCTTAAACCTAAGCTCGGCAGCTAACCAGTCGCTTTAACGTCAACTAAACAGTCGTTAATTCTGCAGCGAACCAGTCACTTAAACGTCAACTAAAGAGTCGTTACTTCGCCAGCTAAACAGTCGATTAAATGTCAGCTAAGCAGTCGTTAGTTTGGCAGCTAACCAGTCGATTAAACGTCAACTGAACAGTCGTTGGTTTGGCAGCTAACCAGTCGCTTAAACGTCAGCTAAACAGTCGTTAGTTCGGTAGCAAACTAGTCGCTTAAACGTAAGCTAAACAGTCGTTAGTTTGGCTGCTAACCAGCGCTTAAACGTCAGCTAAAAAGTCGTTTGTTAAACAGTCGCTTAAATGTCAGCTAAACATTCGTTAGTTCGGTAGCTAACCAGTCGCTTAAACGTCCACTGAACAGTCGTTAGTTAGGCGGTTAAACAGTCGTTTAAATGTCAGCTAAACAGTCGTTAGTACGGCACCTAACCAGTCGCTTAAACCTAAGCTCGGCAGCTAACCAGTCGCTTTAACGTCAACTAAACAGTCGTTAATTCAGCAGCTAACCAGTCACTTAAACGTCAACTAAAGAGTCGTTACTTCGCCAGCTAAACAGTCGATTAAATGTCAGCTAAGCAGTCGTTAGTTTGGCAGCTAACCAGTCGATTAAACGTCAACTGAACAGTCGTTGGTTTGGCAGCTAACCAGTCGCTTAAGTGTCAGCTAAACAGTCGTTAGTTCGACTGTTAACCAGTCGCTTAAACCTAAGCTAAACAGTCATTAGCTCGGCTTCTAACCAGTCGCTTTAACGTCAACTAAACAGTCGTTAATTCGCCAGCTAAACAATCCCTTAAATGTTAGCCAATCAGTTACCAGTCGCTTAAACGTCAACTAAACAGTCGTTTGTTTGGCAGCTAAACAATCTCTTAAATGTCAGCTAAACAGTCGTTAGTTCGGCAGCTAACAGTCGCTGAAACCTAAGCGAAACAGTCATTAGCTCGGCTACTAACCAGTCGCTTTAACGTCAACTAAACAGTCGTTAAGGGGATAGTGGAACTAGGCATCCGACAGAGAGGGAAGATAGCATTAGAGAGAGAGAGAAGTTCAAATTTTAGGCCCCTCTAGCTCTGTCAAATATCATCCGATTTTAATTTTGAAAAGTGATTTATTTATGTTACAACATTTTGAATAGCTGTAGGCAGCAAAATTATAATTTTTCCGGCCGGAAAACGGAAAATTTTCTCGGAAAATTTTTTTAATTAAAAATTCAAAAATGTCTCTAAGCACCCGGTATCACCAAAAATTACAGAATCCATATCTGTTTTCAAAATTCAAATCGGTTGAAAACTCGCGTCCGAAACCGAAAAATCGGCAAACTTCAAAGGAAAAATGGACGCCGTCCACCGTCTATGATTCCTTCCTCACTCCTCTACATTTCAACATCTTGACTCTCGGAAATTTTTTTACATTTCGTTTTTTGAATTTTTTTTCATTTCTGTTTTTTGAAACTATCAAGGGATGTTTCTCGCAATCCCAAATTTAATACCGTCGTCAATAATTTGTGCATACATTTAGGTATATTTTTTATTTTTATATTTTTCTGTAAAAGTTGATAAGTACTTATCGAAAATTTATTAGAGAAACAAAAAATTATGAGCTGTTTATGAATACCAGAACTCCCTATGACAAAAATATGGAACAGGGCGGGTAGCAACAATGGGGTGGGGTGTACCGCGCTTGGAGTTTGGACCCCTGAGCGCGGTATTTCTTATCGTTTATCAATATCGAAACTTTTTTTGTCTATTCACTATTCTGTGACACGTTTTTTAACTGTGATTTTTTTTGAACTGTGTGTTTTTTTTTAATTGTGACACGTTTTTATTATACGTCGGTCTCAAAATGAAAATAAGCAGAAAAGGAAAAAATCATTTATGTTTTAATGCTAAAAGAAAAAATCGCATATCAAATATTTGGAAAAAGAAAAGGTAAGTAATAATTTTTGGTATCTACATTGTTAATAATTTTGGTTGTTTGATGCTAGAATAGATTTGATTTTTCTCCTTGATTATTTTGGATGGGTAAAAATCATAATTCACAAATAATATTATTGCCTAACCTAAAACCAATGAGTTAATAACCTAAAAATGGAACGTTTTTCTTTTCTTTCTTTCTTTCTTTCTTTATAACTTCCTCAAAGATGAAAGATATTGTGATCTTCGCGAAGTTGGAATTTTGGATAGGGGTCTTCCAGACCCCGTAGGGTCATTTCACTACTGATGTTCATCGAACTTGAGATTGTGTGTGAGGCCGTACGTACGGATTATTGTCGGAGCTTTGTGTATTGAGAGCTTCTATTGAAATTCGCTCAAATGGCGAAGATCTGCCTGTCTGAAGTTTTGAAATTGTATTCAATTCAGTGTGGCGAACCGCTCTTTATTTCTACCTTGATACTTATCAAATTTAAGAAATAAAAACAAATAAATAGGTACCTAAATAAAAATTTTAAAAAATCTTCCTAAAAACTGAGAAATTTATGAAAGAAGAAAAGAGTAAAAAAAAATTAACTCCCAATGATAGCTTTATATTAATTTTATTATAGATAATGGCTTTTATTGCTTTAAAAGCGCCTTAGATACATTATTATTATTATACTGCTTATTCTTTGAAGATCGACATCAAACGAAACGAGTCCCAATTTTGAAGCAAATGTTGTGGAAGAGCAACAAACGAGGCCTTCTTTTCATGACTGTCGAGATATGGCGTAATACAATTATTCTTTAGATTTATTTATTTATTTTTTTTTTTCTTCTTTATTCTTTGAAGATCAACTTCAAACGAAACGAGTCCAAATTTTGAAGCAAATGTTGTGGAAGAGCAACAAACGAGGCCTTCTTTTCATGACTGTCGAGATATGGCGTAATACAATTATTCTTTAGATTTATTTATGTATTTTATTTTTTTTCTTCTTTATTCTTTGAAGATCAACTTCAAGCGAAACGAGTCCCAATTTTGAAGCAAATGTTGTGGAAGAGCAACAAACGAGGCCTTCTTTTCCTGACTGTCGAGATATGGCGTAATAATTTCTTTATATTTATTTAATTTTTTATAATTTGCTTTCTTCTTCGTAGATCGACTTCAAAAAAAATGGGTCCATCTTTTGATCGCAATGAAAATGTTAATGAGTTAGAAATGAGTTCTTTTCTTCATGATGATCAAGATGTTACGTAAGGAATTCATAATTTTACGCGGAATGAAATTTTTTTTTTTATAGGTTCAAGCCTAACACGAGGCGAAAATTATTTTTAAGCACAAAAAGACGAAAAATTATTTGCGGTATTGGATTAACAAAATATAGAGCAGAAGCGAAGTGAGACCACCTACATTATTATTATTTCATTTTTTATTTTTCCCTATCAAAATATCAATGTAATGTTTTTCGAGTTTTACTGCTTAATTACAGTTTTACTGTAATTCAGTCCATGCTAAAGAAGGATCAACTATTCTTTTTAGGAGACGTAAATTTTCTGAACCTACTCCATCGACGTCAGATGCTTTTGACAATGAAATTGATACATTTACTAATGTAAGCAGCTTTACAAATACACTAGAAGTTTCAAACGAAGAACATGTGTACGATTTTCACGAAGATGAACCTTTTCCAATGTAAGACCTCAGTTTAGCTTTAGTTCTTCGTAGGTCCTTTTTTATTTGTTTCCTTTCGTTTTAGAAAATCGCCTCAATGCACTGAAGAAACAATGTCATCGAACCGTCCAAGTCCTCAGCCAAAAAATTTCTGTCCTTTCAAAATCGAAGGCCGCTTTATAGTCGATGGACATTTTTTTCTAAAATCGGTTCGCTCTTTGGAAAATCATATAGGGAGATGTCCAAAAAGTCCAAATGGTTACTTTCAATTGATAAAAAGCTCTCAACGTCTTTTAGTTTGGACTTTAACGTTTCAATGTCCAGACTGTAGAGAAAAACGAACAATCACCAGCGAACCACAAAGTCGTTCCTTAGAACCATCGTTGTCTTTATCAGATGACGCGGTTTGGGGTTTTATGTCGTCTGGAGGAGGTCACAGCAATCTAGAAGAAATATTTTCAACTATTCGAGTGAAACCAATCGATAAAAAGACGTCATTCATCAAAACAGAAACTAAATTAGGAGAGGTACAATTAGGAAGAAACTTATGTTTTTCATGTTTAATTTTTTTGTTTATGTGAATTTAGATTTGGAAAGAAAATTTGGCTCAGGAGATGATAAAAGCAGGAAAGGAAGAAAGAAGAATGGCAGTGGAATGTGGAGATATTGATGCTTCTGGAATACCTTATATCACCGTTGTTGGTGATTGTGGTTGGTCTCAGAGGAGCTACGGACATCGGTACACAGCAAAATCTGGAGTGGCATGTGTCATAGGACTAAGAACTAAAAAGTTGCTGCATCTAGATGTAAGGAACAAATACTGCTCAATTTGCGAGTGGCAAAAAGATTCAATTATGGACAGAACAAAAGCTCATGTTTGCTACAAAAACTGGTCCGGAGCGTCTACTGAAATGGAAGTGAACATGATCGTAAACGCTTTTTGTGCAAGTGAGGAAGTCCATGAAATGCAATACCGACGATACGTCGGAGATGGCGATTCTTCTGTATTCAAGAATTTAAAGGAACGCGTACCTTACGGCAGATACATTCAAAAGATCGAATGCGCTAATCACGCCGTCAAAAATTATACGAAAGCGTTGTTTAAACTTCAAAAGGAAGAAAGAGTCCGAGTCAAGAAAATTCGCCAGCTAAACAATCCCTTAAATGTTAGCCAACCAGTTACCAGTCGCTTAAACGTTAACTAAACAGTCGTTAGTTTGGCAGCTAAACAATCTCTTAAATGTCAGCTAAACAGTCTCTTAAACGCCAGCTAAACAGTCGTTAGTTCTGCAGCTAACCAGTCGCTTAAACGTCAGCTAAAGTTTCGTTAGTTCCTCAGCTAAATGGTCGTTCAATTTTGAGCATAGCAGTCATTAAATCGTCAATTCGGCAGCTAACTAGTCGCTTAAACGTAAGCTAAACAGACGTTAGTATGTCAGTTAAATAGTCGTTAAATCTTCAGATAGGCAGCAAAATAGTTGCTTAATCTTTAGCCAAATAGACGTTGAATTGCGGCCTTGTTAACTTCCTCAAGAAGTTACTGTGATACCCTCCGACCCCCTGTTACTAGAAAAGGGTCTTCCAGACCCCGTAGGATAAATCTGATAAGTGATCTTTGCCGATCCTGACTTTGTCTGTGGTGCCGGCCGTCCGGCCGTCCGGCCGTCCGGCCGTCCGTCGCCACTTTTTCCGGAACACTTCACGGCCGCAATTTTCATCCGATCTTCACCAAATTTATACACAAGCTTCCTTTCACAGAAATCTTGAAAATGACGAGAGCTTTTTTCGAAATTTTTCAAAATGGCGGAGATATGACTGTTCAAAGATTTAAAATGAGCGCTGTGGGCGTACTGTTGGTCCGATCTTCACCAAATTTTCACTAAACATTCCTTGAATTATTTAAAAATTTTCCATGTTTTTAAAATTTTAATTTTCCAAAATTTTTTTACTTAATAATTTTTCTAGGCAGAAATGTGAGTCACTTCGCCGGCTCGAGGGCGGCCTCTCTTTGGCTAACCGTACTGAATTTCTACCTTGATATAAAATTTTCAAAATAATTTTTTTTTTTTTTTTTTTTTTAACTTCCTCAAGAATTTTTTTAACGGAAAATAAAATGGCGATTTATTAGGTACTTAATTTTTATTTTTTTTTTTTTCAAAAAACAGAAAACGAACAACAAAAAATACCTAAAATTTCTAACTTCCTCAAGACTTACTGCGATACCCACCAAATTTATTTCACAACTTTTACAAAAATTTAGTTCTCCTACTTAATACTTCCTCCTCCTGTATCCTTGAGGAAGTTATCGTTGGAAGCTCTTCAAACCGGAACTTTTTTTCCCTGGTACGTCCAAAAAAAGCGCCACGGACAAAATCTCGACATTTTGATCACAGGTTTATCTCATTTTGATGCATTTTCAGTCCGTAGAGGGTATCACAATAACTTCTTTCTTAGGAAGACAAAAGTTATCCATTGCCTGGAAAGCTTGACTTTCTCGATAGCCTCTGACCCGCAAAACCGTGATGTAAATGCAGCCTGTCTAACCCAAACGCCTCAGATAACATATTCTGTTCAAGTAGTCGATTTATGTCTTCTGTGCTTAATAAGTAACAAATCACGCTCTATATTCCACAGGTTTTCAAATTTAATTTGTAAAAAGGTATCTTAAATTTTAATTAATGTAAATTTGCCCGAGTAGGGATAACCTAAGTGGGCACTCAAACGAATCTCGCGGCCCTTTCTTAATTACCTTTTTATTGCGGTTTGCTCTTTTGGAAAAGGTTTAATTGAAGTGAAGTGGTTGACCAATAATCTTTATTAGAAATAATGAGAGGATTAAAGTTTATTGGCGGTTAAATGCTCAGGGAGAGGATCGGGTCGGTTCAAAGGAGGAGAAAACGTTTTTTTCCCTTTAACGTATTTTATTTTCCTCTTCGTTCCCTCAAGCGTAAAACTCCTGGGTATCTTGAACGTGAAAACCTTTTTCTTCCAATTTAATATTCCGCCTTTGTTCCCTTCGATTTTGTAGACAGTGAAATAGTTTTGTGGTTAATTTTGCACGAACATTTTTTCGACGTTCTGTGTACAGGGCAAGAATCCGAATTCTGAGGGGATTCTAAGTCGACCAAAGAAAATTCGTTTTTACTTTTCTTTCGGTTTTCGGCCAGTCGTTTCAAAATGGGCGAAATTCTTTCGGCGCAGCGTTTCGTCAGTTGGCCAAGTTGTCCATGAAAAAGAATTTCTGATATTATTTTTTCAGAGTAAATACGTTGCTCTTTTGTCATACTTTCCAGCTTCTTAGCTATGCATAGACCCGTGTGGTCGTAATTCTCGGAAAAAATGAGAGATGGCTCTTTCGCCACTATTTCAATCCGACTCTTCTGCCTAGACCTCCTCAAACGCCCTTGGTTTTCAAAATCGTCCATTGTGTTTTTAAGAATATTTGTTAAACATATGTGTTTCTTTTTTATTTAATTAAGGAGGTATGATGGTTTTTAAGTGAGTTGCTTTGCAAATTTTTCGTTGTTAACAACGGTTTTCGGTTTTTCCCTTCTATCTCGGAAACCGTCGCTCAAAACGAAAAAATGTCCTAAGTAAAAGTTGTAGGTACTAAAATTACTACATAAAATATCTTATTAGTTTTTTCCGTTAGAGCAATACTTTAGGAGATATGGAAGTATTTAAGTTGGTTGCTTTGCAAATTTTTCGTTGTTAACAACGGTTTTCGGTTTTTCCCTTCTATCTCGGAAACCGTCGCTCAAAACGAAAAATGTCATAAGTAAAAGTCGTAGCTACGGAAATTTCCTACAAAAAGACCTCATTGGTTTTTTTGTCAGAGCAATACTTAAGGAGATATGAGGGTTCTTAAGTGAGTTGCTGTGCAAATTTTTCGTTGTTAACAACGGTTTTCGGTTTTTCCCTTCTATCTCGGAAACCGTCGATCAAAACGAAAAAATGTCCTAAGTAAAAGTTGTAGGTACAAAGATTTCCTACAAAAATTTCTTTATTTATTATTTGCGTAAGAGCAATATTTAAGGAGTTATGAGGTTAAAACTAATAATCCTACAGAGCCTGTCTGAAAACTTAAAACCTTCATATCTCCTAAAATATTGCTCTGACGGAAAAAACTAATAAGATATTTTATGTAGTAAACTTTCGTAGCTACAACTTTTACTTAAGACATTTCTTCGTTTTGAGCGACGGTTTCCAAGATAGAAGGGAAAAACCGAAAACCGTTGCTCACAACGAAGTATGTACAAAGCAACCAACTTAAAACCCTCATATCCCTTAAACTAGACCTCCTCAAACGCCCTTGGTTTTTAAAATCGTCCATTGTGTTTTTAAGAAATTTGTCAACATATGTTTCTTTTTTTATTTTAATTAAAACGTTTGATAGAGTAATTTATATTG
Organism: Orius insidiosus; assembly: GCA_014119065.1. Taxonomy (NCBI): domain Eukaryota; kingdom Metazoa; phylum Arthropoda; class Insecta; order Hemiptera; family Anthocoridae; genus Orius; species Orius insidiosus. Next base: position 434,506 of record JACGAQ010000044.1, on the reverse strand, counting down.
TAATGCGAAACTGATGAGTTGTTTAAAATTCCCTAATTGATGGCTTAAATTAAAAAAGGTCAGGCATATTGATAACATTAGGGACTTAACTTCATTAATTTTACTCCCTCTAACCGGATAGAACCGGTGCCAAAATCAGCTTCTTGAGCTATTAATATAGAATAAGGAAGATCAATATTGTTTAGGAAAATGTTTTAAATTTTTCACACCTCCCGGAAAAATTTTTTAAACAAGTTATTCTAATGAATTTAGTGTCTAAGTAGGTTCTTGAATCAAGAAGATTATAATAAGTCATAATTCAGCGGTTTTGCAGTGCCGTTCATTAGGTAAATGCGTCCTCTTATCCAATTAACAAAGTGCAATTTTAAAGTCCATTAGACGATCTTATCTAAATGGAACAGTCTACGGATGATGCATCTTTATGAAGAATAATGTATTAATTACCGCTTTTATCTATTTCACCTTCAATGGTCCAAATCAAAAGCGCTATTGAGAATTAGTTGCGGCCGATTGACGGAACCTAGACAGTATCTAGGTTAAACTGAAGCGCCAATGAGCTCAGGGCGATTGAAAATGACGTAAGGTTTCAGGGTCTTGGGTTTCAATAAATTTGTTTCTCATGTTTCTCAAGCTGAACTGCCTGTAACATCAGTTCTTTTGGTTTATTATTTCCAATTATGTAATTATTTTAAAGGGAGGAAAAAAATCTGCAAACCAAAAAAGCCTCAAATACGCCTGCCTGCAGCTTCATAGAAATCGTAGAAAAAGAAAAAAATCGTGAATACCTTAAGGGGATATGAGGGTTTTAAGTTGCTTGCTTTGTACATATTTCGTTGTGAGCAACGGTTTTCGGGTTTTCCCTTTTATCATGGAAACCGTCGCTCAAAACGAAAAAATGTCATAAGTAAAAGTTGTAGCTACGGAAATTTACTACATAAAATATCTTATTAGTTTTTCCGTCAGAGCAATATTTAGGAGATATGAAGGTTTTAAGTTTTCAGACAGGCTCTGTAGGATTATTAGTTTTAACCTCATAAACTCCTTAAATATTGCTCTTACGCAAATAATAAATAAAGAAATTTTGTAGGAAATCTTTGTACCTACAACTTTACTGAGGACATTTTTTCGTTTTGAGCGACGGTTTCCGAGATAGAAGGGAAAAACCGAAAACCGTTGTTAACAACGAAAAATTTGCAAAGCAACTCACTTAAGAACCCTCATATCTCCTTAAGTATTGCTCTGACAAAAAACCAATGACGTCTTTTTGTAGGAAATTTCCGTAGCTACGACTTTTACTTAGGACGTTTTTTCGTTTTGAGCGACGGTTTCCGAGATAGAAGGGAAAAACCGAAAACCGTTGCTCACAACGAAAAATTTGCAAAGCAACCAACTTAAATACTTCCATATCTCCTAAAGTACGGCTCTAACGGAAAAAACTAATAAGATATTTTATGTAGTAAATTTCAGTACCTACAACTTTTACTTAGGACATTTTTTCGTTTTGTGCGACGGTTTCCGAGATAGAAGGGGAAAAACCGAAAACCGTTGTTAACAACGAAAAATTTGCAAAGCAACTCACTTAAAAACCATCATATCTCCTTAAGTTTGTTAAAATGGTGCCTATCAGACCAGTGGTTGATTCTCAAGGGTAAAAATACGGTATAATAAATGACGCAATTCAGAATAAAATTTTTCTAAAGCTAATCTTTATTCATATTTCAAAGTTGAAAACATTCTTTTTAAAAAAAAAATCTTTTTCAACTTCTTGAAGTGATATAGGATTTTGAGATGCTAAGTGGGGCTAATGTCGGATTCTTGTATTTTATTATTGAGGCCTTGATGTGAAAAGTTCTCTGAAGCAGTAATATTTATTTAAAAAAATTTTAGATTCTGATGTCATCCTATTTGGAACTCCGACATTCAATGTTAAAGGGAAAAAAAGTTTATTTTTAAAAAAAATTTGCATAAATTTTGCTCTTCAAGGAGAATCGTGTGATGACTACGTTTGGAAAGCTTCGACCTACTTGATTTTCCTCGGGGCATCAATTTTTGTTGAGAAAAAAAGTTAAATCGGTGTTTTGAGAGCATATGGTTAAGCGGGAGAAATGTGATCCATAAGTTACCCCCAAAAAGTTGGTAACAGTGGTTTTGTTGATTAGATGAGACTTGTACGCTGTGCCAACTGTTGAGCGTTCTCTTTGTTACTAACGAAGCTTGATAGTAAAGGGGTCTTCTGAAATATTCCTTTTGATCTGATCAAAGGAACGCTATGGCATCTACTAACATTCTTTACACAGGAGTCTGCATTTTGAAAACCCTTTGGGCCTCTTCCGCATAATATAATGCTCGACCGTAATTACCCACTAGGACCTAATGAAACGATGTGGGGCCTAAGGGGAAAACGATTTTCCATTGTTCTTTTTTGTTATAATTTGTTTAGATTGAGACAAAAGGGTTTCAGATTTTCTTTTTTCCGCCATCACGTGGAAATCCATTAAAGTTAATGATGTTTTTTTGTTTCTGTAAAACACGAATCTTAAGGTTTATTTTGTCATTTAGATAAGATCCTAAGAAGTGTCGTGAGGTATGAATGTGAGTCTATCATGGGTCACTCACTAACCTGCAATGTCTTTTATCACGCGATGGGTTCGTCATCGAACACGAAATGCTTTACGAATTTTTGTTTCGGTTAAAAATATTTTTACGATTACGATTGTGTAATCCTAAATGACGTTTGCGAAAATCCTGTCGTCCTTCCAGAAGAGCGGACTAAGAGGATGCCATCAGGTATGATATCATGAGGATAAACAGGTCCTTGAGTGCCCTTGACCGTCGTACGACCCGAAGATGATCGTGACATACCTATCCTTTTTAAATTCTATATATGGTTCTGCATTAACTTTTCCCCTTAGATATATTCTCCCGCATATCCTGTTGGGACTTATCCGGGCTATAAATCTGAAGACGTGAAAACGATGATTCATGGCTCTATTCTAAAAATCTTGGATGAGCCGGACAAAAAAACTACCCATAATAAAAAACACCTTACACAATGATTTTGATTTTAAAAAAAGTTTTATCTGATATTAAGTTGGGATTTCCAGCTATGGCCTTCTTAGAAAAAAGGTTCACTTCTAATTAAACTATGCAGGGCTTTCCTAAAGAGTGGACCAGCAACTTTAAGGCAAAGAATTTCATCCTACAAAAAATAGTTAAAAGTGAACCCCCTTATATTTGGACAAAAAATTGACTCCGTTTGGTAGATTTTGGTTTTGGTATACAGGGTGGCGCAGAGCGACACCAACTTCGTTATTTTAAATGAGAACCTCAATTCGTAATCTACGCAAAATTTCAAGTTGATTTGACTATGCATATGAGGCGCTCCGGGTACGAAGGGCGAACTCAACATAGGACAAATTTTTTTTTTTCATTTTCAGATTCTAGACCTTTTGATGAATACACCATGTAATTTTTATGTTGAGTTCGCCCTTTTTTCCCCTTTAAATACGTAAAAACCGATATGCGGCAAAGCTCTATCTGCGATATCCGAGCGGGTACGAAGGGCGAACTCCACATCCAGTCCACAACCCCTACTCCTTTTCCCATTCCAGGGCATGACTTTTCTGTTGAGTTCGCCCGTAACCTAAAACTTTAAAATGGGAATATCTCGAAACTACGTTTTGTTGAGTTCGCCCTTCGTACCCGGAGCGCCTTTGGATAACTTTAAAAAATGCCAAATTATGCGTTTTTGACGGAGGAGGAGGACATCCTGAGTGACGAAAAACGCCAAAAAAGAATAAATGTCAACTCACAAAACGATTTTATTGATCACCACGACCGGTTTCGGCTATATTAAACAGCCATCATCAGGTTTTCGTTTTGTAGCCCTGATAATGGTTGTTTAATATGGTCGAAACCGGTCGTGGTGATCAATGAAATCGTTTTGTGAGTTGACATTTATTTCTTTTTTGACGTTTTGCGTTTTTTTGGTCTAAAATCTGCTTTTGGCATTTTTTTAAAGTTGTCTAAAGAGGTCATATGAATAGTCAATTCGACTTGAAATTTTGCGTAGATTACGAATCTGAAATAAAAAACAGGGGTTCTCATTTAAAATAACGAAGTTATGTCGCTCTGGGACACCCTGTATACCAAAACACAAGAAATAGAGATATTGAAACAAGAAATCTACGAAATAGACCGTCCAAAAATAAGGAGGCACATTTAACTTTTTTTTTTGGTAGAGCTTTGCAGTAAAAGTGCTGGTCCACTCTAGTGGGAACACCCTGTATAAATCTAAATTTTCTCTTTCATTTATTTTTAGAAAATAAATGATGTTATCGGTAGAAATGATAGCGACAAAGTGTTCTTAAGGACACTCAAAAATAAAGGTGTCATTTTCTTATCCTCGTAAAAAAGTCGATAAAGTTTCTCTTAAATCTAAAGGAAAGTATATTATTACAGAAATGTGTACGCTTTTCCCGTATTGGCCTCACGTTTTTTACCTTGTCAACTGATAATTTTGTATCGCGAAAAAAAAACCCGACAACTAGGAAAAACTCGGAACCGTAGAGTAATTCCATTGTTTTTGTCCTAATAATTTTCCAGGGCGTGTCGGGTAATTTTCGTGGCACCGCGTAATTTTTATAAACTATCCTTTTCTACGCTCTGTTCGTCACCTGAGAAGGAAGTGGCTATTATGGTCAGGGATTTAATCTTAACATTTAACACACCCAACGAAATAAGGTCGATATCTCTTCAGCTGTCAAAAATGTCAGTTATTTAGGTTCCACCTACGCTTCAGCAAGTCTTATATAATACTGTGATATTTAATTTTTGATTGATAATAAAATATTTCCTATTATTACAGATTTCCTGAAAACCGATCAGAGACATAATAAAACGGAGGTTATTAAAAAACCTCATTAAAATAAATGAGCTTTGCTTTTTTTATTTTAAAATCCGCTATTGAAAATATTTATTATCTCTTCTTCCTTTATGTCAAATAAAAAAAAACTACTTTTTTTTATCTGGTTCTATTGTCAATAAATTTTTAATGGGTGAGTATTTTGCGCTTCTTGACTTAGCCTTGACATAGTCCAGGTTCACTTGACTGCATTTCTTTTCTGTGGGGATCGCCGCCTTCCTGTTGCACCCAACCTTCAGAATATTAAACATCCTTATCTTCTACGATTTTCTGATCCGACGTCTTTCTCTAAATGGCAATTAGACATTAAACTAAATTACCCTTTTGAATTAATCAATCTTGATTTGTACGGGTTGTAGTGAATTACGTATCAAATATGTACAATAAAATTTAACTGCTGGTTGCGATTTAATTTAATTCGTACGTGATCTCCGGTTTTAATTAAAAAATGTTGATTCTTGTATAGAAACGTAACATTTTCCATAATTCATGAAGTCATTTTTATTCAAAAATCTAAAGTCCTTTAAAGATGGCAATTAGAAATCTTTTCGCTAAATATCCTACGATTTTCTGATCCGACATCTTTCTCTAAATAATTTTAAATTCTCTAAGTATTTTAAAAACTAATTAAGTCTGAATTAAATACTTCTCTAGTTTTTAGAACTGCAGTCAATATTTTCATTCGTAATTTTTGTTAATGAAAATATTAACATTTGTTAATCTGGGGTGGAATGTTGTATTGTACAATTAATCCTTTCTGTTGGAAATTCGTGTTTGTTCATATTTAGATTTGTAATGGAGCTTATTTGCACGAACTAAATAAGCTGAAATTTCCGATATACTTGAAATTTAGTACATTTGTGTAGTTAAAGTAGATATGCAGCGTATGCGTACAAATTAGGGCATTCATTATATCGTCGAGCGAAATTATGTCTTTTATAAATCAAATAGAAGTACTGGTTTGAAGAGCTTCCAACGAAAACTTCCTTAAAGAGAAGTAACAATATGGGGGGGGAAGTATGGGAGGGGAAGTATAACAGAGGGGGAAGTATAAGGGAACGAAAGTATAACGAAGGGAGGGAAAGTATAAAGGAGGGGGAAGTATAAGGGAGGGGGTAGTTTTTTTTTTTTCTTGAAAAATTTTTTAAGTTCTTTTTTTTGAAAATTGTTTTCATTTTTCGAGTTTTTTTTTCGAAAAATTTTCCGGGTTTTCTTTTTTAAATTTGCGCTTTTTTTTTTTTTTTTTAAGTTCTTTTTTTTTGAAAATTGTTTTAAGTGTCAAGGTAGAAATAATGGGCTCTTTGGCCTAGGGATGTGCCTCTCGTAATGGGTAGAAGTATGAAATTTCTCCCTACTTCAAAAAATAATAATTAAAAGTGGCAATTTTTTTACACCGAAATTCGTAAAAAATATAAGTAGTAATTGGTTAAAATTTGGTGAAAATCGGACCAACGGCCGCAGCGAATTTTTTAAAATTTCAAACAGACATATCTCCGCCATTTTTTCGAAATTCAAAAATCGCCCTTGTTAGTTTCTTGTTCACCGACTAAAGAAAATTTGATAAAATCTGATGAAAATTGTTAAAAAGTTGCCTTTTGCTACATGCAACGTTTTTCCAGCAATTCAATTATACACTCATGAACATGCATTTTAATCTATTTTTGTGGAATATTGGGAAATGTTGATTCTGGTATCAGAAACTGGGGGTTGTTGGAGGTGTTCCTTTATCATTCGAGGAGGGTGGGATTGTAGGTAGGGAGGCCGAGTGGGGGGGGGCCGGCGCCTCTACAGCTGCTTCAGTCTGTGCGTTGAGTGCGAAAGTGGACGAAGAGTGTCGTTCTGGACTCGAGACTGTTCAGATAGATCGCGGAAAAAATAAAAAATTTTTTTTTAGAAAAAAAATTCGGAAATTTTTTTTTCCCCTCACAGTCAAAGTAATTAGGGATGATGCAGCATCCGGCTCCTTGGCTGGCTCTTCCTTGGGGTATCGCCCTTCCTTTGCCACCGCATCATCAGCTTCTTCCGCCCCCGCCCCGCTCGCTCACCATCCGCACCCGGCTTTTATTCACATCGCTAATCCGCACCACCGGCAGGTTAGTTTAAAAAAACCCTAAAAAAAGGTTAAATTCATCTTCCAACATTTCTAAATTATGGGCTTCCCTACGAAAAATATGTTTTTACAATCAAAATGTTTTTATATCAACAAATCGTCTAAATAAACGGAACTTTCAATCCCTTTTGATTTTCTAACTCGACTACTTAGCCACCCAAAACCGGAACAAATGGTTTTAGAATCGATGATACCATACAATTACTTGTTTGAACCAAAAGTTGCTATTATTCTTGTTTCCCCCCACAAAAAATGACCTTTTTACTGCCTTTGTTCATCTTTAGGGCCTCAAGGATACTTTAAAATGTATGAAAGTTTTTTTTTTCGCCTTTTTCGTGAATTTTGAAGTTGACAAGGGTTAACAGGTGTGACTGATTATGCCAGAGTAATTGATGCCGAACAGAATGTAAGAACGCACATCAATTAAAGCGCCAAAAACGTTTTAATGATTAGGAAGATTAAGGTTTAGTCTCCGCCTAATGGTCGGCAATTTGTAGTTCGTCGTTTCCCCCTGAAGGTATTCGACGGGAATATTGACTTTTCGACTTTTTGAAAACCATTTAAATTTTCTTAAAAAACCCCTCATATTGTTATAAATCCTGTTAATTTTTATGTTCGTAAAAACGACGCCGTAAATCGTGCCTGTTTGTTCCCTACTCCGTGAAAAATCGAATCCTTATTTTTTCTTATTCAGAATATATAAAAAATAGAAAAAGAATTTGCTATTTTAGAACCCTTTCGTCTAGATATGTGGTGTATAAATTTTTGAAACAAAATCTTTAAGGTAAGCGAAAAAAAAAAGGCCACTACCTATATCACGCAACTTACTTAAAGCAATACGGAGAGGAATAAATAAATTAGCGTGTATGATAATGTAAGTCTGAGGACATGGAAACTTCGTTAACTTTGTACTTGTAGGATTTACATAATTAATATGTTTGATTACATAATGAGAATTGATCTATTAGTCTATTAATAGAATAACTAGACTTTTTTGTGCGTGTTATTGTCTTTTTTAATATTGATGACGAATCTCTTTGTTTCGTCCCGAGTAGCTTCTTGATAAGTGACCGGTCATTTCTTTATTTATAACTATATTTAATTTTTAAATGTGCAATAAAATTAGGTTTTTAAGGAGCTCTGGTTTAAACTCTTACTTTTTTGTGTGTAACAAGTTTTCCCACCTGTATGAGCATTTATCAAAAAGCCATTTTAAAATAATTAACATTATAGAATTGATGTTGGAGGCTAAGTTCAATTTGATATGAATGTTTTGTCCCAACGTTTAACTGGAAACTCATCAATTTTAAATTATCCTTTATTACTTTTACGCGTATTTGGTTTCTCTTTGATATGAATGTTTTGTCCCACGTTTAACTGGAAACTCATCAATTTTAAATTATCCTTTATTACTTTTACGCGTATTGGTTTCTCTTATCTCGTAATTTACTACATAGTTTAAAATTATTGTAAATTTTTTCCTACATTATCTTGACTTTTATCTGGAATTTCGTATTCACCTGAAAACTCACCTGGAGCGAGAATGGAGCACTAATGATGTGGTAATATTTGGCTAAGCATTATAACGAGCCAGTAGTGGTGGATGTTTTGTTAGCCAGCGGTTAAATTTCCAGAGGATTAGCTTTATCCGTTCAACCCCCTTTTCATACATAACTACATACATTTTAAAACTGAGAGTTTTATTTCATTATTTTATCTAATTCGATTTTAGAACTATCATTTTAATGTGATTTATTTTTCTGTTTCAGGTATGTGTTTTATTCCAAGTTTACTTAGCTGTAAGTAGAATTTATTGTTAAATTTTTAAACTTTGAGGTATATTGTAATGTTAAATGTCACTTTCGTTACTATTCACCCGTAACCTTTAAACCCCATAACTTTTAGGTCATATAGGGATATAGGTAGCCAATAAAATGAAATTAGACTTCTTTTGTTTGTTAAAAGTCAAGTAAAAATTTTTTTTATAAACTTTAATCTTTGAGGAAACCGTTGAAATCTATTATTAGTAACCTTTTTTGAATCTTAATTAAGTTTAGACCATCCTTGTTTAAAAACGGTTCTTATTCAGAAGCTTAGCTCCTTTCTCTAGAACTGTTGCCGGACGGAACCATCAGGCCGTAACGTTTTGATTTTTTCTTTCTTCATTTTAATTAAATGATAAACACCTGGAACTGGTCTGAGTTCCCCTTGCGAGTAGTCCTCGTTTTAATAGAAAACTTAAAAAAAGGAGTCGCTCTACCGTTCGAGTTTAATTGAACCATTAACCTCGAATATTCAAGTACTTAAAATCAAATCTTTTGTCAAAATACCAACGAGTTCACGATTCAATGAATTTTAAAAGGATTATTTTATTTTTACGGTAATTCTATAAACAATTTTATTTAATAAAAAAGTTGGATTTGTTTTAATTAATGCTTCTTTTAATTAATTTTACTAACCAATAATGGTAAAGAGTCTTTGTTTTTTCTTTAGTAAGGAAAATATTGTTTTTATTTAGATTACTCTAAATTTTAACCCTGTGAAATAATTTATTTTGCTATCAAATAATGGAGGAAGAATGAGATTGGGTGTGAAAAGATAGAAATGATTGTGATAGAGGGAATAGTTCACCTGACGATGCTTTTGAGCCGAAACGCGTCGTGAGATACCCGTTATCATAGTCATTTCTTCCTCCTTATGGTTAATTATTGATAGTAAAATCACCCCCTTGCGGAATACCCACGCAATAAGAATTAAAATGAAAAATAATTTATTTGTACCTTACAATAGAAACATAATAAGGTAAATGACATGTAATTATATTGGGGTGATGTTCAATATTTCAATATTCTTTATAATTCTTTATAAACGAGCTCAATAGTCACTTGATGTGTTTCCCCCCGAAACTAATCAAATTATTAGATAAAAATGTCTCCGTCACGAATATTCAGGACAAATGATAATTGAAAAATTTAAATTGCCGTGTTCTTTTATTTATTTTTGTGTTTATCTAGATTGTATATTTTTTTTGTGTGTGAAAAAAGATCGCATTGTATGAAGTCCCATTGTGAATTGCAGATTATGACAAAATTTATTCTTTTTTAATTATGGCTATTTTAAAAACGTTGCTTTTGAAGTTTATAACTCGAAATGTGAAAGAGAGTTTAGGCCCCCGTGGAATTTTTGTGTTTATCTAGATTGTATATTTTTTTGTGTGTGAAAAAAAGATCGCATATGTATGAAGTCCCATTGTGAATTGCAGATTTGACAAATTTATTCTTTTTTAATTATGGCTATTTTAAAAACGTTGCTTTTGAAGTTATAACTCGAAATGTGAAAGAGAGTTTAGGCCCCCGTGGAAAGTGTGGTTTATTGGTGGGTGATTTGTAGCTTGTTCGTCGAGAAAGGTATTTGTGTCCTACAACTCCACTTTTATGTAACACGCCGTCTATAATTATATCTCCCTTCCTGTTTAGCGATCGTGTTTGATAAATTTCGAAATATTTGGCTGTGTTGAAACTAATTATCTATCGGATTATACACGAGATTACTATTGTCTCTAAAGTTTAAATTGTGCATCTTACTCATATAGGTGTGCTTTGTTGTTAACCCCGGCAATCCTAGGTTAATAACATCTCTCAGTAGTAAACAAATGGAAACTATTCCGAATCCCTCGTATTTCAACCCCTAACAAACAAAACAGTTTATCATTCCAAAGCGTTTATTGTAGATAAAATTGAAAGAATTTTTCCGGATAACCTTGGATTTCCTTATTTAATTCTATTTTATAGCGCATTAATTGGCACGGTTTCATCATGCAATCGAGGAGATTAAGGACGTTTAGTGCCTTTCTCTAATTTGGGGATAAAAATCTTCTATCGCGGGCTATCTCGCGTATCCTGTTCGGAGGATGAGAGGACGTTTTTTTGAAAAGTCACGGACTAAGCTATCACGGAAGGCATCGGAATAACCTTCATTAAAAGAAAAAATGAAGTAAGACCCCGGACCTTGTGAACGGTTAGCATTTCTTAAGAAATTCTCTAATCGATTTTCAAAACTAAAAACTCATCTTGTTCTCTCAATTGCCTTTTTTTTTTTCTTCCATTTACAATTATGAGTACAACTGTTGAATCAGAAAAAGATCCAATTACTTACCGTAATGGTCACTTTCACGATTTTCTCTCTTTCCGTGTCTTTTTGATTACTCTTTAAAATCGACAAATGTTCACTGATTTAGTTTTTACAAGCGATTTGGTTCATGTAAAGGTTTATTGAAGTAATAACCTTACTTTAATGATGTCGTAAAATTGTTCTTTTTGAAAGGTAAAAATTTTTGGCTTCTGGATTAAAAATCGTTTCACGTCATTGTTTTCTGACCTCAATCAGGCTCCTTTACGTTTGCGCGTATTGTAGACGTCAGAGAGGTAGCGGGTGCCAATTTTCGGAGTTGAGCGTCTCGCCGAAAACGTTTTAAATACTGAAAAAACCTGAAACCTAGACCGTCGGATTTCTTACAATTCTTTTTTTTCACTTTCGTCGAGACGTTCCTCCTCGAGGCTTATTTATCCCCCGACGCTCTGGCCTTCCTATAAATTTCGCCCCCTCCTGAAGTTCACGGCGTGAATTAATTACTTGGCTCAGCATCAAATCAAAATCTTGGTCAAGGAAATGTTTTGTCTCTTTTTTAGGAAGCATCATTCTTATTTTTAAGATATTTTTATACAACCTCTTTGAACTCTACATTTAAAAACGTCTTTTTTTCAAGCCAAATCTACCTCAAAAATTTCCTTGAATTTTCCATATTTATGAATTTGGCACGATTTCTTACAATGCATTTTATAAATATAACTAAAACATCAACAATCTTTCTTCTCTAAATAGTTCAACTCACGAAATTGAGATTAACATATTCATGCGATCGATTTAAAATTATTTTGAATCTCACGTTTATGGTATTTTTATATCAGCTACTCGTGTTCAATGCTTGTTTTTTGATAAGATAAATAATTCATGTGTACTCAAGGTTTGATTTAAAAAAAATATTTAAAACACGTGGCACGTTTATATGTTTTTATGTACAAGGCCCATTTTTAGTTTCTTTTATAGGATTTTTTCGTTTCTTGGACTCGAACGTCGTAATGAATTTAGCGTAACGAACAGGAGAGATTTACTGGGTAGTCAAGATAGAATAAAACAAAAATTAACTCCCCTTAAAAGTTTTTTATAGCTGTTTAGTTTCAACACGACTCTTTGTACTATTGCCAACTTAAATTATTGGTACGAATTTCGACTTTTTTAAAAACCTATTTTAAGATAGCTCGTTCCTTTTGTTTTAAAAATGTCTTTTTTGTTAATTGCCATTTTTAAATATATTGTGAATATTAGAATTTTTTTTCTAATTTATTTTAAGGACACTGAATTTTCATTGCAACGTAATTTCATGGCTTGTTGGTTTCAAATAACCGGCGGTAATTTTTTTAGTTCTTTATAAATTGGGATTTTATTTTCATTTTTCAATTATAGTATTACATCATAGTTTTGTTGTGCAATTTGGTCGCGTAGACGAAAGTTTTTCGTACGTTATTCATAATTAAGACAAATGAGATTTATCTTTGGAAGGTGAAGAAGGTACGTGTTTCCTTTCTAAATCCTTCTCCCTAAGATTTACGACATTCCGTGCTCATGACGGCGAACGGATCTCTTACGTATCGTCAGGTTCTATTAGCAAATTTTGCTTCCTGGTAACGACTGTCACTTAATCTATAGACCTTGGAAGTAGAACGCTGAAAATAATTTATCTTTATTTAGGGCCTATGTTTTAAAAATTGGCTAAAGTTGAGACTACCTTGATAGATTTTCAATGAATGGCAGTGCCTTTTTAAGGAGGTATGATGGTTTTTAAGTGAGTCGCTTTGCAAATTTTTCGTTAACAACGGTTTTCAGTTTTTCCCTTCTATCTCGGAAACCGTCGCTCAAAACGAAAAAATGTCCTAAGTAAAAGTTGTAGGCACTAAAATTTACTACATAAATATCTTATTAGTTTTTTCCGTCAGAGCACTTTAGCAGATATGGAAGTACATATTTAAGTTGGTTGCTTTGCAAATTTTTCGTTGTTAACAACGGTTTTCAGTTTTTCCCTTCTATCTCGGAAACCGTCGCTCAAAACGAAAAAATGTCCTAAGTAAAAGTTGTAGGCACTAAAATTTACTACATAAAATATCTTATTAGTTTTTTCCGTCAGAGCAATACTTTAGCAGATATGGAAGTACATATTTAAGTTGGTTGCTTTGCAAATTTTTCGTTGTTAACAACGGTTTTCGGTTTTTTCCTTCTATCTCGGAAACCGTCGCTCAAAACGAAAAAACGTCCTAAGTAAAAGTCGTAGCTACAAAAATTTCCTACAAAAAAGACCTAATTGGTTTCTTTTGTCAGAGCAATACTTAAGGAGATGTGAGGGTTCTCAAGTGAGTTGCTTTGCAAATTTTCGTTGTGAGCAACGGTTTTCGTTTTTCCCTTCTACCTCGGAAACCGTCGCTCAAAACGAAAAAATGTCCTAAGTAAAAGTTGTAGGTACAAAGATTTCCTACAAAAATTTCTTTATTCATTATTTGCGTAAGAGCATATTTAAGGAGTTATAAGGTTAAAACTAATAATCCTACAGAGCCCGTCTGAAAAATTAAACCTTCATATCTCCTAAAATATTGCTCTGGCGGAAAAAAACAATAAGATTATATGTAGTAAATTTCCGTAGCTACAACTTTTACTTAGGACATTTTTTCGTTTTGAGCGACGGTTTTCAAGATAGAAGGGAAAAACCGAAAACCGTTGCTCACAACGAAAAATGTACAAAGCAACCAACTTAAAATCCTCATATCCCCTTAATCAAAAAATAATTAATACATAATGAATCAAATTTTAAATACACAAAACCGAAGAGGTGCTTGAAACATTGAAAATGATTATCCCTTCGCAAAAATCGGAGGGAAAGCACGTCTCATTAAACGCTTTGTTTTCACACTTCAAATGTTCGAAAAAGATTTTTAAAAATGAGGTAAAAAAAAATTGTTTTAATCGAAAATGTAACAATAATGTTCCATAATAAATATGAGTAGGTCTCTATAGGGGATGCCTCGGGGCGTATGAATTGTTGAGTTTCATCTTCGTATCCTGTTGCTAAGTGAAACACGAGCATTGAAGATTTATCTACTCCGTGTATTACCTCAGTCGCAATATATTCAGATTGCTATAATCGTTTACGAATGTCAATTGGATTTTATTAAATATAAATGGAGCCGATACTGAATTCCGTGAAGGGAACTCAATTACGACCTGAAAATCTATCTCCGCAAACCTCCCCCTTCTCTCGGCATTTGTATTCCGATCCTGATTTGTACAACCATCAGAACAGTAGGATTTCAATTCAATCACTGTGACACGGGTTTCGGTTTTCCATTTCCTCTTTCTAGCCTACTCTGCTGGACGGTAAACAGCTCTACTTTCCAAAACCAAAATGAATACAAAATTAAATTATTTTTGATTGATTAGACAAAATGCTCTCAATAGGCTCACCAAGCTATGGGACCACATATTCCAAGTTAATTTCATACCTTTGATCTTCTACTACCAATTAATTTATAGATTCAACATGAATTCCAGGTCAAAATGTATACGGTAAGGAGTAAAAATTCTAAAACTATTATTTTTACAAAAATCAAGAATAAAAAATTTTAAAAAATATATACAACGAAAATTTTGATTTAAAAAAAGCTACAATACGTTTTCTGTTCCAATTGAAATTAAAAACAAAACAAGGCAACAGGTTTTTTTTTTTAATTTTCGTCAGAGGCAGGTCTCCCCTCGACTTTTTTATTCCCCTCTTCGTTAATCCATTTCCCGATGATTCCACGTTTAGCGGCTTAACGGATTCCTCGTCGGAGTTCTCAACTTTTCAGACCTTTGAAATAAACACGTTTCTCCATTAAATATTTTTGATTAATTGATGGCTATTTTCTTTTGGATTTTTAAACAAAATAAAATTCTATCGTTCTTACTGTCACACAGAAGAATGACTTTGCTAAAGCAATCTAAAGGTGTTCTGGAACTGAAGTAGGTAAACAACCAGTTTGGATTAACAAAGCTTCAAGACTTGTAGAAAAGGAAGCCTTGACAGTAACAGATCTAAGGTACTCACGTTGTCGGAAAGTTTATCCAGAGTTGTCCTATAGATTACAATGAGACCGTATCAAGTGCAAACGAAACCTAATACTGGCCCTTTTGACACAACTGTCAGTAAAATGTTTCTATTGACTTCAGGTTATTTGAATTACTTTTTCAATTAGAAAATCTAATTAAATACTTAAAATGAGAGGGGGTATATAAGTCATTTGTTTTCGGGATGCCAAAATTTGCCTTTTTCTGAATGTTTCCCTGCTTCTGACTAGGTACTTTTAATTTTAGTAGGAAAGGGTTTAAATTTTTAAGGAATTAGAATTAAAAGTTACTGGGAGAAGAATGAAAAAAAACGGAAATTCCACGACCGGTTTCGGCGTAATACGCCTCATCAGGTGGAGTCCTTATTTTTCATTCCCCTACACTTTTTACTTGACTTCTATTAGACGGTATTGTACTTTTAATTGTAATTCCTTTAAAATTTAAACCCTTTCCTTCTAAAAAATTTACTTCCCTGTTGCGAGATTACGCATGATCTAAGAACCCAAAACTTTTAATTTTTTTAAAAAAAGTATTGTACTTAAATAAATATTACTTTCTAGAAAGTAAGCAATTGAAGAAAAAAAATTGCACCGTATTGTTATAAAAACTTCGGTACCTTGTAGGTAGGCGGAATTTCTATAGAAAACGCGTAAGAGGGAAAAATTCAAGGGTTCTTATACTATACTTGGACTGATTTGTCGTGGCGATTTTCCTTTCCTTTTTTTTTTGTTTCTCTGAAAATAGCGAAATTTCCAATTTTCTTTTTCGATAGTAAGGATTCTTTAGTTTTTTATTGGGCGCCTCACGTATTTCCGTAATCGTCGACAAAGAAAAAAAAATGCGAACGAAATCAAAAAGAGCGTGACGTCAAAATTTAAAAGCCGCTCAGCTGACACACTTTGCTCCCTCCCAACTTTCACATGACCACCTGAAATCGGATAATGATTATTCAAACCTATTACGAAACTCCAATAACAAATTTTTTTATTTCACCTTGAAGTGGTTTTATTTCATTAATTATTAAATATTTTTTCATTAAAAATGTTATTAAATTTGATAGCTTTATCAAAAAAGTGATTTAAATCAAATTTTTTTAAATAAAAATTATTGGTTTTCTGTTTGCTGTACGTCTACATATGCGAAAATAGGGTAATAAATCTTACCTTCAGTTTGAGCTTAATACTCCCGCAGTTTCTCTAACGCGTTGCGGTATTGTGGATATTTACATAAAATAACTCTCGTTAACGTTGGCTTTGAATCTTGAATACTAGTGTATTTTACCAGGTATGGTGAATTCACAATTCCTATTTTGTTACAAATAAGGTCTTATCGATTTCGACCGCCCTCTAAGCCCCTTGAGTTAACGCATATCGTATTTTATTGTTCCCAAGGCTCCGGAATTTCTCCTTAAACCCTAATATTAAAGTGGAAAGTAATGTTGTTTTTTCTAAATTACTTTTCATTTTCAAGAATTTATTTTAAGGTAAAATTTGAAAAAAAAATTTAGCCTCAAGGGGACCTTTTACGGTTTTTTTAAGTTACTATAAAAATACTTGGATCGAAAGTAAATTTTTTTAAATTAAATATTTTATCTGCTTTACGGGTATTTAATTAAAATATTAAACCTATAAAAGGTCGATTAAATTAATTAAAATTAATCGGGTGAATAATTTTAAATTTGTTGGGTAACTGTGAAGACTGTTAATTAAAAGATGGAAAGAGAATGCACAATTTTCACATGCAAGGAACTCCCCGGGTCTCTCTCCAACCCTTGATTGGAGAGCCCTTCAGTCTTCGGACATCTTGCAAATAGGGTACGTACTTTCATCCCTCCAAGTGCTCTGGTACCTGAAGATACCATCCTAGGGCGAACTCTGTATGTCCGAAGACTACAGACTCTCAGGGATTAGCGTAGAAGATCTTCTGATTGAAATTCCCAACAAATTATAAGGACTCGTACCCCCCAAAAAAGTTAAATTAATATGCTAAAAAAAGTATGTTAATATCGTTTTCACTGAGGTAATCTTAAAAAAAATTAATTATAAAGATATGAGTAATATGCATAAGCGAAATCTACAGTAAAACCATCCGTGACTTCAGGGTAAAAAAAAGGAACTAATAAATTATTTATTCCATGCTTTTTCTTGATTGCCCCCAGTGAAGTCATGAAGCTTTCTCTCGAAACGCTTTTTCACAAATTTCATTTGTTTTTTTCGTCATTTCACCGCAATACGCCCTCGTTCTTTAATTAATTCAATTTCGAAGATTCACCTGGAGTTGAAGGACGCAATTATCTCGCTTGCAAAACGGTCGTCGACTTTCTAAATAAGTCGAATTGCTTATGAAACGTGGATAATTTATAAAGGATGAGTCAACTCATGATAAAATCAACTTACTTAAATTTAAAATGAAGTCACGTAACTTCGGACGAAACTCAAAATATTGAAATCGTACAAAATTGAATAACGATTTCGCTCAATAGTTCCCAAACTTGTAAATTGATGATTTTTCTGTGTTTGTGGCCCTAATTACCTACTTTTCTTATTTATGGGTATAGGTGGCCTAAAAAAAAGAAAATTGGGTTTTTCTATCCGCAAGACATTTGAAATTGAATCCGAGTTGCGGTTACCCTTAACGCCCGTGCAACAAAGGATTTACATAAATTTGAATACAATCACATGTTTCCTCCGCGGTCCATAGCCGAAACCGAACAGTTTACTTAAATAGCTTTTAAATTGGATACTTGCTCGGAATCCGATTTTAGGACGTTTTAAACCCCTTTTTTTCGTTCGGATGCTCCCAAATTACTGATTTTCTCCACGAAAAAAAAAGGAGAAAATAATTCTGTGTTTGCTGCGTATCTCAGGATGTTTTTATGAAGCGTAGGCGGCCCTTAAACAAACCTTTCCGCTTTTCATTCTCTTTTTTTTCTATACTCAGAAACGTTTCTCCTTGATGAGTGACACTCTTTTCCGTCTTTAGCGGACTAGAAATCCGTTCTCACTTATCTTAATCTTCTCATTCAAAAAAAGCAATTTTTTTTCTATTAAAAAAAACCTTTAAAAGTATTTTTTGACCTGTTTATCCAGGGGGTTTACACAAGGTTGCCAAACTCAGCTTGACCACGAGTATTAAATGCAAATCCAGCAGTTTACAGAAAACCCTTCAGTTGAGCCAATATAATTTAAATTTTTTCAATGGAATTTTAAAAGCAGATCTTCATCAACCGAATGTGCCATCCTAAAAATCCTTTTAAATGATAATAGAAAAAAAGGTGGCTTTTATCTCATCGTAATGGGCTTTTATTGACCCATACGTGAGGTAATTAATATTCGCAACGTTCAGATTACAAAATAAATATTTTGTCGTATTAATAACTTTGACTTTATTGTGCTCCAATATTTTGTTTACATCGAAAAGTGTGAAGCACCCCGGATAAAATTACCCGATCAAAGTTAGGCAACAAAAAATTTTTTTTGTAAAATATATACGTGACCCCTTAACTCATATTTCATTATGGATAGCCATCGTTAATTTTTTATGTATCGGAAATTTTTGTTTTTCTTCCGCCTTAAAACGGCTTTTGTTAAAAATAAAGTTGAAGTTATCGTTTTAATAAAGTTTATATGGTTTGTATTTTATTTCAATTAAGTAAGAAAATGAGATTTCAACATCCAAAATAAGGTTATACAAATTTAAAAAGGGTTTTAGAATTTTCCCCCTTTTGTTACGAGCTTATTTTCATTTTACCAACTTTATCCTATAATTATATCCCGTACCTTTTGTTTTATCTTTTCAAAATATTGTACTTGCGAAAGTTAAAATACCGAGTGTATTTTTATGATCTTTGCGCAACGTCTGAAGAAAATATATTGGGGTCGCATTTTACGACTATTTAGCCGAAGGGGGTGGGGGTTGACGTGAAGAAAAAAAAAGGTAATAAAAAAATTGGGCCATTTGAAATTTGAAGGAAAATGGATGATATTGTTTTCTAAAAGGGTGTTTGTTTTTCACTGTTTCCACTATCTTAGAGAGCCCATTGATCGAATGAAAGTCCTTCCTACTTCTTTTCTTATATCGTTTCTTATCCTTCGGAGATTGACGTTATTGTCGACTCGAATCCTTTTGTTAGGACTACTCTGTTCTTATACGAAAACGTGAGGTGTTTTCTTTATTCTTATACATGTTTAATGTGCCGCAAACTCCGTCTGTTATGTTTGTCCGGAAAGCTTAACTTTTAGAAAACAACTCTGAAAATTAAACTTTCTGGTATTTGTTTAAAAACGCTGAAAAACTTCTGTTGAATATCATTTATCGTTTGCGATTTTTCATTAATTTTTTTTAATGACCCCCCACTGCGATTCATAAATAATGAAGGGGCTCAAAGATTTAAAAAAGAGGAGGAAGTTTAGGAGGAAAAACGGAGATGGGTTAAAAGTGAAACTTAACCTGAGTAATTTGCCGAAGGTTTTTTCTCCCTTTTTTGTTATAAAAAAAAAGTTGGGAAGCCATTAGGTCCAGTCGCTAAGAATCCATCAGCCCTTAAGTTAAATATTTAAAAAATCTTCAAGTCCAGTCACGTTTTTAGCGTTTCAACTATTCAAACCTTTTAATTGACTCCTGAATAATATACGTGTGAATCCTCCCTTATTTTACTAAATGTGTTATAAATATCTCGTTAATAAAACATGTCAAGATAAGCATTTTTCCCTTACATCATATTCATGAAATCTTACAAGTTTTGAACGTTTTTTTTCCTTTTTTTGTTACTTCTAATCGGATTACAACTTTAGTGTGATTTGGACCTTTGACTTCGCCTCAATATTGCAGAACATTAAATAAAACACTCAAGTTGGACTGATTCGATTCCTCTTTCAAAGCTGACGTCATTGAATTGAAGTAGGTCCACTTCAAAGGCTTCTCCACATTGCGAAACTTCAGGCTATAAAGAGAGATTCCTTAAATGGAAAGATTTTCTTGTAATTGTTTAAAAAATTTATAAAAATTTGACATTTAAACTACAGATTTTTCTACTTGCGGTTATACAAAAATTTTTGGAAAAAATATTCGCGTTTGGAGTTTTGTCTGGATATAAAAGGACGTTAATATCGAAACCTGTTTTTGCTCTTGTTAAAGGGCACAAGACCGGTCACTTTGTGTCTGAAAGACATTCTTCAAAAAAAAAAAAAGTTTAGAAACTAAGAGGCATTTTTTTAGTAGATATAATTAGCGGAAGTATATTTTCCTTTGGTTATAAAATATGCTAAGAGAAGAGATTAGTTTGTAACTTGTTACTCATTCATAAGCGTGATGATGAATTATTAAATGTCGCCCCGAGTATAATAAATTTGGAGCTCAATGCCTATTATGTCAAGAAACGAGAGTGATCTACTTGTTGCTGACACGAGTTTAAATTTGCTCTGATGGCCGAGGGTTCCGAGGTAGTCTCTCTGTGATGTGATACGTCCTTGACGTCTTTGCGACCTAAATCGTTTAAACTGACGCCTCGGATCTTCCCCCCTGTAATCAGGAGATTACCGTCGGAGACATTAATCATTTAAAGGTTCCGTGTGACATCCTTAAACTTCCCCTATCTTTAAAACAGCTTTTCTTTTACTTCACCCACAAATTGTTTTTTAAAAATAAAACTTAAGGATTATTGAATGACAGTCAGAAAAGAATTACTTCTAGAGCTAATTTCATTTTGTCACATTTTTGACCTTATTTTTAAAAAACTACTATTTTTCTAGGTTATGAACATAAAAAAGTTGAAGAATTTTTTTTATGGTCAAACATCTAAAATATACAACTTGTTCATTAACTTTACTTTTTCAAAGAGTTTTTCCTGGAGGCAACGTGAACGCTTTGATAAACCTGATCTTTAACTTTGAAGAGCCTTAAATTAGCCAGTGATGTGAATTTATCAAAGGGGGAAAAAAAGGTAAATATTAAAAAAAAAAAAGGAAAAAAATGGTTTTTAAAGACTTAATTAAATATCGGAGTGTTCGGATCTAATCTAATGGTTAAATTAGACCTTGATGCGAAACTGTCGTGGAAGATCCTTCATGTGGTTTCCACGAACTCACCCTCTCCTGGTTCTATTCAAATTCAAAGGCGGCTAATAGCTTTATCGGATTAAAGGGAAAGATCGCTTGATTGAACCGTTTTGATCGATGGATTAGTTCTGTTCAATTTGATTCCCAACTATCCGAGTACCCTTTGTCGTTTTTTCCCCACGGTCTCAATTTTATCAGGTGTCTTTACTCGATTAATATTTGCTTTGAGCAATTTTCCACCAGACTCTTTGAATTTTTAGCTTTATTTACCCACGTCCCGGAGCCATATTTGGTTTTTTCTCATTCTACTCCTGTTAAAATTTCAGTTTTTAATCTTTTCCGGACGTTTTCTTTATTAATTGAAGTCTGAGGCTTGCGATTCTGATATTGACCCGAGGCCAAATGGCTTACGCGTGAATAATGTCCTAACGCCTTTACACCTTCATAGACTCATTTTTAAAATAAAAGACCCTCTGAGACAAATAAGAAAAGTCTATTTGAGGCGCTCCGGGTACGAAGGGCGAACTCGACATCGGACAAATTTTTTTTTTTTTCATTTTCAGATCTAGACCTTTTGAAGAATACACCCATGTAATTTTTATATTGAGTTTGCCCTTTTTTCCCCTTTAAAATACGTAAAAACCGATATGCGGCAAAGCTCTAACTGCGATATCCGAGCGGGTACGAAGGGCGAACTCGTATCCTAGTCCACTACCCCCACTCCTTTTCCGGGAGCCCCACTCCTCTTGGAACAGCTCACCGCCACGAAATAAAAATATATTATACATTTTGTGAATTAATAATCGTAAAAAATATTCGAAAATTTAAAAAAAAAACCCTTTCCTCTATGATTCTATAAAATCTAAAATCTCGCCACGAAAATTCCAGAGAGTGACTTTTCTGTCGAGTTCGCCCTAAACAGAAAACTTTAAAATGCGAATATCTCGAAACTACGTTTTGTCGAGTTCGCCCTTCGTACCCGGAGCGCCTCATTTTTATTTTAAAAATATTAAGATTAATTTGAATGGCCTTTTACTTCCTCGAAACATAATTTTACCATAAAAGTTAGAAGAATGTATTCTCTGACCCTTTTAAAGAAACTGGCCGTAGAGGGAAGAATTCCTCTCACGTACGATTGTTCAACCCCCGGCATAAAAGATTCTTCTTTATTTTGAACCCTGACTTTCATTTGAAAAGGAACTACAAGCAAAAACTAATGTTGACGGCTTAATATTAACCGAAACCATTTGGGTGCATCGAACGACATCCCTGGGAGTATCATTAAATTTTAATGGATGCATCAAGGGTTTCTGGGTAGATAAATATAAAATTAGTTACCATAAACCTCAGCCCTGAAACTCTTTGATTAAAACAAGCTTTAAGCTACTTGAACGATCTATGAATTTTACAGGAAGATCGCACCTTTAACGCTCAACTCACTGCTCACTTTAACGGCCAATGTTTCCATGTTAAAAGCTTCCACCTCTTTACGTATTGATGGCTAAATAGCTTGAAAAGGAACCTTTATATACATTAAAAATAACATTAAATTCCCCTTTTAGTGCTTTGATTTAAATTTTTAAACTTGGTCATTTGTTGTTTCTTTTAGGTGTTTTTAAGTTCCATTTCAATGTAGGTTTACGATTCTCTGTAAAAGGCGTATAAACATTTTTGTGCCTCCACTTTAAGTATTTCGTTAAATATTCAGTTTTTCTATTATTAACTTTTTACGATGTCCTTGTATTAAAAATAAGGATAATTTAGAGAATTGTAAGATTCACAAGGTGTGACTGTTTTTTTGACATCTAGACGTAATTCATTATGTCGTAACGTCTTGTTGACTTTTACTTATTTCTTCGCAGGTGGGAAACCATGATCCTTGACGGACGCCTTATATTTATAAATTATATCATTTCGACGTTTATAGAGTGTTAATTAATAAAAACATTTTATTCTAATTACGGTAACTAATTAATAAAGCCAGGTGAATTCCGAGTTGCCACGAGCATTTATTTATGGCTTACCTCAAAAATAGAATCAGAAGTAAATCAGTTTGGTTCGTCTCGCATCTGTCCGCAGCCTTTCAAAAACCCCTTGACAACTAGACGAAAAAATACTAAAGAACTTCGTGTTTCAGTTGTTAGGAGGCCGCATCTAATTTATCTTTTGATCATTCGAATTTAATAATGCGCTATTGTTATGTAAGATAATATAAACCTACTTTCAGGTTCAAAATATAATCATGTTTGTGTATCTTTCTAAGCCTCTCTCTCTTCTGCGCTCTAAAGCTTAGGAAACCCTTGGTTTAATAAAGATAAACACCCTCGGTCATGCTTTTATTTGTTTGAATTATTGACTTCAAATATTTTAATACCCTTAAGCCTTTTACTTTCTCGTTTTTAACTTCTTATCCTTTTTAAAAATATTAGTTTATTTTTCAGAAAGAACATCCAAAAATGTTCGAAAATCGCTTGTAGAGGGGCTATAACTTTTAATAAATCGTCCCGTAATTCTAACACCGGACAAGTCATTTTTTGTTAGTTTTGAGTTAGCCATTGTTTATCAATGGTAAATTTTGTGGTGGATCGAATTCCGTTGGCTGTTAAACCCTAAAATCAACAGAAAACGCGTAGTTACGATTTAGCCAACAGGAAATGCATTGATTTAAATGAGAAATTTTTCCTGAAAACCGTGGAAAAATGACTTGTCCGGTGTTAGAATTAACGCGACGAAATGCAATAAAGATGAAAAATGACATTTTTGCCATTTTTTCGAAATTTAAAAATAGCTTTTGTCATTTTAAAGGAGGATTCTGTAAAAATTTGGTGAAAATCGTGGCCGTAAAGCTGGCGGATGAAACTTAACTTTAGGCAGTCATTTCGCCATTTATGCGAATTTAGAGGAAAGTTTTGTCATTTTTGTGATAACTATAAAAGTAAGATACTGGGAAATTTTGGTGAAAATTGGGTTAAAATAGCGGCTGTGAAGCTGGCCGGAGCTCCTTTTCCCTTTTCCAGGGGTCCAGGCCCTTTTCCAGGTGTCCAGGCCCTTTTCCAGGTGTCCAGGCCCTTTTCCAGGTGTCCAGACCTTTTCCAGGTGTCCAGGCCCTTTTCCAGGTGTCCAGGACCTTTTACAGGTGTCCAGGCCCTTTTCCGGGTGCCCAGGCCCTTTTCCAGGTGTCTAGGCCCTTTTCCAGGTGTCTAAGCCCTTTTCCAGGTGTCCAGACCCTTTTCCAGGTGTCCAGGCCCTTTTCCAGGTGTCCAGGCCCTTATCCAGGGGTCCAGGCCCTTTCCTGGTGTCCAGGCCCTTTTCCAGGTGTCCAGACCCTTTTCCAGGTGTCCAGACCCTTTTCCAGGTGTCCAGGCCCTTTTCCAGGTGTCCAGACCCTTTTCCAGGTATCCAGGCCCTTTTCCAGGTGTCCAGGCCCTTTTCCAGGGGCAGTACCATGGAGGTTGTCAGAATAATTTCGAGGAAGTTCCCAGCATTGTTAAATTATAGTCTAAAAACGTTGATATTTTGTCAAAAATGGGATGGTGGGTTGAAATAGACGTAGAATACATTATGTAGCGTAAATTTTAATCTTTAGAGAGGTCGTGGTAAAGGGGAAACGTCATGGAAATATTATGAGAAACTAACTAATCCGAAGTAAACTTCTCGCAATCATAAATTAGTTTAGGAAAGGGCAGGAGCCGTTTTCGGAGGCGAAAAGTGGAACGAGAGGTTGGGGTAGGGAGTCGATTATAAATTAATGAGAAGTGTGAAGACTGTTTCAACTTGTCGCGTAGCCGAAAATTACCTCCACCCACTAAACTCTTAGCTAGTTTGAATGGTTGGCCGGACTTACTGGAAGGGGGTAGGAAGTTGCTCTATTTAACTTACCACACGAACAGGTAATCAGAATTTGGACAAGTCTATTAATATTCAATGGTGACGTTGCAATCTGCAATCATGGTCCTTCACCTGGTAGGTGTCTGACTGATCTTGAATTAATAATTTAGCCAGTGAACTAAACCGATTTAACTTTGTAATTTAATTTATTCCGAGTTTCGAAACCGTTTTATTTTTTCCCCTCAGTTTGAAGAATTTCCATTGATTTTTAACCCTGCCCGAGTCATCATTTTCTCTCTCCCTTTTCTAATTATTATGAATGGCACTGATAAAAAATCACTTGCTCCGGAAAAACACTCCAATCAAGAATCTTTTTAAAAAACTTAACTTTTTATTTTATTACTTTGTTTCTGAGTGTGTAATTATCCCTTTTGGTAAGAGGCCCACTTGTGTTTAGAGACCGCAAGTTCTTAACAGCCCTCCACCTCCTTTCGCTAAGTGGTATTACCTGTTATAAAATGTTCAATTTAATCGTTTAAGCCTTCATTCTTTTGTACCTTTTTAATTAAATTTTTTTGTGTTATTCATCTCTCTTTGTTGTCGAAGCTTTATGACTTTTTCCAAGAAAATCTGACTTTTTTCATAGAGGCCACGATTTAAGTCCATTGTTTCAGACCTTCGCCGTAATCATCAGCAAAACAATTCCGTAACCGGATTAAGCGATAAAAACAAGCCCCTCTTTTTGCTGCATTAATCTCCTTGACTTCAATGCTAATTACCTGAAAGATTTAGTTAAATCTAAACCTCAAGAGGTAGCTTTAGTTATAAAAAAAAGTATTTTTTTATTTATACGTTAAAAAAAAGGGTAAAACATAAGGATGTCTGAAAGGGTTGTCTAAAAGGGTTCAGAAGAGAAGCTTTCAATGACCGGGCAATATACTCTTTTTTCTTTATATCATAAGTAGACCTCTTTGAAAAATTGTTGGCTTCTAAAAGTTAAATTTTGAAAGTTGACATATCTTTTCTTCGGAAATGGTATAAAGTCATAAGTTGTTATTGTGTATAGAAAAATGAAGTTTTGAAGGGTTGGAATGTTGTTTGCAGACTGCGTGAACGCCCTGAGGGGGATTGACGATTCGCTTCGAAAATTATAGTAATAAAGGAAAGGAGAGTGTGTTCGCTCTGAATTAGGTCCCACCCCCGCACTCCGTTGAATTCGGATCGGGGGGGCCTTCTGGAATTCTGACCACGTCGCCCTCTCTTTCCCCATCCCAGTACGTCCATAGTAAAGAGAAGTATCCCCGGACCCCGCCACGCTTGGTCATTATCCGTCCTATACCCATGTTTACTGCGGCTTTTCGTCCTAAAAGAGCCTATACCAAACATCCAATAAAATTCGTAAGACGGAAATATGGTAGGATCTAGGGAGACGTAAAAACCCCCTCGAAAATCGACTTTCTTCAATTTTCACCGCACAATTTTTTTTTTATTCTACACCCTATCAATTTTAATATGAGGCGCTCCGGGTACGAAGGGCGAACTCAACAAAACGTAGTTTCGAGATATTCGCATTTTAAAGTTTTATGTTACGGGCGAACTCAACAGAAAAGTCATGCACTGGAATGGGAAAAGGAGTGGGAGGTTGTGGACTAGGATGTGGAGTTCGCCCTTCGTACCCGCTCGGATATCGCAGTTGGAGCGTTGCCGCATATAGGTTTTTACGTATTTAAAGGGGAAAAAAGGGCGAACTCAACATCAAAATTATATGGGTGTATTGTCTAGAATCTGAAAATGAAAAAAAAAATTTTTGTCCGATGTTGAGTTCGCCCTTCGTACCCGGAGCGCCTCATATTTACCTTCTTCATAGTAGATACACATCAGGGGGGTAGATTTAAAAATCAACACAGTACTAAGTATTTCACGACCAGTTTAGGTCGTATTTCAATTTTCTTAGCAGCCTTTTTTTTAATTGTTCTTTTGATCTTTAGTTTGGAGAAAAACAGCGGAAGAGAAGGAAATTAGGTCACTCATTTTAGAAAGGATGAAACAGGACGCAATTAAAATAGTTTTACACCAATCGTTAGCCGACGAGGCGCGACAAATCAGAGCTCAGATCAAAAGAAAGAACAAAAAGTCCCTTTGCCAAAAAAATCCCGTTTGTACTCCAATTTTTAAAGGGCTTAAACCTCTGGCGACATCCGTCACAATCGGGTTTATTTTCTTTTTATTTTTTTGATTGATTCATCCTCAAATCGTTTTTCAGTCCAATTTGTAAAGAAACGGGTATTGAATCGTAACGTGTCGATTCAAAATGATAGAATCATGTCGAAACCCAATGAGCGTGTATTTCACTCGTTTTACAAAAAAAGAAAAAAAAAAGGGAGATAGGGATGAAACTTAAAATGATGTATTGCTCCCGGTTTTTTGTTTTTGATGTTGTCTCACTACATAGTAACGTATTTTCCCCTTCTATTCATTGCCATTGGCTTTTTCAATTATTTCAATTTACAAAAAAAAAGTCTGGAGCTGCCCCGTCGGGAACTTCCTCAAAAAGGAAGTTTTTATGCAATAAAATTTTAGTAAACTAAATATTTTTGACCTTTTAAAAAAATGTAACTTTTTTTTCGTCTTTACGATGATGAGTCTTAAGGTCGTAATAATGACGGTGGAGGCCGAAAATTATTTTTACATTAGAAGACTCAAAATACTCAGAAAAACCCACTTTTAATTTTTTTTTTTCTTCCCGCGATTTTTACGACATTATACTCTATTAATTGAGGTAATGAGTTCTCGGTTTCCCTTTATTCACCGCCATTTGTACAAAACGATCAGTCAACAGCGCTGTAACGTTTTATACGTGACTGCGCCTAACGAATCCACTCTTTTTCGAGATGATCATTGAAAAAAATATTTTTAAATAATTTTTTTTCCAAGTTTTAAAAGTTTACTTTTTTTTTTGTTTCAGGTAAGAGCATTATGTCCAACATGGTAAATAAGTTCTTTTTATGTTAAAAACAGCTTATAAACTTTAATATTTAAGATCTTAAAACTCGATATTTTTTTATTTAAACATTATATGACATATCAAAGGGCTATAACGATTGATGTTGCATTATGTCTTTTATAAAAAAGAATTTAATCTTCGGAAGTAATATTGTAGGTACTTAAGTATTTTCGTATTTACAGTTCGTCTTTCCCTTCATATGGTGCATGGGAAAATTTAATATCGAGTTCGAATGTTCAAATTATGTGCATATTTCCCTGCACCTTTTCAGTTATTGGATATTATCATATTCGTAATATTGACTTATAAGTATTGTTCTTGTTATCGCTTTTGGTTTTATTGTTTTCGTTAAGGAATTCCTTGAAAAGTAAATTTTTTGTCAAATGTTTAAGTGCCCCTTATATTTACTCTGAGGTATTGAATTGGGGTAAAAAAAGGAGTGAAATCGAATTAGGGGTGAGGAAGTCGGCTTTTTCTCTGGAGTGCGAAAAATATTCTTTTTTAGTGGCACAAACTGTTTTTCCTGAGGCGAAAGGTAGAAAGCAATCCTTTCTGAATCCCCTTGACACCTGATACTAGGTATATATGACCTTAAGAAGTACATACGAAGCATTTCCATACGTAAAAATGAAAGAAAAAAAGTGTTGTTTTATCAAAAATTTCGGGGAAAAAGGCGTTGAAGTCATTAAAACAGTTAACTGGAGAAAGAATAACACATGTTCATTGCCCGTTTTACGTTTATATCGTCGAGGGGAAAAAAAGTGAAGAAAGAGAGCGAAAATTGTTTT
The DNA here is from genome assembly GCA_014119065.1 of Orius insidiosus. Lineage (NCBI taxonomy): Eukaryota > Metazoa > Arthropoda > Insecta > Hemiptera > Anthocoridae > Orius > Orius insidiosus. Next base: position 405,585 of record JACGAQ010000044.1, on the reverse strand, counting down.
CGAATTCCAATTTTTTCTAGATAAATATGCGTCAATTTTTTCGTCCCGTCATCTGCAACCTGCCTCTCAACATTGTCATTTCCATGAATTATTGAATATTCCGTGGTTATTTATCGTTTTTAATGAATTACGATGATCGTAAATTATTCTTCCGAAATACCTCAGACTTTCTTCTGTTTTACACGATAGCTTAAGGGATGCCAAATGGAGCGTTAATCATAAGAAAAGATGAGTCTTCAATATAGGCGCCATTGACTTTTATAAATGAGTTTGGTTGAATTTACGGGAAAACGGAGGAGTTTTATTGCAGTTATTTCAATAAATTTTGTTTTTGTCGAATTCAGAGTGCAAACATATGAGGCGCTCCGGATACGAAGGGCGAACTCGACAATTTTAAAGTTTCGGTTTTTACGTATTTAAAGGGGAAAAATGGCGAAATCAACACAAAAATTATATGGGTGTACTCACCAAGAGGTCTAGAATCTGAAAGTGAAAAAAAAACTGACGTCGAGGGTATCACAATAACTTCTTTAAGGAAGTTAAAAAATTTGTCCGATGTCGAGTTCGCCCTTCGTATCCGGAGCGCCTCATATGATCTTAAAGGTCCGTTATACCTCGTTTTTCTTTGGAGTTTTGCTCCAATTTTGAGAAAAAACTTTTTGATTTGGCTTTATAATTTTTTTCTTCTCTAAAATCATAAAAATTTAGAAAAGCAGAAAAAATATTTTTGTAACTAAAATGGTAAAATTCTATAAAACGAGTTTATAGTTCATAAAAACCAATAAGGAGGTGGTGAGTGGCTCTATCTCTTAGAGAAGTGGCGGCGTTGAGGTTTTTGGGGGACGATTTGTCTCCAGCTTCCCGCAGTTTCCACTAATTCTCTCGTAGATAGGTCCACAGAGAAAAGATAGAAATGATTGTGATAGAGGGAATAGCTCACCTGACGAGGCTTATTAAGCCGAAACGCGTCGTGAGATACCCGTTATCACAGTCATTTCTTCCTCTATTATTGGTTAATTGTTTGATATAAAAATCAATTTGCGTTTAGCAATCAAAATTAAATAAAACGAGTTTGTATTTAAATTTATGATTGTTTCATAGAGCTAAAAGCTAAGAAAGTTTTTTTCCTAGCCTCCGTCAATTGTTTGTAAATTGGGAGCAAATGCAAAACCTTGATAAAATTACGGTTTTTAGCTTCTTTCATTGTTTTTTCTAGATTGCAGCACAATAAAAAAAAAAATTTAAAACCAAGTTTTCTCGCTACATTAGAGCAAAACTTCGAAGAAAGATGAGATGAAGTGGTATAACGGACCCTTAAGTTTCAGCATTGCTAACGAGAAGATGTGAAGTCAACAATGTTAAGTCGTTAAACCCATGTACTCCGTCGTAATACCTTGCTATTGCTCCCATAAGGGAGTAAGAAATGTGATTTTAGCGAATAATTTCCTCTGAAAATCACCTTTTTCGTTAATTAACTGTATTCAGGGCTTATCGAAGAGAGCTCAATAGAAGCGACTTTCTGAGCAGAAAAAACTGATTTGTGTTGAATTAGAAAAGTGGGGATTTTAATTTACTCAGATTGGAAAAAAAGTCTTCTGTTTGGTTCAATGTTTGAAAGTGGTTTTTCGTGTTTCGTTTAAATAAGCGAGTATATTGCATTCGTAGAAAATGCTGGATGGAATACGAACGAGGGAAAAATAATAAAATTACTTCCATTCTCGGCGATGAGCGAAATGCCCAGGTTACCACCTAATTATAACGTAACCAAAAATAACAGCACTCTCTTGGCATCCCCAGACGTCTTTTTCCCGTGAGCGAGTGAATCGATAAGATAATAACCGAGGCATTATTTTTAGAGTTAAAAAAAACCGAGTGTTTTGACTCGAAATGTTATTTCGAAGGTTCATTTAGGATTCCTCTGGGGCGAAAAAAACTTATTTCCGGGTTCGGTTAAAATTATATTTCATCAAAGACATTAACGACTCGTGCAGACACCTGCTGCATCAGAATTTTCATACAATGTTTTAAAATCCAAGTCATAAATTATGAAAACAAATTAGATTATTAAATTTTTTTAATTTTGACACGAGAATTCAGGGCTTTTGAGCGTCACTCATGTTACTGGAACGACGGGAATGTTTGTAATTCCTTGTCGCATGCGGACTGTCCAACGTTAAATTTTAATTAAAGTAAAAACGAGCCGTGAAAATACTTGATATGATGTAAAAAAGAATTTTTTTTTGCGCTACATTTTTCCCTGCATCAGCACCCTTTTCCTTTTTCACTTGCGTGATCCAGTTGACGTCGCTGGAAAATCTAGTATTACAGAGGGCTCCGTAATGAAATCATCACCGGATTTGCATATCACCTCCGGGAGGACGTTGAAGGGAAATGCTTTGCACATTGTCGGCGGACTGGAAAAATCATGGTTGAAGGGTGAAAAAAAAATTTACAAACGCCATATAACATAATAATAAAAGGCTTTAATATATTCATGCTTGTATTTTTAGTTGAAAGAAAACAATAAAGTTTGTTTTATAATAATAAACACTTGAAAAAGAATTCTATTTAAAGGGTTTTACCGACATTCATTAATGTCTCCGCTTACTAACGATTATTCATCAGTTCTTTGAATTCGGCGGGGAAAGCCCTTCTGATTCGCGGCTCTTTGAAACACTTGGAAATGACAATCAACCTCGCCGATCTAGAAGTATCTTTACCTTATCGATTTCGTTATGGCCATAGCCACCTTCTATCCTCTCAAACACCTGTATTTGACATTTCGATCGAAACGAATGTGTTTATTAGCTTATAAAGTAATTGAGGCGCTCCGGGTACGAAGGGCGAACTCAACAAAACTTAGTTTCGAGATATTCGCATATTAAAGTTTCGGTTTTTACGTATTTAAAGGGGAAAAAATGGCGAACTCAACATAAAAATTATATGGGTGTATTCACCAAGAGGTCTAGAATCTGAAAATGAAAAAAAACTGGAAGACCCTTCCCCAAAAACCCGACGTCGAGGGTATCACAATAACTTCTTTAAGGAAGTTAAAAAAAATTTCTCCGATGTCGAGTTCGCCCTTCGTACCCGGAGCGCCTCAATTGTTACCCCTTTAACTATGGAAAAAAAACACATTTCCCTCAATTGATTGTAAATTAGACAAATGGCTGGTAGGAACACTATAAATCGTCGCGTTAATTCTAACACCGGACAAGTCATTTTTTGTCAGTTTCGAGTTAGCCATTGTTTCTGATGGGAAATTTTGTGGTGGATCGAATTCCGTTGGCAGATTTACCCTATAATCAACATAAAATGGGATTAATCCGTATTTTGGCTATCCTGAAAACCGTGGGAAAGTGACTTATCCGGTGTTAGAATTAACGCGACAAAATAATGATTTAGAATTAGCGAAACCGATGTGAAAACAGAAGATTGTTTTGGAAAAAAATGTGATACCTGGCAGGGGGGAAATCATAACTCCTGAGCGGATTAAGGGCCGGTTTTTGTTTCATTTTTGTCGGCCCGATAGCACTCATTTATCTGTCCGACAGCGTAGTAGTACGAAAATGCGTTTTTGTTTACTGTTTATCGGCCTGACAGGGCTTGTCGGCCGATAAAACTTGTCGGCCAGTTCGAGTCCCCGACAAGGCTTTATCGGACCGATTCACTTTATAAGGTTACCTACTTTTTAGGCGATTACCTATTGTTTGTTCTTTTTTATATGTTTTGGTGGTGTTTCTTTGGACTATTTATAAAAATTAATAATAATAATTATTTTTTTTAAATATTTAAATACACAAGTATGTCTTTCCATGATTTTTTTACGAATTCTTTACGTTCTTTGTTTGTATGTTTTGGTAGTTTTCTTTGGACTATTTATAAAAATTAATAATAATAATTATTATTTTTAAAAATTTAGTATGTCTTTCCGCGATTTTTTTACGAATTCGAATGACGATGCTGACGGAATTGGCGGAAGTAATCTTTTTTTTACAAGTCGGCGCGAATACACGTTACAGCCGAGGATAAACCACCTCGAAAAATGGGAAGATACGGATTTTTTCAATAGATTCCGTTTTGACAACTTTTACAAGCAAGTCACAATCAAAAAGCCGTCGTTTGTCGTTAGGCTTGTGCGGGTAACACTGTTGAAGGAACATAATATCTTCCCGGTTTACTGTAGTATAACCACCAAATAGTCTACGAATACTCCAAATAATCGATTATTTCCCTGAGTCAGACCGATAGTTGTCAGACAGATAAATATTGGAACAAAACGCACGAGCAGTTATCGGCCGCTTCGATTTTGTCAGGCTGACAGTTATCGGGCCGATATCTCTCGGGAAACAAAAACCGGCCCTAAGACAACTAGACAGTTTTACTAAATTTTTATTGGCTAATTGAGGAAAGTCGACCACTTTCGAAAAAATTAACTTATAGGGAATTTAAATCGGACACATGTGGCAGTGTGGAAACGCCCTTTCTATCCTAATTGTACATCCTCCCTACAAATTAAACTAGAATTGCGCTCCGTTTATCAACACCCTTATCTTTCCCATTGTTCATCCACTCTTAAATTCTCATAATGATTTTAGTGTTATTGTTTTACTTAGGCCTTTTTTGTCTCTAAAAGTTTATTTTTGTCTTTTAAGAGTGTGCCAGGATTTGTACAAACATATCTTCTGTCTCTATTGTTCGACAGTAAATAAATGGGTGTTCCTTTGATCCGAGTTTTTAATGCACGACTACCCCCGATATTTATTCTACCGTTTATAGATTCCCTAATCATTGCCAAGATTTTTTTAATTAAATAAGTTTTGATTTTAAATTTTGTGGTTGGTCGTAAATTATCGTAATGATGGACGTTGCGTAAATTAACATCGGTTTTAATTTCCTGTCAATTTTGAGTTTAATCATGGTTCGATTTTGGACGGAAATTGTTACTTAAATGAATGTAAACAAGGTTTAATTCTTTGATCTTGGGAGTTTTTTTGGCCGAATTCAATTTGGTTCGCATTGTTTTATATCTTTATTGAAAGTTAGATCAATACCTTCTGAAGGCCCCCAACACAAGTTAACACTTTAAATACATCTTATGAAACAATAGGTCTTCCTTCGTCCCTTTATCTAAAACGGGATCAATTTCCTCGGCTCTTTGTTTCAACTAAAGTTTAATTAATACCTTAGATTTTGCATAAATTTTGCGGCTTCGCGAATGCGACAAAGTGTTAGCCTCGACCGAATTTTCTGAGGTCGGAAAGAGATAAAAAAACCGTCATGCTGCGGCCTTGGTTCTGTTTTTCCTCAGGGGAACAGTAAACTCCGGACGTTTTCTTCGCTTAATGGTTCCCTCGATTGTCGAGTTATATTTTTTTCCTTTCCTCTTATTTCAATTCAGAAAGTTTTGTTCCATCTCCCTTGATTAACGACCATGCTAATTTATAACAAAAAACAAGCAGTCCGAACCTCTCGTCTACATAAAGAAATAGAGCATCACTTATGACCTATACAAAAAAGACATACCCTACTTTCTTTTTTTTCAAATTACATCATTTAGGAAATTCTTGTATGCCAAGGATGTACATTTTTCATAAAATATGAATTTATTTTAATCTAAGTCTTAACGTTTTTTAAGTGATCAAGAAAGCGTTGAAGAAAAAGAGGTTATTTCTTCTCTTTAATCAAATTAGCAAATCCATTGATGAAAAACGTGACTTGTATAAAGATATAATTTTTTTTTCATAATTTTCTGTAAATTTTACACTTTTGTTTATAACGTTCTCTCTATAAAAATGAACTTCGCTGAAGATAGGGACCATCATTCTCTTAAATGCCCACCTGTTAACTCACGAAGGCTAACCTCCGGAAAAAAACATCATAAATCACGAGATTTCCATCATAATATCTCATACGGGACTGTCCTCCCGGATTGAATGGGTGGGGGGAAAAAATTTTTCCAATGGAGACAGGACGAGAAAACAAAGTGTTATCCGTCACTGATATGGAGATATGTTTGATCTACAAATTCAAGCTTCCGAAATAAAGTTTGAAATTTTTTTCTTCAAAATTGGCAACTAGACTCTGCTAAAACAGGTGTTTTGCGGCAGAAATTTTGGGAAAATCATGTTAAATTTAAGGAGGTATGATGGTTTTTAAGTGAGTTGCTTTGCAAATTTCGTTGTTACAACGGTTTTCGGTTTTTTCCCTTCTATTCGGAAACCGTCGCTCAAAACGAAAAAATGTCATTAGTAAAAGTTGTAGGTACTGAAATTTACTACATAAAATATCTTATTAGTTTTTTCCGTCAGAGCAATACTTTAGGAGATACGGAAGTATTTAAGTTGGTTGCTTTGCAAATTTTTCGTTGTTAACAACGGTTTTCGGTTTTTCCCTTCTATCTCGGAAACCGTCGCTCAAAACGAAAAAAATGTCCTAAGTAAAAGTTGTAGGTACAAAGATTTCCTACAAAAATTTCTTTATTATTATTTACGAAAGAGCAATATTTAAGGAATTATGAGGTTAAAACTAATAATCCTACAGAGCCTGTCTGAAAACTTTAAACCTTCATATCTCCTAAAATATTGCTCTGACGGAAAAAACTAATAAGATATTTTATGTAGTAAATTTCCGTAGCTACAACTTTTACTTAGGACATTTTTTCGTTTTAAGCGACGCTTTCCAAGATAGATGGGAAAAACCGGAAACCGTTGCTCACAACGAATATGTACAAAGCAACCAACTTAAAACCCTCATATCCCCTTAAAAGATGTTTTTCTTTGCCAAAAAACGTGGAAAAATTTTAGAAAACTCCTTTGATTCTTTGCTGCGGAAACGATTATGATTGGCGAGTGTTTTCTGGAACCAATTTAAAGTTAAAACGATTCTAAATATTTGTCTGTTACACAAACGGTTTCACAAGGCGTGAAAGGCTTTTTTTTAAGAGCTCAAATCAAAATGTATCCCTCTCTCCTTATACAATAGAACGTAAATATACAATTTAAAGTGGATACAACTCCTTTCTGTTTATTTTAACGATCGACCTCTTTAATGATTGATTCGTTCAAGTGTGAATATTAGACGAAATGCGATCTTTATATTTCTCAACTCATATTTTCTTCCCTTCCTGTTGTGAAGACATCTATCTTCTTTCATTTATCACCGTCCTGTTTTATGTATCATTCATCACTGTTCATTTCGTTTCTATTCTGTTTTCTTTTTAAATCGATTATTATCTTTAAATTTTTTCTCCCTGTAGATTGCGTGTTTCTTTAAAAAAATTAGGGCATAACACAAAAAATCATGTTTATTGTGTGTTAACTAGAAAGGTGTCCATTAATATTCGATTTATGGCTTTCCAGGGCAGACTACAGATAACGTTATAAATACACAATTGGCTGATAGTGGCCTTTTATTCTCACGTTATGACGCTTCAAAACTGAAGTATTTTTTTTTTAAAACCAGAAGTTCTCGAAATCGAGAAAAATAAAAGTTTTATTCATAAATAATGCTTTTAACTTCCTTAAAGATGTTATTGTGATACCCTCCACGTCGGTTTTTGGGGAAGGGTCTTCCAGACCCCGTAGGATAAATTCTAATATGGATCTACACCGATCTCTACTTTGTCTGTTGTTCCGGCCGGCCGGCCGTAGCATTTTTTTCCGGAACACTTTACGGCCACAGTTTTCATCCGATTTTCACCAATTACTCCATATATTTTTTAAGAATTTTTGGTGTAAAAAAATTGCCACTTTTTAATTATTATTTTTCTTAGTAGGGAGAAATTTCATACTTCTGGGTATTACGAGAGGCACATCCGTAAGGCAAAGTGCCCATTATTTCTACCTTGACACTTCGAAAATTTTTCGAAAAAAAAATTCCCCTCACTTATACTTCCCCATCCTTTATACTTTCCTCCCTTCGTTATAAATACTTTGGTTCCCTTATACTTCCCCTGACTTATTATTTCCCCTCCGTTATACTTTCCCACCCATATACTTCCCTCTCCGTTGTACGTCCCCTCCGTTATACTCCCCCTCCTATATACTTCCCCCTCCGATACAGATACTTCTCTTTAAGGAAGTTTTCGTTGAAAGCTCTTCAAACTAGTACTTTATTTTATCAAGGGAAGCAGAAAAGGCCTGTGATGTTGTAGGATGTGAACAACTTTTTGTTTTAAATGTAAAAGTGAGTAAAAGTGAGTGAAAGTGAATTTTGCTTGAATCTTATAAATATGTGAGGTCATGTCTGAAGAGGGACGGGACGGGTCACAGCATTCACTTGCACGGGTCCTTAACCGTATAAGTCGGAGGGGTCAAACACTTCCTCTCTCTGTCGGCCTTTATGTAACTGAAGATGGTACTCGGGAACGGGAACCGGTTTTTTGCGATAACTTTCCTCTCCTTTCGCCCTTCTTCGTTGTCCTCACCTTGCACTCATTTCAACCGGTTTACTCGGAAAGAACATAGAGATTGTCATCTAGTCATCTACGTTTGCTCTTTTTTGTGAGAGTTTCTTGCCGTTTCGAAATACTTGAAATTCTTCGCAATTATTACTCTGGAAACAAAAATAATTAGTAGTCTCACATATAATTCTATGAAAAGTATAGCTGGAAATAAAAGGATATGGGCTCCTTTTTCTCGAGTCCTCTTTATAGTAGCCTTAGTATTGACTGTACCGCATACATGAATAAATACCCGATTCTTCTTCTCTGCCCTCACATTCCTTTAGATATATGGAAAATAAGCCAGACAAAACGTAAAAAAAAAGCGCATTAAAAATGTTATATTTTAAAAACTCGATATTTTATTCTTAGAACCTTTTAAGGGCGAAAATAGTTGGCATTACAAAGGCGCAAGTTCCCACTGAAGTAATTTACTAGTTTTAGAAGGAAAAGGCTTTCTCGCTTTAAAGGGATTAGGCTCGGGAAATGAGATGAAATTTCGCCTCTCATGAGACGTCTCTGATTTTACTCTCTTGTACAAAAGACATCAAAATCAAAGAATACGTTTTTATCAACCTAATAAACCTAAAAGCCAGACTAAATAAAAATTAAAAGAACACCAAGATTTTGAAAAAATTTTTAAATCGAGAACCATAATGTTTGTTTTACGCTTTTTAATCTACGTGGTATAATTATTAAGTCACCGTTTAGGCAATAAACACTTCCCCTTTCTCCTAACTTTCGCGTGAAACGATCGATCAGATAAAAAAAACTCAAGAAAATCATGGGTTGTAGTAAATCCCATTAGTCACCTAATTTCCTTAGTGTGTCTTAACTTTGGACGTATCTTTTCATCAATTTAATTATTTAGAATGTTCAAGAAATATTTTTTGTCGATAAAAAAATAGTTGCAAGGTGAACTTGTAGACATTCAATGCGTAAAATTGTATATCTAATGGATAAAATCGCGTTTTAGGATTCTTGTTATCGTCTTTTTGCTTCCGAAACCTCATGAAGGCTGTTGATTTAATCTTATCATGGGGGAGTTAAAATGGTAAACCGCATTTACCGTACCGATCCCACCCTAATCTTGAACGTTTCCCCTTGGTACCCTTAGTTTGTCTACTGTCTTTGGCATTCTCGCTTCTCTATTTAGGTCAAAACTTTGTTTTCAACTCGGTTGTTTCACTGATCTTAGTAATTTCTTAATCAAATATGCCTTAAAATATAGAACCGGTTTTTCTTTCTGGGACATGTTGCCCGTGAACGGTATTAAATGTCTCGGTTAATGGAACTGTGGGACCGGAAAATGAAGAAATAATGTCGGCTATGGCACACCAAACAGCAAAATAATGACTGCTTTAGTTCTAAAATGTTTAAGGAGGTATGATGGTTTTTAAGTGAGTTGCTTTGCAAATTTTTCGTTGTTAACAACGGTTTTCGGTTTTTCCCTTCTATCTCGAAACCGTCGCTCAAAACGAAAAAATGTCATTAGTTAAAGTTGTAGGTACTGAAATTTACTACATAAAATATCTTATTAGTTTTTTCCGTCAGAGCAATACTTTAGGAGATATGGAAGTATTTAAGTTGGTTGCTTTGCAAATTTTTCGTTGTTTACAACGGTTTTCGGTTTTTCCCTTCTATCTCGGAAACCGTCGCTCAAAACGAAAAAACGTCCTAAGTAAAAGTCGTCGCTACGGAAATTTCCTACAAAAAAGACCTCATTGGTTTTTTTGTCAGAGCAATACTTAAGGAGATATGAGGGTTCTTAAGTGAGTTGCTTTGTACATATTTCGTTGTGAGCAACGGTTTTCGGTTTTTCCCTTCTATCTCGGAAACCGTCGCTCAAAACGAAAAAATGTCATAAGTAAAAGTTGTAGGTACAAAGATTTCCTACAAAAATTTCTTTATTCATTATTTGCGTAAGAGCAATATTTAAGGAGTTATGAGGTTAAAACTAATAATCCTACAGAGCCTGTCTGAAAACTTAAAACCTTCATATCTCCTAAAATGTTGCTCTGACAGAAAAAACTAATAAGATATTTTATGTAGTAAATTTCCGTAGCTACAACTTTTACTTAGACATTTTTTCGTTTTGAGCGACGGTTTCCAAGATAGAAGGGAAAAACCGAAAACCGTTGCTCTCAACGAAATATGTACTAAGCAACCAACTTAAAACCCTCATATCCCCTTAAAAATTTTATGAACAAATCATGGATTCCATAGCATCCAACTTACCTTAATCTACTATCTTTTCTAGGCCATCACCGCAGTGATTTTTCAGTTTAGTAGAAATGAAATTTTTTTCAAACTTTTGAAAAAAGTTAATAAATGTTTGAAATTCGTCCGTTTTTGGGGATTTTTACGGTCCGGACAGGTTGAAATTAGAGTGAGGGTTTTTGGGACGATAGGGTCGACCTCGGTAGATTGGGAAGGTTTGCGGGTGAACGAAGAAGGGTTTATTGCCGAACCAGGTGACATTTCAGAGGTCTAACCCATTGTGCTTCGGACGGGCTAACTCACTCCTATCATCATCGGGGACAAGCACCAAAGCAGAAACAAGGACAGAGCACTCTTTCCCCCAACGTCATGCACCTAAAAAAATTCCTTTGTTGTCGACCAAAAGCGATTGGTCAGCAGACATTTTAAACAATTTTCAACATTAGCTTGTTTCTCTCAAGTGTTGAAAATTTTATGACATTTTTTCAAAAGCAGAAAGTCGCTCTCTAGCTATCGATAGACAAATCGATAGATGATTTGAGTGTTGATAAGTTACCGTCGGTCACGATAAAACTTCAGACACGTGCCTCTGTTTTAATTATGAAACTTACAAGTATGTGTCTAAAATAAAAATGTATAAAAATGGAAGAGAAAAGGATGAAATTTTTTTTGTGATTGATGATCTACCTTCAGAGCCAAAGGTGACACTGATGGATTTTATTTTACTTTTTAAACCAAATTAGTCATCTTTGACGTAAATATTTTAAAATAGTTATTCCAAAAATACATTTTTTAAATTCAAAATTTAAATTTTTGTTTCAGGTAGCTTCTTTGAATTTTTTCCAAATTCCTGGCTGTAGGTATGTTTTATCATGAAATATTTGTAAGGTTTTTAAAATTTACCTTCTGTTGTCCGTGTCCAATTCATGACTGCAGATAAGATTGATTAACTGGAGGCCAACATTTGTTCTTGAATTCAATTAAAAATTGATAGGTGTTTGGCTTAGAAAATTAGTTTTCGAGGTCTGAAATTGTTCAAATGTTCCGCGTTTATCGATGAAAATTTTTGGTTGTTTCTCCCTCAAAATGGTGATAATTAATGATTTTTCAAAAAGTTTTAATTTTGTCTATTTTTAAATTAGTTTTTGTAAATTAAATTAGAGGAGATGTACTCTGCATTCATTAACTCCTTTTTGTGCTTCAATTTATCATTGTTGTGCTAGCTAAGAAAGGGTCACGTCTGCTTGCTGTGCATAAAAATAGGCTAAAAGTTTAAACAATTAACTTGCATCTTTGAGACATTTCCAATTATCGGATTAATTCCCTTGTCAAACCGCATCATATTCGGAGCGATTTGCAGGCAAGTTCAAACATTCGCGTTACGTTAGGCCGAGTAATTCGCAGGAGCAATTTAATTGCTTGCGTATGCATTTCGAATCCGTATTGTATGTCATCTCTTGATTGGACATTTTGACGCTTACGAAAGTCGAGTCGACTTCCGTCGACTAAAAAAAATTCATTTCGTTTTTCATTCCGTCGACTATTAAATTCTTTCTTTGACTCCATATTTTAATGAAAGCATCGAAAGAGGGTCACGTAAAGGAATTAATATGGCGGGAAGTTTAACTTTCAAAGGATGGCGGCTTTTAATACGAAATCATGATCAAAGTGCTTTTTAGGCTCTAAAGCAATTATCGAAGCTCTCTCACTATAGAGAGTTGAAAAAAATGTTTTTTTCATACGTTTTTTGATGGTATAGTGTGAAAATTGTTTTTGTCTATAATAAGTAAACAACCTCATTTAAAAGCGTTTTTCTCAATTTCCGACACCAAAATGTGATACTAAAAGGTTCATGTGTTCCTCTAAACTCCCTTTTACACTCACGCTCGAACATCTTCTTTAATGGTATTGAACTGTCTTTTTCTCCGCGACCGGATTCCGTTAGCGGTTTTACCCAGAAACGTTTCCGATGATTATGTGACACGGAAGATGTGGTCGAACTTTTCGTATGAAACCATAGGGTTGCGTGTGACGCCTCAACAAGAGGACTAGATATAGAAAAGAATATTTTACAACGGGGGCCTTCCCTGCACGCAAACATTTACCCAACGGACTTATATACCAGTCGCAGACCAGGGTAATTCTCATGCTACTCCTGTAATCAACGTAGAAACTCCTTTTTTAAACGCATTTTCCCTTCTTAATTAAGAGCCAATTAAAATTCTAATCTTTTAAATAAATAAAAATTACACTTGGGATTGTCCTAACTCAATTTCTAACGTCGCTTTGGGTAAAACGGGAAAACGAGTTCTGAAATGCTATAACCGTTTACCTGTGGTAACACGTCCCACCGAACGATTACTGGGTACTTCTTTCGGGAAAGCTAAGCCAAATCGAAGTTGATTTTATCTTTTTTACGTTAAATCGGATTTTCACAGATCCCAAAAAAAATCTAATAAGACCTTTTATTGCTTTTAGATTCCCCATGAGACATTATGATATGCCTTGTTTCGCCAAGTTTGCCAAGTTTGAATTGTAGTAAATTCTGGGCGTGATTTTGTAGTTATTGCGGATCGAAATCAAAATGCTACAGAGAGGGAAGATGCCTAAAATTACTTTCCTATATTTTCGCTCTAAAAATCGTCGGAAATTTTTTTACAAAAGCTTATTCTCGTTATTTTGGGAATGTCTAGGCGGTATTGGGAGCAGTTTTTCCGAAAAATTTTTCCTTTGGAAAATGGAAAACTTAATTTTTGACTTAAACATTTTTTCCAAAAAAACCGCTAGCCATTTGAAGGTTTTGACAAGCTCTTTCCAAAAACATATTACAAAAGAAAATCCGATGAATAGTTTCGTCGTAATCCTTTTATAAGATCGTATTCCTTTTGTAGATTTACTCGAGAGTTATATTTAGATTTTGATAGATTCATCTACTACATCGTTATTTCAATAATAACGCAGGCGGCTTTTGTGCGTACTCAACAATGAATTAGGTCGCATATACGTTAGGCTTTACATCCGGATGAAATGAAATCGTAATTCATCCCTCCTTGAGTCGACCGACTTAATTATTCGTCGACCGGTTACAGTAATGACTAACGTCAAGAATTAATCCCAAATTCCTGTACACCATCAAAATTTTCTTACTAAAATACGTTACAAGGGTAGACATTCATTATGGGGCAGTATACATAATTTTTTTCCTGTGTTGAAAGTAAAAGAAAGTCATCTATTTGTGCGATCTTTAGCTATAAAAAAATATTTTTAATTACCTTAATTTTTTGAAAGCTTCATTTTAGAGAACTTTTGATACAATCAGTATAAAGGCCTTCACTTTGTAATATAGACTTGCTAATAAGAGGAGAAGCAGCTTAAGTAGGTTGGTTCTGTAATAATGCTAATGACAAGGCGATTGTGCTTCAGACTAGACTAATCAGCAATCAGAATAAAATAGATTATTGAATTTTTCATATAATAATTGCAGGTTTGACGAAAGGCTCCCTTAAACTTATGGAACTGACAAGTACAATTCCCTCTCGGATCATTAATTAAGTATACGTCGCGCTAATTAAATCCAAGCCTGAAGCGACAATGAAGCCCTGGCAGCCGTCATATAACAGGATGTAAATTTTTACGACTTTTAACTTCAAGATTGTTGGTTTAAAAATAAAACTTTTTTTTCCCCCTTGGATAACAGGCTGAACCTGAAAGGATCCACTTCAAAAATCTTGGGTACTTCAGTACAAGCTCGATAAAAGGATGGGAGATAAAGCCCGGGCCTTGTGAAAATTTTAAAGGATCTTAATATTTCAAGTATTATGCGACACCTTTATCCAGTCTTGATGTATGTTTTTTAAAAACTAGTTTTCAACTTTATGAGGTCATTTTGTTTTCGAAATAAACTCGATTCTTTTTTCACCGTCATTCCGATTTCTTACTGGCGAAGGAGGTCGATTTAGTCTAACAGGCAATCCTGGCATTAGCAATATATAATAAAAGCTTGATTGAGAAAAAAGGAGGCTTTTGTGATAAAAAAACAAAATTGACTTTCAGACGCATTTACATTTCGCGTGATTCCGGCAATCGCCCCCTCGTTGATGAGTATCGATATTCAGGTGATGGCGGAAGGTTTAATATTGTATTTTACTTCTATACCGTAAACAATCCATTCTTAAAAGTTGAGTATTAAAAAAAATTGCTCTTTATCTTTCGGCCATCTCGGTTATTGTTCCGCCCTTTAATAATTCCAAAGGTTCCTCCAAACTCAACTCGACAGTTTAACTTGATCCGAGATTGATGAGGATTAAGATAGAATATGAAGGGTCGAGGACTCCTTAAATGTGTCACTTTCACTTCGTTGAATCGCATACATAAATAATTTGTCCGCCTGCTAATTTTGAATCCATAGAGACAATGCGACTAGCTTTGCATTCATTATTCTTCTGTTTAACGTCAATACTTGAAGCTACATTCTTTTATTTCTGAGGGAACTCTAGAACTTGCTGATCCCTTTATAGGATTTTAGTCCGAGGGACCCCCACTGGAAGATACTTCCTCAGTTTTTACAAAGTTCTGACGGCAACAGCCCTTCCGGATATCTGCCGGGAAATCGCTGCCTTAACCGACCGGATCCAAATCTCTATTTTGCAACATTTCTTCTTTAGTGCTCAGAGTCACAGTAACTGCGCAATTCGTTCATCCATCAAACTCCTTTTCCTGAACAAACGGAAGTCTTACTATACTGTTTTTTTTGTCAGAAAAAAATTCAGTATTTTTTTAGATTTCTGTTTTTCAACGTTTTAAGGAGGTATGATGGTTTTTAAGTGAGTTGCTTTGCAAATTTTTCGTTGTTAACAACGGTTTTCGGTTTTTCCCTTCTATCTCGGAAACCGTCGCACAAAACGAAAAAATGTCCTAAGTAAAAGTTGTAGGTACTGAAATTTACTACATAAAATATCTTATTAGTTTTTTCCGTTAGAGCAATACTTTAGGAGATATGGAAGTATTTAAGTTGGTTGCTTTGCAAATTTTTCGTTGTTAACAACGGTTTTTGGTTTTTCCCTTCTATCTCGGAAACCGTCGCTCAAAACGAAAAATGTCTAAGTAAAAGTTGTAGGTACAAAGATTTCCTACAAAAATTTCTTTATTATTATTTGCGTAAGAGCAATATTTAAGGAGTTATGAGGTTAAAACTAATAATCCTACAGAGCCTGTCTGAAAACTTAAAACCTTCATATCTCCTAAAATATTGCTCTGACGGAAAAAACCAATAAGATATTTTATGTAGTAAATTTCCGTAGCTACGACTTTTACTTAGGACATTTTTTCGTTTTGAGCGACGGTTTCCAAGATAGAAGGGAAAAACCGAAAACCGTTGCTCACAACGAAAAATGTACAAAGCAACCAACTTAAAACCCTCATATCCCCTTAAAAAAACGATTGATTCGTTGCGGTTCTATTTTGGGAAATCAAGCGAGGATTATGGACAAAAAAAATGCAATCTCTTCTCTCGAATTCAACCAAGGACGTACGTTCTCTCACGCATCCTTTTCATCCCCTTAGGTCAAGATCACCTCATTGAAACACAGTGATCATCGTCCTTGTTAATTTCGTCCTCTCTTATTACAGGGACGTATTTTGGCCGCGTTTGTCTACGACCAATCTCAATTTGCCTACTTCAAAACCGCATTCAAATTACATACTCTCAAGCCTATATTTTGGATTCATTTTTTCTTTTAATCAAATATGAAAATATAGAAAAACCACAATGTCAAAAATAAACAAATTTTTTAAAAACTACTATATTTTTAAATATTAAACATGATCCGGATTTGCAAAGGGAAAAAATGCAAATACGATCTCTATAAAAAGAAAAAAATGTATCGGATTGATTCTTTTATGTTGAATTCAATGGCGATGTTGGCTTGGTAAAGTAAATTAAAGATACAAAGAATGAGTTTCCAATTCGTTCCTATACAAACTCCCCTTTAAAAAAGCCCTTTTGGGAAGAGGCGACGGCCGCGGTGGCGTCCAATTTAACTTACCAGTAAGGCAACACTTCAAAGGTTTCTTTCCCTTAAGATCACAGTGCAAGTTTTTCAATTACAAATCGAAATATTTCATCAAACCGAAAAGCTCTACTTTTCTTTTATCCTTATTTTACAACTTTTTATGTATCAAAGAACAATATCTTTGAGATTAAATTTCAAAAATAATGGGGCATCCTTTGCGTTTTTTCGTCTTCTAAATATTATAAATCTTTAATTTTGGCGCTATAGCGCCTAAAAACACCGGAGACTTCAGTACAACTCTCACAATTCTATCATTTTTTAATTTATTTTTTTTTAGAACACTTTATATTTAAAGATAATAAGAAGAACCTTGAATTAATAATGTAGTTATACGACAAATAAGCTAATATAAATAAAAATATCTCTTGTTTACATAATCGATAAAATTGTGTTAAATATGTACATACATAAATGAAAGTTTAAAAAGAATTAATAAAGTTCGAAGAGGAGAAAAAACCAAAAACGAGAAGAAAAAAAAGTATGAATGCTTGTAAAATTTTTTTTACAGGAAACAACGCCCATAAATGGTCAAATGGAGGTCTGTTGGCCGAGTCAACAATTGAGGCGCTCCGGGTACGAAGGGCGAACTCGACAAAACGTAGTTTCGAGATATTCGCATTTTAAAGTTTTCTGTTAAGGGCGAACTCGACAGAAAAGTCACTCTGGAATTTTCGTGGCGAGATTTTAGATTTTATAGAATCATAGAGGAAAGGGTTTTTTTTTAAATTTTCGAATATTTTTTACGATTATTAATTCACAAAATGTTAATATATTTTTATTTCGTGGCGGAGCTGTTCCAAGAGGAGTGGGGCTCCCGGAAAAGGAGTAGTGGTGGACTAGGATACGAGTTCGCCCTTCGTACCCGCTCGGATATCGCAGTTAGAGCTTTGCCGCATATCGGTTTTTACGAATTTTAAAGGGGAAAAAAGGGCAAACTCAAGATATAAATTACATGGGTGTATTCTTCAAAAGGTCTAGAATCTGAAAATGACAAAAAAAAAAAATTTGTCCGATGTCGAGTTCGCCCTTCGTACCCGGAGCGCCTCAATTTTATATTTATTTTTCTTCGAGTAAAGCCCAAAATACAGTTAAAAAAGGGTATAGGCTGAGGAAAGAGCTCCAAAATCTAGTGGAAAGGTGGTTTTACAATTTTTAGATAGTGGCGGGTCGTATATTTGGACCCTAAAAACTTAGAGTTTTTACTAATGCTTGAAAAAATCTAAAAGCACGTCCGTAGGTCACGTTGCGGTCGGCGTTGATGGGGACGTCCTTGCAAATCCCACGAAGATGCTCTCTGATGCAACTTTCCCCCCTTCTACTCATTCCATAAAGGTTGACTCTTTATTTTCACGATCGGCGTCTCTATTGTTAGTGATTCGGCGACGGCCTTAATTCCCGAAACAATTTTCGGATTATTTATTCAAAAAGCAATTTACCCCGGAGCTGGAGGAGTCTTAAAAAAGACGTCCAAGGATTCCTTTCCTTACGGGATTTGATTGATGGTTCCGCAAACTAAAGGGGTCCAATTTTCTTTCCCATCCCGAGACAAATTGTTTTTAAGATATTCATTACGATCTTCCCGAAGGCCAAACACCGTTTTAAATTTTTGTTTGCCGTTCGTCAAGTAGGGTTAATTTCCTAGGACGTCTACTTTCTTGACTGATTCCCCTCTAATAAAATCCCTTCTTTAATACATCACTTTGGGAGTTCTTAATATAAAACTGTTTTACTAATACGCAATTAAAAACTAATTAGATCAGGAACTTCTTTTAAGAGATTTTCTTGAGAAAAAAAAAAAGTTTAAAAGTTTACAGGGAAGCTAAATTTTTTCCCAATAATCTTGTAATTAAGAGTTTTTTCACTTCTGAAAAAATTGTTTTTTTTTTACTTGGTTTTCCTGACTTGCACTTATTTGTTTAAAATTTAAAGAAAAAAAAGCAATAACAATAAATTTCAGCAAGTATTTGTAGTTCTGAACAAATTATTGCGTAGTGACTAATGGAAAAAATGTATTGAAAGTCTGGTTTCGAAAGAATTGATGGTAAAAAAGGTGATGGTTTCGTACTTGTTACGTCAGACGTGTGGGCACGAATTCAGGTGAAATTCTTTCGTTCTCCAAAAAAACTTTATAAAGTTTTCTGGAAAACAAAGTGGACGACATTTGTCAGTATAGGGTTTAAATTGTGTCAAAAGACAATGAAATAGGGCGTCGAGAAACTTCCGCCTCGTTTTGTCTTATCTCATTGTTCATTCACCATCTCATGCATAATTGATTCTTGTCGTCCCCTTCTTTTTTGTCCCTCTTTTGACGAGAGATTAGTCTTATAATCTTCCAATTTCGCACAGGACGGTTTTCAAATAGAAAAACGCCTTTTGAATGCCGGGAATTGTCATGCCGACCCTTGGCACATCGGCAAATCTGCTGGGACGGTGCCCAAATACCTCAACCACTGTCCAAATTTAAGCAAATAAAAGTACGATATAAGAAAGTATTATGTTTTGACTTTTAAAAAAAATTTCTCCTACTAGTTAAAAATATTTGTCCATCTCTATTGGGTATAATAAGCCTTAATAATGGACTTTTATCCTTCAAATTGCTCGTCATTTCTCCTAAGAGTTTAGAAAAGTGGCAATTATTATTCATGGGATAAGAGGTGTACGGGGCTGATATTGTTTCTTTCCAATTGCTTTCTATAACGAGATCTGATTCGATAGAACGACTTGATTTCAGTTTTCTCTTCACTTTTAGCCCCCTTCCCCTTTACCGTCGACTTCTTGAGTCTTGCAGACGTCGCAAATATCCTAAAACCATCACAAAAGCCTTAGGATTCAATAAGTATACTTTAGGAGCACTCGTAATAAAGTTCTCGAGAGGAAATTTTCTTTTTCTCCTTTGTGTTAGCTCCGCATCGAACGGAAATCGGTGCCGTTCGACCCCGAGGGCAACATCGCCTTTAAAACGGAGAAAAAGGAAAAAGATAACTAAATAAATAATAACAATAAAGATGTCATTTCAATATGAAATATTTTATTTATAATATAAAGTAATTATTTTTTTATCGACCTTTTAAAATATAATTGAGGCGCTCCGGGTACGAAGGGCGAACTCAACAAAACGTAGTTTCGAGATATTCGCATTTTAAAGTTTTATGTTACGGGCGAACTCAACCGAAAAGTCATGCCCTGGAATGAGAAAAAGAGTGGGGGTTGTGGACTAGGATGTGGAGTTCGCCCTTCGTACCCGCTCGGATATCGCAGTCAGAGCTTTGCCGCATATCGGTTTTTACGTATTTAAAGAGGAAAAAAGAGCGAACTCAACATAAAAATTATATGGGTGTATTCACCAACAGGTCTAGAATCTGAAAATGAAATAAAAAAAAAATTTGTCCGATGTTGAGTTCGCCCTTCGTACCCGGAGCGCCTCAATTAAAACTTTATATAAATAATATTCCAAATTACATCTTTTTTGTTATTATTTATTTAGTTTTCTTTTTCCTCTCTCTCCATTTAAAAGGCGATGTTGCCTCTAATTTCAATATCAAATATTTTATTTATATAAAGTTTTAATTATATTTTTAAGCGTCGATAAAAAAACCGAATGTTATATTTTATCTCTGCTTTGCATTGGAAGTTTAAAAAAAATTAATTATAATTGAATTTTTTTAATAAATTGCAATTTTTTTTCCGAATGTACTGATATTCACGTCTATTCACTAAATTTTGCGAAGCGATAAATTTATGCGAGATTCAACGGTTCGATTTGCCTTTAATTGGGATTCCTATGCTTGGAATTCGATTTAGGCTGTGAGTTAGCCTGCTTTGTAAGGGCCTCTCTACCTTAATATAACGGATGGGATCAGCAGAAGATATTTGTAAAATACAGGGTCTGATCCAGAAGTAGTAGGACTGATTTTCTGTAGCGCGAACGGAGCGTCGTAGGGGGAGCGGCTTTTGGATGTTGTTTAGGAGACATTTGGGAGCACACTCATATTTTTTTCAGCCGCTTGGGGGCAGTAGTTGAGACAGTACGTAAGTTCCTGTGAACCTCTACAGTGACCTCGTCGAAGTCCGAGATGGAGTGAAATAATTTATAGGACTAATGGCTATTAAAAAAAAACTAAAGCCGTGAGGTAAAAATTCTTTAATAATCTTCAAAATAACACCCTTCTGCTTCGCTACACAGCTTATAACGCCTTTTCCATTCATCAAACGCCTTGGAGAAGTCTTCTGGGATGGTGTTCAGAACCTCGGTCGTAGCGTCTTGAACCTCCTGGATTGACCCGTAACGGTTTCCTTTCTTCGTCCTGACTTCTCTCAACCGCGCCGGACTTTTTCCTGTTCCCCCGAGTGAAAAGAGTTCTGAAAGAACACCGTTACGGGTCAATCCAGGAGGTTCAAGACGCTACGACCGAGGTTCTGAACACCATCCCAGAAGACTTCTCCAAGGCGTTTGATGAATGGAAAAGGCGTTATAAGCTGTGTAGCGAAGCGGAAGGGTGTTATTTTGAAGATTATTAAAGAATTTTTTACCTCACGGCTTTAGTTTTTTTTTTAATAGCCATTAGTCCTATAAATTATTTCTCTCCATCTCGGGCTTCGACGAGGTCACACTGTAGAGGTTCACAGGAACTTACGTACTGTCTCAACTACTGCCCCCAAGCGGCTGAAAAAAATATGAGTGTGCTCCCAAATGTCTCCTAAACAACATCCAAAAAGCCGCTCCCCCCTACGACGCTCCGTTCGCGCTACAGAAAATCAGTCCTACTACTTCTGGATCAGACCCTGTAGCAGATTATTAGAGATTTCAGTCACCTGAAAATCCTATAAAATTGTTTATGAAAGTCCCACTTCTGATACCATAAAAATAGATGGACCGAAAAGAGCTTCTAATTTAATCATCGCTGAAACTACATTTGTGGATAAACTTCTCAATTTTAAAATTAAAAAAAAATGTTTTGACATCGAGGAAAATCACGTTTATTTTAAATTATTTATACGAAATTGTCTCTTTTATTAAATTAATCAACAAATTTCAAAAAGAGTTTTATAAAATTTAAGTCGGTTAACCGTGTTTAAATGAAGGCAAGAAATAAAGGCCGGGGTGTAAAACTTGAACTTCGTTGTTTTCTGCGTTATTGTCTTGTTTTACGTCGGCATTGAAATTATTTTAAAGTTGTACGAAGTTAACGTGTATGTAAAGTACACGTTCAGCTTTCAATCTCCGAACTTGGGTTGAATAAAGTTGAGCCAAACATTTGAGAAGGAACCTCACTAATGAGTAAATAACGTTAACCCTCAGACTCTCACAAGATTAAACTCTCAACTCCCTTTCTTACCCATTAGGTTGTCCTCATAAAAACTATTAATTAATCTTAAAACAACATATTTATTATAATGGTTCCTAATTTTTACTAAATAATTTGTCAAAAACAATAATTTTTGAGCAAATTAGGAGGAAAAGAGGAAGAGAAAAGGAAAAGTTCTAGCCATGGGCAAGAAGCCCGAAGGTCTTAAGTTCAATACTTTTCCCTTTCCCTTTTCATAATTTATTCGGTTTAGAAGTAAAAAATTGACGTACAGCATTGATGATCTGACTCTTAAAATAAAATATACAACAAAATAATTTTTTATTTGATATTTTTTATTGTTGTTATCCTTGAGGACTGCACGTTTGTCGTGTCATAAATATTTTTAAAAAATATTGATTAATTAATCATGTATGAAACCCTGACATCACATCTTTCCTTAAAAGGTAAAAGGTTAATCCTGACAACTATTTTTTGCATTCCTGTTTATTTTAAATCGTAAAACAATTTTAGTAAAGTTAAACGCGGTTTAAGGGGATATGAGGGTTTTAAGTTGGTTGCTTTGTACATATTTCGTTGTGAGCAACGGTTTTCGGTTTTTCCCTTCATCTTGGAAACCGTCGCTCAAAACGAAAAAATGTCCTAAGTAAAAGTTGTAGCTACGGAAATTTACTACATAAAATATCTTTTAGTTTTTTCCGTCAGAGCAACATTTTAGGAGATATGAAGGTTTTAAGTTTTCAGACAGGCTCTGTAGGATTATTAGTTTTAACCTCATAACTCCTTAAATGTTGCTCTTACGCAAATAATAAATAAAGAAATTTTTGTAGGAAATCTTTGTACCTACAACTTTTACTTGGACAATTTTTCGTTTTGAGCGACGGTTTCCGAGATAGAAGGGAAAAACCGAAAACCGTTGCTCACAACGAAAAATTTGCAAAGCAACTCACTTAAGAACCCTCATATCTCCTTAGTATTGCTCTGACAAAAAAACCAATGAAGTCTTTTTTGTAGGAAATTTCCGTAGCTACGACTTTTACTTATGACATTTTTTCGTTTTGAGCGACGGTTTCCGAGATAAAAGGGAAAAACCGAAAACCGTTGTTAACAACGAAAAATTTGCAAAGCAACCACTTAAATACTTCATATCTCCTAAAGTATTGCTCTGACGGAAAAAACTAATAAGATATTTTATGTAGTAAATTTCAGTACCTACAACTTTTACTTAGGACATTTTTTCGTTTTGAGCGACGGTTTCCGAGATAGAAGGGAAAAACCGAAAACCGTTGTTAACAACAAAAATTTGCAAAGCAATTCACTTATAAAACCATCATACCTCCTTAAAATTTGAACAGCGTAGTCCATTGGCGCGTTTGACTGCGGTGGTAAACGAATTTCTTTTTGCGATAGAATTTTTTTTTCTGTTAGCTCTAACTTTTTAATTTAGGCTGCTGAAAATATAGGTTTCTGTGAATCTGCTCTGTGCAGTTTTCGGAACCGTTTTTTTATTTTAGACATGCTTGTCTTGAACGAGGTTGGTGAATAATCTTTGACAAGAAAAGGCTTTTACGAGTCACTTTACCCAATACATTTCTCAAAGTAAAAACGCCGCGAATCGCCATTGTTTTTGTCATTTTCTTTCTTTAAAGGGAAGAGAGGGCGACTTTAATTTTTAAAACGTCCATAGATTCACCCACGAATATGGACCGTGACGATTTCGTCTTCTATACGATTTCGCAACGCTCTAAACAAACGAAGAAAAAGCCTTTCTCTTCTTTTATTTGGCGCTCTTTGCAGTAGACACGTTTTGTGACGCAAGGTGTGAAAATTGATTTTTGTCATCTACTGGGCGATTTCACAAGAAAAAATCATTATTTTCCGAAAGTTTGAAAGTGTGCTTATAATGAGGTTGTATTAAAAAAGCAACTTTACCCATAAAGTTAAGTCATCTGACATCGTTTTTATGAGGATGTGATGGCGAAAGCAGGTGGTCTTTAAGAAATGAGTCTTTTGGTTTTAATATCGGACCCGGGGTTTGTAATATACTGTAACTTAAATACGGAAAGGGCTGGCTTCGCGTCTTTAGGATTTAAAGCCAAGGAAACTTACTAAGAGGCTTTAGAGACTTGACAAGTTTTATCGGTTTTCCTCCGTCTTTTCAGTCGGACTCGGCGTCTCCTTTTTACATAAATTATTCAGGTAAATGTAAATAGGAGGAAGAGGATGATAACGAGGGTCGGATAATCTGGTTTAGGGTCGGAGCGCACCCTCGCTCAACAACTCTAATTTTCACGAGCGTGAATCAGAAGCTCAATCAATTTTTTTTCTCTCATCGCTAATTTTCATCAAACTTTTTCCCAAACGCAAACATGAAATTTTCACAACTTTTTTAATGGGTGAAGGTGTTGAAAAAGTATCATGTCAACCACCGCTTTCAAGTAAATTAGAGCCGTTTCACAGGAAATGAAAGCACAAAGTCTTTGAATAGGACTTCAATAAAGTCACGCCCAGATTGAAACCCGTGCAGGTATTTCAAACATTCCTCTCCGTTTATAATCCCTCGATTAATCAAGTTTAAACATCTCCAAACCTTCATTTTTTAAATTCGCCACTAGGCTTAAAACACAAATCCCCGCCAAAAAGCCAAAAATTTACCCGTATGATTTTTAGAAGCGATAAGCAAACTACACGAGATAAGCAAAAAATCGAATGCATTGTAATCGAAAGTCGATTGTGTTTTGACAAAAGTGGTTCGATTGGAATGAGTCAATAAATCCGTTTCACTTTCCCTTATGAATCATGTGTTCAGCAAAAGGTTACTTACCCAGTAACAAAAGTAAAAGCATGAGTGAAGGATTTTGGACTAAAGCCACTTTCGGGGGCCTCAATAAAACCATATGTAATACCCTCATATGAAATTAGAATAGATCTATCGAACCGGAACGGATTTTTTTCCTTGTGTGGGCTCACTTTCTATCATGCCAATCCGATAGAAAGGACAATTTTTTTTTTAATATTATATTAATTCTTATTTTCTCTTTTGTTTCAGGTAAGCACGTAGAAAATCCAGAAAGGTAAAATTATAGCAATTTCTCATTGGTGGATATCATGGGAGCGCTTTTGACTTTATGAGGCTTGAGGCATAGAGCTGTCAAAAGTGGCCTTAAGTGACAGTGGCGTCTGCCCTCCGGACATAATAGTGTTATTTAATAATCTTTTTTGACATTGTTTCATTTCTTTATTAAATCCTCAAAGTCCTTTAACAAAGGATATATTTTTTCCCTAGTTGATCCTATATCTTCGAATTTTTTTTATGATTCCTGGTCCAACAAAAGGTTTCTTTGGTGGACTTAGCGTTATAACACTTTTCGTATGTCACGTATTCTTTAGAATCTTTTTTAATAGAACGTTATCTACGAAAAAAAATGGGCTCCGTCGTCGACCTTCTTTTTGTCGAGAACCGGGGAGAATTTCCACTTTCTTTAACCGCACCCCTGTGAATATCGAGTTTGACACTTTTCAAATTAATGTTTTAACTCTTATTTATTGCTACTCGCATTGCGGGAACTGTTGACAGAATATTGTTTGCGTGGTTCTTTCCTATATTTTATTCTAATTTCGGAACTGGTTAGTCTTGTCTGATAAAAGGCACTTGATTTAACGTTTTCTAAAGTGCTGCTAAAAAGGGAAAACTATCCTTGTAATTATACAAAATACTTCTTGAAGTAGGTAATAAAAATGATAACATCAACTATGCTTAATTTTTGTTTTTTTTTATCTCGATTTATAACTTGACGCATTGTACGTCAGTTATTATTTATTGTTGTACATTGTCCAACCATTTACTTTAATGAGATGTTTTAAATCATAATGTTGCAGCGCTGCCAATCTTGGAAACATTGTTAATTTTAGACTCAGGTGTGGCAACGTATAATGCGTCAATCAAAAACGCCTTCTGTGTTCCCGAAACTGTATTTACCTTTCCGGGTGTTTTGTTTAGGCTAATGCTCACTATTCAAACCATTCTTCGATGTTTATGGTGTATAAATAGGTGTCCGTCCAGCTCCCAAGGTGCCTCGGCTTCTAATTATACATTTATGCCGGACACAAAGCCAAAACTCTATTGTTAGAAACGCTATCGTAATTGGGCGCCTTCCATTTTGCTCTTTTCTACCTTTTTTCAGTCTCCGTAGATTTTTTTTTTACTTTGTGCAGTTTCTATGATATTGTACCTTCTAAAAATAAATGATCCTTTGACCTCTCAGAATTTTACCCTGAATGTCTGGGAATTTGAACTCTGCACTTCCGAGTGCAAAATGTCATCTCAGGACCGTGGAGACCGTTAAATAGAAAGATTAATTACGTCATTTATATGATTAACACCAGGGCGGACACTACTCAATTCCGACGTTTATACCATCAACACCCGTTGATTATTAAATTATAATAATTAACACAAAGTGGAAGGAAGTTGTACGAACCATCACTTACTGTTTCCTCTTTGTTTCCCTCCTGTCATCATTAATAATCGGTTAATTTGTCATTCCGAATAGTCTTTTTGATCTTAAACAAAAGAAAAGTTCAGTATAAAGGTAGAAAATGTCAGAAAGAATGTCGAAGACGTCAAAGCGATGTCAAATTCTTAGGAAACCATATTACTTTTTTTATCACCTCCCTTTTTTGTCTTATAAAACGTCGATTTCCACCTAACTTTGTTTAAACATCACCACTTTTTTTTTCGCAAAATATTGTAAATAATTAATACAGGATTAAAATTGTTTTCGCTCGGAGAAAAAAAATCCAGGTTTTCAAAACAGTAAAGCCGTGCGGCTTAGCATCCTTTCGCCTGGTATTTTTTTTAATCATTGCAATTTGTTAGCTAAAGGAACTCGAATTTACGACGAGTTTGCTTTTCCGAGCAAACAGTGCAATCTAGTTTTGCAATTTACCAAATGGAGTCTTCAAGGCTAAATCGTCTCTCTGGTTAACGACGCCCAGCTGGGAGCTCTTTTTGTTTAATGGAACAACCTTTTTTTAATTTAAAAATCATTTTTTAATTTTAGTCGAAATAATTAATCCAGTCCGATAATTGGTTAGGTTTCCTAATTGACATTGGACTAGTTGGCGATAATTAGTCCGATTGCTGGCTGATCAATAGTCTTGGATGTCAAAGTTAAAGCCTCTTTTAGGTTGGCTCAGAGAATCCGATTCCTCTATCGATTTTTCGAAGAGAAACAAAGCTATTTAGGGGGGTTACATATTGCACCTTGAAGGGTAAACATGTCGGGAGTTTACGAAAACCCGCGTTTTCGACGTAATTTAACGTCGTGTTAAATGGGGGAAGTGAAAGCACCTCGAGTATCGCGCCCATCCCACTTTAATGTCCTTATTTGTCTTTATCTCAAAACTAAACTGTTTAGCTACCCGAAAACTCTCTGAAAAGAGGGCGATTTACCAAAACGTTGTCTAATCTCCTCAAAAAAAGGTTTTACTTTCTTGTTAACTTTTTTCCTTTTTTGTCTCGAAATCTTGAAAATTTCCCTTTTATTTATTTCAGACGTTCTGTTGTGTCAATTACGCTGATTTACTGAGGGGACGTTACTCTGTAATGGTCGAAATAAACGAACTCCTTTGTTCAAATAATTTAAGTAGTTCCCTTGTCCTTTTACCTCTTATCTATTGCTTTGAAGGTAAATAAGAAAAGTTTTTTCGATCAATTTTACGTTGCTACAATGAAATTTGTAAAACGTCGTTTTTAGTGCCTCTGACAATCTGCCAAAATTTCCCTATGAAAAGATCTCATTTTTTTCAATTTAACAACCGTTAATGCGCCCCAATTTATTTACGATTTCGTCACAGTCATTTGTCTTTTTAACTTCAACATGATTTTCTTTTGCCTTCCTTTCGTAAATTTTCAGTTTTTCGTTTTGTCGATTGGTGAAAGTTTACGTTTTAAGACATTGTGAACATTTGAGGCGCTCCGGGTACGAAGGGCGAACTCGACAAAACGTAGTTTCGAGATATTCGCATTTTAAAGTTTTCTGTTAAGGGCGAACTCGACAGAAAAGTCACTCTCTTGAATTTTGGTGGCGAGATTTTAGATTTTATAGAATCATTGAGGGAAAGGGTTTTTTAAAAATTTTCGAATATTTTTTACGATTATTAATTCACAAAATGTATATATTTTTATTTCGTGGCGGTGAGCTGTTCCAAGAGGAGTGGGGCTCCGGAGTGGGGGTAGAGGACTTCGATACGAGTTCGCCCTTCGTACCCGCTCGGATATCGCAGTTAGAGCTTTGCCGCATATCGGTTTTTACGTATTTTAAAGGGGAAAAAAGGGCAAACTCAATATAAAAATTACATGGGCGTATTCTTCAAAAGGTCTAGAATCTGAAAATGAAAAAAAAAATTGTCCGATGTCGAGTTCGCCCTTCGTACCCGGTGCGCCTCATTTATTTTTAAAACAAAAGAGATCCTCCCTGTTTCTCGCTTCTGGGAAATCCACATGATATAAAAAAAAGTATTCTGCTTTTTAGAAGACAGGTAGGGCCTAATGATTCGAAAAATTCTGCGAATTCAAGCCAAATTATATTTTGATTTAAAAGCCTACGCGCTTATCTTTTGTTTCACTTTGTCCGTAACAGATGTGGGGCGTTAAAAGTAAAAACGATCTTCCTTTTGGCTCGGCATTCGTCCCAGTTGCCAATGTCTATTATCAATATAAAAAGAATAATGCCACCTCTTTATCACCATAATTTTGTAAAATTTTTATTCCTCATAATTTATTGATAGATTTAGTTTTTATTCTTGAACACTATAAAATGTGATTTTAAATGTTTTATTAGTCTTAAATTTGTTTTTTCATTTTTTTATTTGAGTTTTTATTTAAAAGCCGGCTTTTTTACTACTACATTAAATGGGGCTTTTTTGTAATAAAGTTTAAAATGCCGTGTACTCAAAGGACGCCCCCTTTTAACGGTTCGTAATAAATTTTTTTCTTTACTTTTTTCCTTTATTTTTTTTTTTTTATTATAAAAACAACTGTCTTTTCAAGTAATACAAACGGTCTGAAATTCGAACAAAGGGGCCAGACGACAGATGTATTTTCGTCTTTCTCTTTTATCAAGTGGTCCCTAAATACTAATAACCATCCAAGAACACACGTCGTACACGTTTAGAAATACATTTCCTACGTTTTACCTTTATTAGATCCCTTTTCGTTTTTCGTTATCGTCATTTTATTTATGTCTTTTATTTTTAAAAAAATTGTGGGGGGGGGAATTGAGGCGCTCCGGGTACGAAGGGCGAACTCGACAAAACGTAGTTTCGAGATATTCGCATTTTAAAGTTTCTGTTAAGGGCGAACTCGACAGAAAAGTCACTCTCTGGAATTTTCGTGGCTAGATTTTAGATTTTATAGAATCATA
The DNA here is from genome assembly GCA_014119065.1 of Orius insidiosus. Taxonomy (NCBI): domain Eukaryota; kingdom Metazoa; phylum Arthropoda; class Insecta; order Hemiptera; family Anthocoridae; genus Orius; species Orius insidiosus. The sequence continues at coordinate 376,118 of JACGAQ010000044.1, read as the reverse complement.
GAGGAAAGGGTTTTTTAAAAATTTTTGAATATTTTTTACGATTATTAATTCACAAAATGTAATATATTTTATTTCGTGGCGGTGAGCTGTTGCAAGAGGAGTGGGGCTCCCGGAAATGGAGTGGGGGTAGTGGACTAGGATACGAGTTCGCCCTTCGTACCCGCTCGGATATCGCAGTTAGAGCTTTGCCGCATATCGGTTTTTACGTATTTAAAGGGGAAAAAAGGGCAAACTCAATAAAAATTACATGGGTGTATTCTTCAAAAGGTCTAGAATCTGAAAATAAAAAAAAAAAATTTGTCCGATGTCGAGTTCGCCCTTCGTACCCGGAGCGCCTCAATTCTTTCCTCAAAGAAAGTATTGTGCTACCTCGAGTGATGGTTTTTTTTGGAAATGGGTGAATTTTGGCGTCCGTTCGTCGAAATTTTGTGCCGCCTCGTTGGGATTTTGGCGTAGCGGGATTTCTAGATCATTGGAGGTGTGGTTATGCGGTGTTTTTTTAAAGTTAGATTTATTTTAAATACGATTTCTGATGGTAATTTTGTTATGACACAAATATTAGTCTTTGGGATTCAATTTATCGCAAATTTGCTGTTCTTGGGAGTAACGAATTCAAATTAATTCCAATATTGGCTCAGTTTAGTTGCTGTTTCATGTTTAGCGTTTGTTTCATCCGTGAAATTATTCTCAAAAGGGTAAAACGCATCCAATTAATAATTTATTAACGTGTGCTAATACTTAGGATCTGTTGACGTCGCCCTTTGACTCTCTCCTGAGCGGTTTCGTGAATAGTTGATTTGAGAAATCAATTAATTGATTCGAGGACTCTGATATCTAAAGGGGTTCTACCGCCTTTTATGTTCACATGACGAAAACTTTAGAACGAGGATCGATGGGGGCCGTTTTAATGGGCGGTCTCCTCACGCTAATGGTGTTACTGTTATGAAATTTCCTTTTATAACTATTTTCTCTATTAACCAACTTGTATTTGCTCTCAAATGTGATTTCTCAGAACTGGGTCAAACATAGTTCACTGATCAAATCGTTTTATTGAATTTGCCAAATATCGAAGACGGAATGTTATAGGATAGCTTTCAACTTTACGTGATCGTTAACGTTAAGTTTTAGCTTTAAGGCTGGACTTAAAACTGTCTTAAACTTAAAAACTTCTAGAATAACAACGATTTCTCCATCCCTTTCCGCTGTTTTTTAAATTCAACACTTTTATTAAAGTCACAAAAAAAAAAGTATTGGTTTGAAGAGCTTACAACGAAACTTCTTTAAAGAGAAGTAACAATATAAGAGGGGGAAGTATAACGGAGGGGACGAACAACGGAGGGGGAAGTATAAGTCAGGGGAAGTATAACTGAGGGGAGAGTAATAGGGAACGAAAGTAGGGAGAAGTATAAGGAAGATATCGGAGGGGGAAGTTTTTTTTTTTCGAAAAATTTTTCAAGTTTTTTTTTTCGAAAAATTTTCCAAGTTTGTTTTTTCGAAAAATTGTTTAAGTTTTTTTTTTTGAAAAATTTTCTGAGTTTTGTAATTTTAATTTCCGAGTCTTTTTCTCGAAAAAATTTCCGAGTTTTCTTTTTTAAATTTGCGGTTTTTTTTTCTGAAAATTTTTTCAAGTGTCGAGGTAGAAATAATGGCTCTTTGGCCTACGGATGTGGCTCCGTAATGGGTAGAATTATGAAATTTCTCCCTACTAAAAAAATTAATAATTTAAAAGTGGCAATTTTTTTACACAAAATTCTTAAAAAATATAAGGAGTAATTGGTGAAAATTTGGTAAAATCGGACCAACAGTTCGGCCGCAGCGAATTTTTAAAAATTCACACAGACATATCTCCGCCATTTTTTTGAAATTCAAAAATCGCCTTCGTTAGTTTCTTCTTCACCGGCTAATGAAAGTGCGAAAATTTGGTGAAAATCGTATGATAAGTGTGGCTGTAAAGTGTTTCGGAAAAAAATGCTACGGACGGACGGCCGGCCGGCACCACAGACAAAGTTGAGATCGGTAAAGATCAATATTCGAATTGACCCTACGGGGTCTGGAAGACCCTTCCCCAAAAACCTGACGTCGAGGGTATCTCAATAACTTCTTTAAGGAATGGCCGCAACCCCAACAAACCAAAAAAACTTCTTTAAGGAAGTTAAAAAAAAAACAATTTTTTTCCACACACGTAAGAATTTCGGGAGACATACGACTCCGTCCCGCCCCTCCATTAAATCCGAGGCAATAATCCGTTTGCAATTAGAGCGGCTTAATGGTTTGTCAAGATTCCGTCCCGTCGAGTGGGGGACCCGCTCGAGTAGAAGTCAAGATTCCGTCCCAGGGACCTTTGTCCACCTTAAGAAGTTTTTTGGCTGAAGAAGTTTTTGGGCTTATATTCCTCCCGCCTTGCGACGTTACACTAACATTTGAAGAGTTGAAAGCTGAAAAACCTATGAACAATATCCAAAACTTCAAATAAAAATACAAGAGCTGAAATCATTGCAACTGTATTCAGCTTGTATGCTTATAATGGCTTATAATTTAAATTATATATTGTATTTATTATATTAATAAATTATATAAAAGTTTTTGCTATTTATCCATGTTATTTAATGACGAAAACACCTTAAAAATTGGTCCTAAAGCCCCCTTGGCGGAGTCTTGCCCTGAACGCCCTTTACCATTTTCTGTGCGGGACGGAATCATGACTTTCTTAAAAGCGGGTAAGGGAGGTAGCGGGACGGAATCCTATGTTTCTGCTAAGCCGGTAAGGGAGGTAGCGGACGGAATCCTATGTTTCTGCTAAGCCGGTGAACGTTTTAATGAGGGTCCGGGACGGAATCGTAAGCCTCCCAGAATTTCCTTTTAACAACCGCTCTTAATTGCGTAGATTTTTTGATATTTAATTAGCGTTGATTGAAAACGATAGTTAATGATTATTGATTTCTGCTTAAATTAAATTATTAAGCAGTGCTAACTTAACGCGTGTTTTGATTTTCATTCGTCGGTCATCAAATAGGGTATTAATAATTTCATAGTTTAGGCGTAATTAAGACAGGTGAGTGCCTAACAGGGAGCGAGCTAATGCCGGCTGATATGTTTGCTTTATTGCCAGGGACAATCAACATTCATTCCATTGTCCACTCTTGTTTAACAAGAGAAATACGATTTAAATTATTTATCGGGTTCATTCATTTAAGACCTGAAATTACGTTTAATTCGCATCGTAAAAAATGCTACAAGTTATTTTTCTCTTTAACAAGATAAATAAACGTATAAATTCGAGTACGTTAAGATTTCCGCGGTCACCCCTCCGAAAAAGTGGGTCGCGCTTTTGGTTTTTGGAAGGGTTCCAAAAAAGGGACAAAAACACGTTGAAAAGTGGTGAAACGCCGTCAATATATTTTTTGGGCGAATATTTTTGTTGTAGTTTTCAGTACTTTGACGACCCACTCAAATCTGTTTTATTCATAGAAGTGGGTGTGAGTGTCAGAGACTAATTTGACGTTAATCGCCTCCTAAATTAAACATTTACTGGATTACGTGTCCTTTCAGTAAACCTTATCAAAGGCTTGAATGGTATTAGCGGAGGGTTCAAAGACTAAAGAGTATTACAACCGGTATTTAATTAACATTCTTTTAAACAAGTTTTGGTCATGGTTTTAAAATAAATTTTGGCTCGCCCGGTCGTATTTATGTCACACCGACGTTTCCTTTGCCTTTTCTAATTCTTTTGACGTTTAGACAAAGAAAATCCACGATCCGTAACGTAGTTTAGATTAGTTAGATGAGGGCCAAACCTGTCAAACTTCCACGCCAAATATTCTGTCCCCTAAATGCCAAAATCTCTTTACTAAATTTTGTTCACATATTTTTGAACTTAACTGACTGGCATCTTAATTTTTCTAAATGACTTCTTTTTTACTTTTATAAGGTTCCATTATACCTCTCAGTACGGCGGCGTTTTTCTTTGAAGTTTAGCTCTAATTTTGCAAGAAAACTGTAGTTTTTAATTTTTCCTCTTTGATTTTGCTTTAAAATACATTTATTCACTTAAATACAAAAATCATTTTCTTTAATCAAGAAAAATAGAAAAATCAGAAAAACGTCCATTTTTATGATTAAATTAAAAAATTTGATAAATCGAGTTTGTACTTAAATTTATGAGTGTTTAATAAAGCTGAAAGCTCAGCTAGTTTTTTCCTAATCAAATTCAATTTTTTGTAAATTAGGAGCAAATTCTAGAACTTGATAAATTACGGTTTTTACTTTTGTTTGGCATTGTATCTCCTAGCTCTCAAAAAGAAAGAAAAATTTAAATGCCTAAAACCTATTGTTTTTTCGCAAAATTGGGGTAAAACTTCAAAGCAAAAACTCCGCCGCGCGGCGGTATAAAAGACCGGCGCGCCGGTGGTATAAAGGACCCTTAAACCGCTTCAGAGACAACGCCGTTAAGATTCTACGCAGCCGGGTTCAGTACTTTTTTGGAGTCAATGAAAGTTTTTTTAACTTCCTTAAAGAAGTTATTGTGATACCCTCCACGTCGGGTTTTTAGGCAGGGTCTTCCAGACCCCGTAAGATAAATTCGAATATGGATCTTTACCAATCTCAACTTTGTATGTGGTGCCGGCCGGCCGTCCGTAGCATTTTTTTCCGGAACACTTTACGGCCACAGTTTTCATCCGATTTTCACTTTTTCACACAAATATCTTTAGCTGGTAAAGAAGAATGTAACGAGGGCGATTTTTGAATTTCGAAAAAATGGCGGAGATATGGCTGTTTAAAATTTTAAAAATTCGCTGCGGCCGAACCGTTGTTTCGATTTTCACCAAATTTTCACCATTTACTCCTTATATTTTGACGAATTTTTGGTGTAAAAAAATTGCCACTTTTCAATTATTATTTTTTTTTAGTAGGGGGAAATTTCGTACTTCTACCCATTAAGAGAGGCACATCGTAGGCCAAAGAGTCCATTATTTCTACCTTGACACTTTTTTCTCAATTTGGTTCTAATTTAATATATTTTAGAAGGGAAATTGATAAGTGACAAGTTATTAGGGAGAAACGTGTTCAAAAGTTCTTTTGGATATTCAAATATACGCGTTCCTCTTTGCTGACCTACGTGGTTCCACGTGGCCGCTCTTAACCCCTTTTCCCTTCAAGTGTTCACGTCCCTTTTCATACTATTTATCACCCAGAACACGTACGACTTATAAAAATGTTGTTTCGTCCCATTTTTAACATCTTATGTTTCATAATCTTTTAACTTCTCGTTTGATTTTCTTTTCGGATTTGAAAATGTGTTGGAGACGAAATTCGTGGCCCAAGGAAAACATATATTCTTATCCTCTCTTGGCAGGAGGTCGTTCTGTTTTCTTTTCATATAATGTTAAATTTTAGCTCATTTTTTTTCTGTTCGTCTTAACATACAGCTAGTTACGGTTAACGAGGCCGTTCGAACGCCTCAAGCGACATTATCTCATACACTAAAACTCATAATTAAACAGGTCATAAAATTGTTTGGTAACACTCCCTGTTAGTACATCATTAACCAAACGCTCTTTATCTAAACCCATTTAGATTTTAGATCCTCGCCAACATAGTTTTTAATTACTTTTTTTTAATAAGCGATCTTCATTCTGCTGTTTGATATGAGGCGCTCCGGGTACGAAGGGCGAACTCAACAAAACGTAGTTTCGAGATATTCGCATTTTATGTTAAGGGCGAACTCAACAGAAAAGTCATGCCCTGGAATGGGAAAAGGAGTGGGGTTGTGGACTAGGATGTGGAGTTCGCCCTTCGTAACCGCTCGGATATCACAGTTTGAGCTTTGCCGGTTTTTACGTATTTAAAGGGGAAAAAAGGGCGAAATCATCATAAAAATTACATGGGTGTATTCACCAAGAGGTCAAGAATCTGAAAATGAAAAAAAAAATTTGTCCGATGTTGAGTTCGCCCTTCGGTGGGTACCCGGAGCGCCTCATATTATTTTATTTCAAATTATAAAGCACATGGAAAAAAAGGAGGATTTTCTTTTTGTTTGTGGGAAGGATGCCACAAAGCATTGTATCATTGTCATCGTAATATATCATGGATAAAAAGGGCAACAATAAAAAAGTAGGCTATTTTCATCTTGAATATCTCACGTAATAGGTCATAAATTAAAATGTAAAAAATAAAAGCTTCTCACATGTGTTGTTTTTTTTTCTGTGATGATGAAAAGGTAGAAAATTATTCGTGACAGTAATCGTTAAGAGAGATGAATTCGGGTTTTTTACTCTTTTTTCTCCCTTGAGGGACGAGTTTATTCGTTGTACGCCCTATTAGTTCGGGTACCCTTTGCAAATTGCAAGGTATACACGAGGGGTTGTCCATTTTCTGAGAGGTTTTTGCCTTTTTCGATGTTCCCTTGGGTGTTTTTCGTCAGGCTACTTTTAACTCAATATTTTTAAGATAAAATAGCTTATAAACACAATATTTGACTTGAAAGTGGTGTCTCTTGTTGAAAAGTTTTCCTTTCTTCCCCTTCTTGGTGGGTCTCAACTTCTGAATCGCCCCTGGACAAGTTCAACACCGCAGCCAACAACTTGGGAGCCCAAATAGTGCCAACTTTAAAGGCGTCCTAGAAAAGTAAAAAAAAAAACACTTTTTTTAGGGTTTTGTGTATTCTTATTTGAGGGTTTTAAGTTGGTTGCTTTGTACATATTTCGTTGTGAGCAACGGTTTTCCCTTCCATCTTGGAAACCGTCGCTCAAAACGAAAAAATGTCCTAAGTAAAAGTTGTAGCTACGGAAATTTACTACATAAAATATCTTATTGGTTTTTTCCGTCAGAGCAACATTTTAGGAGATATGAAGGTTTTAAGTTTTCAGACAGGCTCTGTAGGATTATTAGTTTTAACCTCATAACTCCTTAAATATTGATCTTACGCAAATAATGAATAAAGAAATTTTTGTAGGAAATCTTTGTACTTACAACTTTTAGTTTGGACATTTTTTCGTTTTGAGCGACGCTTTCCGAGATAGAAGGGAAAAACCAAAAACCGTTGCTCACAACGAAAAATTTGCAAAGCAACTCACTTAAACCCTCATATCTCCTAAGTATTGCTCTGACAAAAAAACCAATGAAGTCTTTTTTGTAGGAAATTTCCGTAGCTACGACTTTTACTTAGAATTTTTTTCGTTTTGAGCGACGGTTTCCGATAGAAGGAAAAACCGAAAACCGTTGTTATCAATGAAAAATCGCAAAGCAACTCACTTAAAAACCATCATACCTCCTTAAATTGAAATTCAATAAGGAGGCTTCGATATGTTATTTTGTCAAATTGAAAGAGAAAATTTGTTGTTTTTAATTTTTGCTAAGTGCTTCTCTAAGCCTTCAAGTTGCAATTTAATTAAAATTCTTGCGTATCGTCGGGTTTTTTTTTGTTTAGGAGTGGAAGACTGGAAAAAAAATTACGATGGGGTAGAAAAACAAAAGAGGGTTGTTGTTCGGTCGGTAGCGAGGCGGAGGAGTTTTGCTGCTTGAATATACAAACAGAAGGAGCTACAATGGGGACAAAGACGGTTTGAAAATGTAATATCCGGCCCGGGACAAAGAGACGATATCTAAGTCAAGCATCGAGGAATAGCATCGCGGTGTAGACAATACGTTCAGGTACACCCGCCTACCATTATTCCGACGCCGTTTTCGGAAACTACATTTTGATTCATTATGCGCAGAGTTTATGACTAGAACTCAAAAACGCAATATTTCAACTTTATGAAAAACATTTTTTATATAAAATCTGATGAATGCATAGAAAGGGTTTGTAGTGAAAGCTTAAGTGGGATGCCAAATGAAGAAGACCTCAACCGTAGATAGGAGAGTAATGGAGTGAGAAGGAGCGTTCATTAACCGCGATTTCTATTTAATGCACAGGGGCCCTTTCTTCCGCCTTAATAGGGTCTAATCAAGGTAAAGTTGAAACCCTTTTTCAAAGATTTACTCCGAGTAACAAAAGAAAATAACCAAAAAAATGAGAAAAATTAAGGTTGTATCACTTGTAAATTCATACTTGAACCATCAATCATTTTGTCGGTAAAAGGGTTGGAGAAGCATAGGGGAAATTGTAATAGGACACCCGACTCCCTATGTAGGCGGAAAAGCAATTTTCCTCTGTGGAGAAGGTGATGACTTTTAATTATTGAGTTAAAACGAAGTACTTTGAAAAAGCGTATCGTTTGTGGTAAAGTTTTATCTCCGCTTTTAGGTCCATTATTTAAATAAAAGTAAAGAAAATAGATTTCAAATGCTAATTCTGTATTTGCTTAATTTTTAAAAGTGAAAAATTTCATTAATCCATTTTTTATTATGTATTCTCGAATTTCGCTTACCGTTAGGTCCGAATCTTCTTTACGAGACAAAAATTTACAAGGGAAATGAATCTTTTTTTTAATACCCGCTCAACAAGTGGTCCCAGAGATGTTAAACTGAGGTAAAATTTCATGCCCCGGAGAGAGAGTGAGAGAGGAAAGAAAAGAGGAAGGAAAAAAGGAAGGAGCCGCATTAACTTAGAATTAAGTAATTTCTTTCAGTTACAAAAACCCGTTCTGGGAATACAAATTTACTCAAGGGGGTTTAACTTTTTTTAGAATAATATCAAATTAAAAGCAACAATCTCACCGAAAACACTACCATCAAAAAGCAATAACCCTTTCATTATTTATAAAAAAATGGAACGTCTCCATTTGTTCGTTTGCTAAATTAAAATTTTTTTTCAAACTCTGATTAGTATAGAAATATTTCAAAGGTTTAAATATCTTTGTTAACTATCTCATTTTAAGCCCTTGTTCATCCGTACAACAAAAGGATTAGGATACATTTTCCAGTATGAAATACGTTTCATGAAGTAATTAATTTTAAAACTTTACAGTCTATTGTTTTACTTGAGGACTATATTTTACACTTTAAAGTGTTCCTGGAAACACTAAATATTTTATCATTTTATATTCTGTGAAATTGGGGGATCTCTAGAACGGTTTTCAACCGTTAGAGTCTGATTTATCGGGGCAATTAATCCGAGTCGGCCACCCCCGCGAGTCTTCTTTCCCACGACGGAAAATACCACCGTCTTTATCCAACGAACAATAACACTCTCGACTTTTCAATATTTCCTATTGTTTCGAAATAACTTTTATTTATTTGTTTTCTATTCAGTTATTGTTAAATTTTTTATTTACGGTAATAGTTCACCAATTCTGATTTTTTTTGTCGATTATATTTTTTAAAGCTAAGAAAAGAAGAAAAATTTAGGTATCTTCCAGGATTCGAACCTATGACCGTCGGGTTTTCTACCCGCATCTGTGGAAGAAGATAATCTGTGGATTAGTTGGAGTCGGGCATTGAACCATAAGGTCGTAGGTTCGAATCCTATGGAGGGCCTAATTTTCGGTATACTTTTCTCTCCCATTCGAAAAACATGAATTATTGATTCTTATAGTGTTACCAACTTGACAAAGCATGGGTTTTCATATTGTTATGAATAATTAATGTGAACGTTCGGTTTATATGAGGTTTTGCTTCCTACATGATTAATTACTCTCGGAGCCAATATGTAAAAGGTATAATTTGATTTATTTGCTTGATTGCGTTAAAAAGGAGGACGAATTTTACATAATCATGTTAATATTAGGCTCCCCCTAACGTCCTCTAATATTGACTCCTGATGAAAAAAAGCTATTTGTTGCTTTTCGTACCACAAACATTCAATCAGCGTTAACTTTGCACCAAATTTCTGTTTTAATCAGAACATTTCACCTTCAATCGTTTAATAAACTTGTCAAAGTTGCGATTTAAAAACAAGAGGATGTGAGATAATATACTGCGGAGGGGAGCTATTGTTCTGACGAAGGAGCTGGAGATAAGGGTGACATGCGGAGACACTCGAAGGACGCCTGAATAGGGTAACCGGACTCCTCTATATTGAACGTCTCTTATCTGACGAAACAGGCGGACATTCAGCCAGGAAGAATCAATCATCTGTCTCCCTTTTACCTTTAGTACCCAAAAAAATTTATTTATTACGGATAAAATTGTTTGTCCGTGTTTACTGACGTCTAATAGGCCTTAACCTCTTCACTCACATACCCTGAACTTCTGTAAACTTTCTTGGGAGTGCAAACAAAGAGCATCGTTATGCCAACTGTGGTCCGACCCTTCTAAATTCAAGATTTACTAACCTCTCCCTTACTTCCCTCTCTTACGCTTTAAGAAGCTCTAAAATTATAAACACAAAAATGAATTTTTAAATCGCTAAGTTCAATTTGCATTGACTTTCAAAGAGAATTATTACAAGGCATAAAATATACTAAACCCGCAATTCCAACCGTCTTGCGTTTTCTCGGAGAGAATTTTAACTTCCTTTAAGTCCACGTCGGGTTTTTGGGGAGGGGTCTTCCAGACCCCGGAGGGTCAAATTGAATATTGATCTTTACCGATCTCAACTTTGTCTGTGGTTCCGGCCGGCCGTCCTTTTTCCAGAACACTTTACGGCCACAGTTTTCAACCGATTTTCACCAAATTTTCACACAAATTTCTTTAGCCGGTGAAGAAGAATGTACGAGGGCGATTTTTGAATTTCGAAAAATGGCGCAGATATGTCTGTTTGAAATTTTAAAAAATTCGCTGCGGCCGAACCGTTGGTCCGATTTTCACCAAATTTTCACCAATTACTACTTATTTTTAAGAATTTTTGGTGTAAAAATTGCCACTTTTTAATTATTATTTTTTTTTTTAGTAGGGAGAAGTTTCATACTACCCATTACGAAAAAGAAAAACCCGGAAAATTTTTGCAAAAAAAACTTAAATTTTTTCGATTTTAATGTTTATTGCGTCATTATTTGATATTAAAAAAAACTTTAAAATTTTTCGAAAATTTAAAAAAAATAGCGCATAAAAAAGGAAAACCCGGAAAATTTTTGAAAAAAACAAAAACTTAAAAAAAAATTCACCAAAAAATTGGAATTAAAAAAATAAAACTTTCCCCTTCCTTATTCTTCCCCTCCTTTACTTCCCTACCTTCGTTATACTTTCGGTCCCTTATACTTCCCCCTCCGTTATACTTCCACCTTTGTTATACTTCTGCCTCTGTTATACTTCCCCCCATATACTTCCCCCTCCTGTATACTTCCCCCTGCAATATACTTCCCCTTCCCATATACTTTCCCTCCTATATTGTTACTTCTCTTTAAGGAAGTTTTCGTTGGAAGCTCTTCAAACCAGTACTTTTTTTTCTTTTCAAGATTCAGGCAAAATTATTGAATGCTTTGGGACTCTGCTTTTCATGAATCCAATAACAGCGATGAATTCAATAATTTATTGTCTCGATAATATTTTAGTCTCAATTAGTATCCTAGCCGTTATTCAGTGAAAGCTATTAATCCTTCTTTAAAAGGAAGCGGGACTTAGAAATTGTATCCTTTATATTTAGGCCCAAGACTTAAGACGGATTAGAAGGATTGTGTAATACCCTCGTCGCTAGGATTTACTGTTCACAATCCATCTTAGCTTCCCAGGATAACTCGAAAATGGTTCATCCTTTTGCACCTTTTTCTTCTCTAGGAAAAATTAAGGGAGCCGTTTAATTCATTTAAAACCCGGGCTTTAACCCACGCAGAAACCGATGCGGTAAACCGATTCATTCCGCCTTGAAAAACACCGAGTGCAAATAAATCATCGAGGCTTTATTTTATCCTCTAGTGCCTTTCACTTTTAATAACGTGGAGCTTTTTAAGTTTTAAAGTTCAACCTTATTTATTGAGGCCATTTTGTAGATGTTTGCCTCCTGAATCCGTCCCTTTGCCCTGTTAAATGTTGACTTAGACATTTGTCCATTCGATCCCACAAACTTATTTCTACATTTTAAATTTAATTATCCTTTTGAGGCGCTCCGGGTACGAAGGGCGAACTCGACAAAACGTAGTTTTGAGATATTCGCATTTTAAAGTTTTCTGTTAAGGGCGAACTCGACAGAAAAGTCACTCTCTGGAATTTTCGTGGCGAGATTTTAGATTTTATAGAATCATAGAGGAAGGGTTTTTTAAAAATTTTCGAATATTTTTTACGATTATTAATTCACAAAATGTATAATATATTTTTTTTCGTGGCGGTGAGCTGTTCCAAGAGGAGTGGGGCTCCCGGAAAAGGAGTGGGGGTATGGACTAGGATGTCGTTCGCCCTTCGTACCCGCTCGGATATCGCAGTTAGAGCTTTTCCGCATATCGGTTTTTACGTATTTTAAAGGGGAAAAAAGGGCAAACTCAATATAAAAATTACATGGGTGTATTCTTCAAAAGGTCTAGAATCTGAAAATGAAAAAAAAATTTGTCCGATGTCGAGTTCGCCCTTCGTACCCGGAGCGCCTCAAATTCTTTTTTGTATCTAAATTACCTTTTTTAATGGCGATTATTGATATTCGCCGTTTTTTCATGTTTCAAGGAGTTATCTTAATATCTAATCTATATGTAAAACAGGTTATATGGATGCCCCGCTATTTAGGCTTGTCTAATATTTTATATAAATTACTTTTTTTAATCTTAAAAATTTAAACAATTTTTTTGTTTTAGGATGAAGTCTGTCTGGTCGCTCCGGCCCCAGTTGTGATCGGAAAAAGAAGCGCACATGAAGAAATCGACCCAAACAGGGAACTTAAGAAGGTAAATTTAATTTTTTTTTCCACTCTGAAAATTTTACATTCAAAAACATAAAATGAACCTTTTTTTATGTTTCTCCATTAAAAAACGTATAAACATGCAGAAAAAAAAGGACTAAGATTAAGAGTGTCGTTTTCGTCTTTTTCATCTCCCGTGGGTATGCTAAAAGAGCAAAAATAAAGAATCACAATAGATAATAACGGATTTGTTCAGGTGAAAACGTAATGGCCTCTACGCCCTCGTGTCTGCCTTTTATTTTGCGCTCCTTTACGTGATCATAAAAGTTCACCTTCTTGCCCTTAATCCCAAACGAGATTTATGATCACTTTAGACTTGGCGAATAAGAAAAAGGGTAATAGCAACACCCTTTTCTAAATAACTTTTTTTATTATTAACAACTTAATTATTTAAAGGCAATACCGCAAATTCACCGAGCGAAATATATTTTCAAAAATGAAAAAACAAATGTAGGGCGATACGACACATTAACTTAAGAAATTCTTTATAAAACATAAGAATTTTAATAATCATAAGGAGCGCGCGGTCTTAAGAGTCGGCATAAAGTCAGGATAACAGTAAAACAGTCTTGCCAATAACAGTATTGCCAATAACCAGTCTTGCCAGTATTAATAATTCCCTATCTGTTCGGATAACAGTAAAAGATAACAGTAAAAACAGTATTGCCAATAACAGTCTTACCAATAATTCCCTATATGTTACAAAGTTTTTCCAATTTGACACCCTCCCCCAATGGAAACGTGTAATCATGTGACAAGACGTTAGTGAAGAGCTACGTCTTTCAATTGAGAAGATAAAGACTTAACTAATGGTCTTCCCCGGTCCGCAACATTAACCTTTCTCATACTTCACAGATTTCCTTTCATTATTTCATATCATCAATTAATTTTTTTTTTCCTTAAAGAAGTTATTGTTTTACCCTCCATGTCGGGTTTTTGGGAAGGGTCTTCCAGACCCCTTAGGGTCAAATTGATCTTAATTTTGTCTGTGGCTCCGGCCGGTCGTAGCATTTTTTTCTGGAACACTTTACGGTTACAGTATTGAACCAAATTTCACCAAATTTTCACACAATCTTTCTATAAATTTATTATACTTCCCTCTCTTATACTTCCCCCTCCTTAATACTTCCCCTCCTGTATTGTTTCTTCTTTTTAAGGGTGTTTTTGTTGGAAGCTCTTCAAACTAGTTTTTTTTTGTAAATATGAGGCGCTCCGGGTACGAAGGGCGAACTCAACAAACGTAGTTTCGAGATATTCGCATTTTAAAGTTTTATGTTACGGGCGAACTCAACAGAAAAGTCATGCCCTGGAAAGGGAAAAGGAGTGGGGTTAGGGACTAGGATGTGGAGTTCGCCCTTCGTACCCGCTCGGATATCGCAGTTAGAGTTTTGCCGCATATCGGTTTTTCGTATTTTAAAGGGGAAAAAAGGGCAAACTCAATATAAAAATTATATGGGTGTATTCATCAAAGGTCTAGAATCTGAAATGAAAAAAAAAAAAAATTTGTCCGATGTTGAGTTCGCCCTTCGTACCCGAAGCGCCTCATATAAACTTAACGGATAATTTAAAAAAGGAGCTTCTCCGTACTAATTTGCGTACTCTGGAGGCAATGAAAAGGGGTGCAATTCCGTGATGAGAAGGGTCTTTCGGAGGGCAATTAAGCGTATGCAACCCCGTGCAATCCTCGATTTTCCGACCGTTTCTACTCGGGGCACGCACACGTTTCTAGGCCTACTATATTTATGGAAGGTATGCATGCGATTCTCGGCCTAAATCAATGTGTCTTCTAACCCTTCCCTCCCGGCTTACGTTTAATCCAACACAGGGCATTCTCCTATTTGCATTTTATCCCTCCGCCATAAGGAAATTAGACTTCAACCGGCACTGTATTCAGCGCTTCCGTTTTGAATTACTCAGGACCACCTAGGGGATTTCGAAAATCATTACCAACTACACAAAGTGCTTTGTAATCGCTATTTTCTTTATCTCATAAAATTATTATATTATAAACGCCTAAAAGAAGATAAAAACGTAATTGCATTTCGATTTCCCGTTTCTCCCCTTATGGTTAGATTTTTTTTCCGGATCATTACCTTCCAATGTCACCCCTGAAGATTAACGTTCCTTATGCCATAAAAAATTTCATTTCTACCGTTTTCTCAAATCCCTTAGTTTTGTACAAATTTTATCTTTTCTGATGTATTTTATTACGCTCTCTTCGTGTTTAATTTTAAGGAAAAAACAAATTAGAAAGCGCAAAGCCTTGAAAATTAGGAAGTCAGACAGCGACACTCTTTGTGCGAGAAGAATTGGCTCGGGTAGATTAAGCGAAGGGGAGGCTTTTCTTTAAGTTCGCGATGAGAAAAAAAAACTAAGAGTTCCGGCGAGGGGAAATTTCCTCGTTAGGAGAAATTCCTTCTCTCTTCTTAAAAGTAAAACACAATTTTTGGTTTTTAACCTTTAAAAAATGGTTTCGATGTTATAGAATGTTTAGAATAGCAAACGTAGCCTGCGAAACAGGGAATGCTTCGGATTTCTACGGTCGATTGGTCCCAAGTAGGATCGGAAACACCCCTTTGCCAGGCCAACTGTGAAACTGTCCACAATGGAATTGAGCCGCTCGGGTCACCAAATGCGGAAGACCGGCTTCTGACGGTCTCTTCTTTTTTATTCATGCTTAATTACTGCATTTTTAAAGCATTTCCGACCAAATCGCCTTTTTTAAGGCATTCCTGTCCAAATATCGCCTTTTATGGCATTTCTGACCAAAAATCGCCTTTTTAAGGCATTTCCGACCAATTGCCTAGTATTAGGCATTATTGAACAAAAATCGGCTTTTTTAAAGGCATTCTTGACTAACTATCGCCTTTTTTAAGGCATTTCTGACCAAAAATCGCCTTTTATATGGCATTTGGACCAAAACCACTATTTTTAAGCCATTTTTGAACAAAAAGCCTATTTTTAAGGCATTTCTGACAATAAAAATCGCCTTTTTTAAGGCATTTCTGACAATAAAAATCGCCTTTTTTAGGAATTTCTGACCAAAATCGCCTTTTCTAAGGCATTTCTGACCAAAAATCACCTTTTCTAAGGCATTTTGACCAAATATCGCCTTTTTTTACAGGCATTTTGGACCAAATATCGCCTTTTTTAAAGGTATTTTGGACCAAATATCGCCTTTTTTAAGGCATTTTGGACCACAAACCATATTTTTAAGGCATTTCTTAATAAAAATCGCCCTTTTTTAGGGCATTCTGACAATAAAA
The DNA here is from genome assembly GCA_014119065.1 of Orius insidiosus. Lineage (NCBI taxonomy): Eukaryota > Metazoa > Arthropoda > Insecta > Hemiptera > Anthocoridae > Orius > Orius insidiosus. Next base: position 360,149 of record JACGAQ010000044.1, on the reverse strand, counting down.
ATCGCCTTTTTTAAAGGCATTTCTGACCAAAATTTGCCTTTTTTGGCATTTCCGACCAAATATCGCATTTTCTAAGGCATTTTTGACAAAAATCGCCTTTTTAAAGGCATTTTGACCAAAAATCGCCTTTTTTAAGGCATTTCTGACCAAATATTGCCTTTTCTAAAAAATCGAAAATATACTATACGGAAGTACAAAAATTTGACTTTTTACAATTTTTTTTTCACCCTTAAAATTCCACTTACCCTGAGGTCTTGTGGCCTTTTAACGTTAATAGAAGGGAAAAAATGGCAAAAAAAAGTTGGCTCCAGGAAACTCGCCTCAGGCATAGTGTTTGTGATAGAGCCAATTTTCTAGAAATTACCCCTCGGAAAAAAAAGTTCAAATTTTTTAAATGATCTATAAAAAATACTGCCTTTTGTCAGAAAAATTTAGCCCGGGGATATCAATCGATAGTCTCTAAATTTGAACTTAATTTTTTTTTTTAAATAAAATAAACAACTTAGAAAATATTGAATTTTTATATTTATCTAACTAATGGACGATTCAAAAATAAATCGCAGATTGCCTTAACAAAATACGAGCTAAGGTTGAAGGAAAAGTTTTAAGTTACCCCGGAGTTTACTTTCGTCTAAACGTTAACTTCTTGAATTGAATTTCCGGTGTATCGTTTATGGTTTATGTACGTCGTTCCGATATTCATGATACTAAATTGTCTTTGACGTTATCTCGTTATGCCATTTTCCCTTTTAAAACACTTTTAAGAAATTAGAAAAAAGATTTTTTTTCTTGAAAGGCTTTTAATTTTGTTGATTGCTCTGTTTTTGTCCTATAAAGGCTTATATTAATTGGACCTATTTAGCTTTAAAACGTTTTATTTCGAATTAACACATGCAATAATTAAAAGCCGATTGAGACACGCGGCTCCATTAGTTAATTTGAGCCTTATCTTCTTTTAAAAGGGGTTTCATTACGTTGAGTAGTTTTATTTTAAAAATTTATACTTTGAAGAAATCCAAGAAATGTGTTTTCTAACAAAAAATTTATCCTAAATGCTTTTATCGATTTATAGAGGACAAACATGTAAATATTATTTATGATGAAAAAGTGGTTTGAAAAAGTGAACATTCGGACCTTTCATTCGGTATTGTCTGTGTAAACTTGTCTGAGTGGCTGTAAACACCTTTTGAGATATAAAGGAAGCTCTTGTGTAACGTTAAACACCTATTGTCCCAAAAGTAAGTCACGAGGAGCTTTTTCCCTTTGTTATCCCACTAGAAATATGACAGTTCTTTAAACAAAAAGGAAGTTATTTAAAAGTCCGGATGAAAAAAATTGTTTTTAATAATGGAAAGTATTGAAAGCGAAGCTTTTAGAAGCATTAAGGCGGAAGGATGTGAAAACGAATGATTAAAAGGGAGGCTTTTCTGGAGGAGTGTGTGAGGGCGGAAAGGGAATGTTATGGCCCTCTGTTCCCTGTGGTTTGTTGTTTTACAACCTCAAACTCCCAGAGTCTGTAATGGATAAGACATGAGGCTAATAACTTGTTAGGATACCTCTTAGCCTATAATGTACCTCATATTTATTTATTAAAACTCCCATGCCCCTAAAATTCTTTTCATCCATCTTCATGTTGTCATAAAAGTTTATACATTTTTTTTGATTGTTTTCTTAATCCAATTTTCGATTTTCTTTAGTTTAAACATAAAAGGTGAAAAAAAACCCAATTTTTTTTTTCTCTCCGAACTTCAAGTAAGATAAACAGCGTTTTTTTTCCTCGAGCCACTTTCTTCCCCTCTTTTTCTCAATCTGACACTAGACTCGGCCAAGATATTTTTACCCAACCCGGACAACGTTGCGGCCAACGACATTACGTAACTCTTTCTAATTTTCGAGAGTGCCTTACGCGAAATTTTATTTGTATATTTTCATTCTTTTTTTCCTTCTATTTAAATCGTTTTGAAAAATAAAATATTACTTTTGCGTTTTTCTTGTCAGAAAATATGACTTGAAAACATTTCTATTCTTCTTATTTTATTGAAAAGTACATTGACTTCCTCTATAATTGACCTGAATTCACAAATTTTTAAGTGTATAAAGTAATTAAAATTATATCCTGTCAGAAAAAAATTTATTTCTTGAGAGGAAACTCAAGAAAATTGCTTTTTGTGACTTAAAATTTTTTTAAGCACTTCAGAAGTTAACCTTACATTTTAACCTTAGACCTAATCCACAATTAACTTAATTATAAGGGTAAACGGGGTTATTTAAGCTCTCCTTCCCTCGTGGCTTTCTTGAAATGGTTCAGACTGTCTAAAATTTAAATATTCCTCAAACCTAAAGAGCAAATTGCCATCTTTTTCTATTTTTAACTTCCTTAAAGAAGTTACTGTGATACCCTCCACGTGGGTTTGACCCCGTAGGATAAATTCGAATATGGATCTATACCGATCTCAACTTTGTCTGTGGAGCCGGCCGGCCGTAGCATTTTTTTTTTTCGGAACTTTACGGCCACAGTTTTCAACCAATTTTCACCAAATTTTCACCAATTACTCCCTATTTTTTAAGAATTTTTGATGTAAAAAAGAGGCACATCCGTATGCCAAAGATTGTCAGGAGTTTCCCCCAGTTTAATTAATGATGAGAATGCGCATTTTTTTTTTTTTAGATTTTCAAATTCTTCATCGGCTTTTTGACAAATAAACTCATTTTTGGTAGTTTCTCTCAGCATTTTGACAATTGAATGAAAATTTAGGTAAACTAATACTTCTCCTTACCTAAAACCAAAGTGAATAAAATTCTGATCAAATAACACCATAAAAATAGATTGAAAACTAAAATAATCCAATACATCTCCAGGGATGTCGATCCGTCACAATGGGTGACAGCCTTTGTCACACTAAATGACTGAAGTTTTCATTAATCTAGTACGTAGACAACATTGGATGGGTTTTAGGGAAAAGCCATTAACGCATCCTCTATTAACAAATAAAAATTTTCAATGAATCTTTACGAAGTGTTATTAGAGATATCACACCCTAATGACGGAATTTTCATTAATTTCCATCGTAGATATCGATCTAAGCAGCGTTGTAATAAAGACATAAAAAGAAAATTCGCAATAGAAAATATTGAAAGGGGTTTAAAGAGCGTTTTTCAAGATTCCAAAAAAATAGAGAAATACGGGAAAAAAATGTTTGCGACGGGTTGCTCGTTCTCGGAGGGCTTGGTTTAGTACGGGAAAGGTTGATGAAAGGGAAGGTTTTTGTACTTTATATCGCGGACCGGCTTTCAGAGTTATGTCTAGGATTCTGGAGGAGAAAACGGGGAAGCCCTTCTTGATTGTCCCCCACGTCTCTCCCAGCAACAAGTTTCTCCTTTTCCCTTTACTGTTTTTTCCCCTACCACATTCAACGAATTTTTTTCTTCTTTTTTATTTATTACTATGTAAAAATAAATTTGAGGACATTTTTTTTCATTTCAACTTCCTCAAAATTTATCCACACAAAAATAAAGATACCGAGTTTTCGTTATATTTTTGGCTCAATAGATGAGAAAATCTTGATTTAAACATGAGTTCTGAATCGAGGGAAGTTTATTTTCTTTCGAACAACGAGATTCGTTCGAACTTTATAGATTTAGCCCTTCCTTTGGGCTCATTAAACTTTTCCGGTCTGACTTCATCTCGTTTTCTTTTCCAAAGATGAGTGTCAATTAACCATAAAGAAATTTTTTTTTCCTGACTTCAACAAACTTTATAAGATTTATAAGGAAGAAGAATATCGGTGGTTCAATTTTTGTCAACAAAAAAATTACAAACAGAAATTCATGTTGGTAAAAGTTAAAAAAATATGAATATTAGTAGTATAAAAAAAAGTTTGAGAAACAAGTAGAAGGGAAGAAAAAAAGGAAAGAAGGGTTAATCGAGTTGATTTCTATCCGTGTGTAATCAAAAAAGTTGTGTGGGAGTGTTTAGGGGCAACTTTCCTATAAATAAGACTCTTGGGATTAAGTCAATAACAATCAGGTTTAAAACCACCTCCGCCTTTTCGGTTTTACTTCTTTCTCGGCCGCCGAACTTGTACGAATTGCCAAGAAGGAAGAACAAAAAAAATTTCCAAGAAGTCTGACGTATCAAATATTTTAACTCTTAAAATGGCAAACTCAATTAGGCGGAAAACCTTAAAAGAGGAAAAAAAACATTTCTTCTAAAAACCAATTAAAGGAAGAAATAAAGAAAGTATAATTAACGTAATCAATTCACGGGGCTTTTGAAAAAAGAGGGGAGAAAGGTCTTTGTGAGGATCGGGGGCAAAAGGGACTTTTATATTTAAACAAGTGTAACAAATAGGGGTGGTTTGAAAGTAATGCCAGGGAGTACAAGAGACAGAATGTACGAGAAAAAAATTTTTATTATACACAGAAAAAACATCTGTTACACAACAGTTAGAGCTAAGCATTATGTAGCCTTCTATTTATTGAGCATCTGCTCCTCCCTAATACGGCGTTCAACTAAATCACGCTCATCCATGAAAGATGACTTTTTGTTTTATAACATCGGCGTAGCCACAAGGGCACAAGTGATCGGGAGGATTTTTTTTTATCTGATAATAAAACCTGGGCCGTAAAAAAATATTTTAGGGGCAAAATAAAGTTGAAGGTTTAAAACAGTTTTTTTTTCTCTTTTTTTTTTTTACACACTGAATCCAAAACGTTCAACTCAACTTTTTTATCCAGTAGGAAATTTCCTTGTTATACTTCGATTAATATTTTGCAATAATCTTTTTGCCTTGCAAAATTCGTGATTTTGTGAATTTTTTTTTTCCTCCTCTTACTATTTAAATTATTTATTATATTATAACTAGACGAAAACATATTTTTATCATTCTCAAGAGCCCACACAACTTTCAACAGAAAACACTACAAGCTTGCTGGAAGGCCATGAGGGATTAGTCTAACCAACATTATTTTTAAAGTTGCATTAGAAAAAGTACTGGTTTGAAGAGCTTCCAACGAAAACTTCCTTAAAGAGAAGTAACAATATAGGAGGGGGAAATATAACGGAGGGGACGTAAAAAAGGGAGGGGAAGTATATGGGAGGGGAAGTATAAAGGAGGGGGAAGTATAACGGAGGGGGAAGTTTTTTTAAACAATTTTCCGATTTTTTCGAAAAATTTTCCGGGTTTTCATTTTTAAATTTTCGTTGTTTGTTGTTTTTTGTTTGTTAATTTTTAAGTTCTTTTTTTCGAAAAATTTTCCAAGTGTCAAGGTAGAAATACCGGGGAAACTCTCTCAAAATAAAAACTCACTAATAAGTTGTGGATTTTCTTTTAAAAAATTCGGGGTAAATTTCTGAAGTCCTGAAAAAATGGGGTTTTCCTGTCAAGAAGCGGAGGAAAATTCCTAAAAAGTTCTTTAAAAATTGAGTTGCACTGTCAAAATGCTGAGAAAACTACCAAAAATGTTCTAAAAATTAGTTTTATTTGTCAAAAAGCCGATGAAGAATTCTGAAAATCTAAAAAAAAATGCGGCATTCTCATCATTATTAAAACTGGGGGAAACTCCTGACAATCTTGAAAAATGGGGTTTTTTTGGTCAAAAACCCAGGAAAACTCTCTCAAAATAAAACTCACAAATAAGTTGGATTTTCTTTTCAAAAATTCGGGGTAAATTTCTGAAAGTCCTGAAAAAAATGGGGTTTTCCTGTCAAAAAGCGGAGGAAAATTCCTAAAAAGTTCTTTAAAAATTGAGTTTCACTGTCAAATGCTGAGAAAAAACTACCAAAAATGTTCTAAAAATTAGTTTTATTTGTCAAAAAGCCGATAAGAATTCTGTAAATCTAAAAAAATGCGGCATTCTCATTAATTAAACTGGGGGAAACTCCTGACAATCTGAAAAATGGGGTTTTTTGGTCAAAAATCGAGGAAAACTCTCTCAAAATAAAACTCACAAAATAAGTTGTGGATTTCTTTTCAAAAATTCGGGGTAAATTTCTGAAAGTCTGAAAAAATGGGGTTTTCCTGTCAAAAAGCGGAGGAAAATTCCTAAAAGTTCTTTAAAAATTGAGTTCACTGTCAAAATGCTGAGAAAAACTACCAAAAATGCTGATCGAACGCAGTATGCTCCGCAAGTTCGAATCTCTCGACTGCCCTGTAATTTGTAGATTTTTTTGTAACTATGGGGGAGAGTTGCGATGCGATTTATTTCTCGATCCTCTACGTTTAGGAAGCGATTGCTGTGAAGATACTGAGCTGTAGCCACCTCAGTCAATTTGTCAGCCAGATGTACTTTGGGAAATCGAGCGTGAGATGGAAGAGTCAGAACTTGGTTATCTTCCAGTTTGTGGCGTCCCTTACTTTGTTTTCCCTGACAAATTATGAAATGTGGGTTAAGCTGAACGATTTAAACAGCTAAAATCTGGGCGACTTTTTGTGATGTTGAGCTTAGCACCAATTGAGTAATTTTTTGATTTCCTTGTTTGTTTTGAGGGCGAAAAAAGCGCCATCGACTCAATCATTTTCGTTGCGTTTTCTGATACACAGATCGTGTAATGTGAGAACATTTCTCGTATTCCATTGGGGACCTATCCCGCCACCGCCTCCCCTTCCTCTCTTTGTACGCCGCTTTTGACCCAAATCTTCTCATTTACCTTCAATGGCCCCGACGCTATCGTTCTCATGTATCCTCTTTTGTCCAACTCGGGCCCCATTTTATTTTCGGCAATGAAAGACAAATTCCGAAAGTGGAAAAACCCTAAAGCTCCCCTTTTCGAGTGAACAAATACACCCGATAAATTACCTCCAGTTTTTTTTTTCCCTCATTTTAAAAACCTCTCAATAAACGATGGTTCAAGTTTGAAGGTGTTGTTTACTGTTTATATTTGAAAAATATTTTGATGAGTTCTGCTTTCAGAAATTTGAAAGATTACTCGGGTCCAGTTTAATCAAAAGGTTTTCTCTTTAGTGAGACATTACGTAGACCTCAGCTTGAAGGCCTTGTTGTTTCAATTGGTTCCATTTTCCCTTAGCCCTTAAATGTCCCCATCTTTTTTACGACTAAAACAAATGACAACAAAGTAAAAACCACATTTTGTGATTTGGTTTTAATTGAGGCGCTCCGGGTACGAAGGGCGAACTCAACAAAACGTAGTTTCGAGATATTCGCATTTTAAAGTTTTATGTTAAGGGCGAACTCACAGAAAAGTCATACCCTGGAATGGGAAAAGGAGTGGGGGGTTGTGGACTAGGATGTGGAGTTCGCCCTTCGTACCCGCTCGGATATCGCAGTTAGAGCTTTGCCGCATATCGGTTACGTATGTTACAGGGGAAAAAAGGGCAAACTCAATATAAAAATGTATGGGTGTATTCATCAAAAGGTCTAGAATCTGAAAATGAAAAAAAAAATTGTCCGATGTTGAGTTCGCCCTTCGTACCCCGAGCGCCTCAAATGTTCCCCATCTTTTTACGACGAAAACAAATTGACAACAAAGTAAAAACCACATTTTTTGATTTGTGGTTTTAATTAAAGACTTTTTTGGATATTCATGGGATAAAACGTAAATGAGCGGTTTGGCGGTAATGAGTCTTCTTAAGGAGGCGACGGAATTTCAAGGGCGGTTTTCGACGTATAAGGTAAAGGGTAGTTTAAGGGTTGTAGGATAGATATAAGGGGTTTTGCGGACAATCTAGACAACCTCGAACCTCAGGTTACCCCTTAGCTCATTAATTAAACAAGAGGCTGTACATCCCCAACGCCTCTCTTTGACACAACTTCATTTCTTAGCAAACGAATTCCTTATTAAAACCTTCGCTTTCTACAAAACTCAAAATATTCAAAAGCTTTAATTAATTATTTTAAAAATTATAAGTCTTAATGGGTCTTTCAAAGAGATTTCCTTAAAAAAAAAAAGAGACAATTTTTCGTCATTAATTTTCTCTGAATGTTCCACGATTATATCAAGTTGCCGTTTCTCGAGTGTCTAAATTATCCTCTTTACCTTTTCCCCTTAGTAAATAAGGTTTATTGACTCTGGAAGCTTAAAGGGTCGGATATCAGGCTCGGAAAATAGGTAGAGACTCGGGGAAGACGAGGGACGGGTTAATTCATGGAAACTGCGGCCCCCTTTTCCCCGTGTAACCCCACTTTTACTCGCTCTATAATTTACACTAACGACGGCGAATAACGCTGTTATTAATACTGGAGGTAATGAAATCCACAAATATAATTAGAAAGTCCGGCAACCCTATTAATGAAAATGTCACGAAATAGTTTACAGAAAAGGGCATAGTTAGGATTTCTCTGCCAAATGAGTCTAGAAATGTCATAATTTACCGTCTTATCTACCTGTATAAGTTTCAAAAATGATAATACTCAAGTTTTTTGGCACGATTTCCCTCGTAATTCTTCTTTATAGAACTTCACCGAATAACACTCCAGGGGCGTCTTTATTTCACTTTTTTTCATATCTTCTCACCACCTTAGAAAGCGGAAATTATGTTGAACGGAGCTTCTGGTTCGTTACTCATGTGAACGAGATTCTCAATATTTTCAACCAACTTTTTCCTTCTAAAAAATAAAAGTTTGTAAATAAATACCACTATTGGAAACCTCTTTCCGGATAATTTATTCCCATTTTTAACTTGTCTTTAGTTTTCAACTTTTTTTTGAGGATAGTGAAATCCAAAAAAGCTTTTTTTCTCCTCCATATGCTTCTAAGGGTTGGAAAGTTTAGCATGGATAACTTTCACCGCCTCATGGAACCAAGTTATAAACAGGAAAGAAGTTTGATGACATACTTTGGAGTATATGCTGAAAGGGCCTCAAGGCTTTTAGCCCATTTTGTTATAGACGCTTTTTTCGCATTAGCTCTACGTACGTCATCATATCGTTAGTTCTAACACCGGATAGGTCATTTTTCCTAGGTTTTCAGGAGAGCCAAAATACGGATTAATTTCTCATTGGAATCAATGCATAACCTGTTGTCTAAATCGTGAACTACGCGTTTTCTGTTGGTAATAGGGTTAAACTACCAACGGTATCCCCTCACTTATACTTCCCCCTCCCATTACTTCGCCCTACGTTTTACTACCCCTCACTTATACTTCCCCCTCCTATATAGGGAAGTATAACGAACTTCTCTTTAAGGAAGTTTTCGTTGGAAGCTCTTCAAACCAGTATTTTTCTCTCGCGATGATGTGCGAATTGCATTAGGGTGAACTGCCAAGTTTTAAGTTTTTTGTCGTTTCGCCATAATCACGTTTTAAACGCGAAAATAGGCTTGCTCTTTGACTGTCCCTAGTTTATGGTGAGATGTATTATGCCCAAACGACAGAAACAGTTTTATGGTGAAACGACGAGTTCTTTAAAATGAAAGTTTCCTTTAGATGATATCCAGTTTTTTGATGATGGAGCTAGAAGAATACTCTTATCTTTAGCCCGAACGACGCTTTTTAGTTAATATTCTGAGACCGTAACCTCATCGCTATTGATCCTTTAGTAAAGTTTAAAAAAAACTATTTTTAAAATATCATCATTCTAATGACGATTAAAGATGATTATATGAAAGACGGTGATTATGTAAAGAAAGGCTTTATTTTGTGTAATGCCATGCGATGATTAGAGGATCTGGGTCGGCTTTGTCAAAGCTTCCTTCGCGTCAGAAGGCTTACGGATTGAAGTAAAGAGAGAGAAATAAAAAATCGTTTTTCCTTCTTGAATTTAACATGTACAAGTGGTTTGAAATTTATCTCCTGACTAGAAAATATCACTTTCGATTATCTTCAGAAAAGCGTCTCTAGATTGGAAAGGACATAGAAAAATAGGTTCCTTTGGGACCTTTGAATTTTCTCAAGTCAATTATTTAAAAAAACGAGGGGACGAAAAAAATGCGTGCTCGTATTGTGAATTTTTGAGGATATGGAACTACAAGGGATCTTACTCTATTGCGATCGTTTTCTACAGGCGGAGGATGGGAAATACTCATGGGATTTTAATAACAGAAAGCGGACCACTTGACCCACTGGGGAACAAAATTCAACCATAATATAGTCCACTTATTTTTTTTCTGCTGACTAAAAAGATTATACAATTGTTCACCGGTTATCTCACCAGGGGGTTAAAACAGGCCAATTACTTTTTTATTGCTTTCATAATTTCATTTTTTTTTTCTCTCTCCCTGAAAAAGAATTAGCTAAGCCTTTCTTTTTCCCTCATTGATTTCCGATTTTTGCTAGAGCTTATTTAAGAAGGTAAAAATAAAGATGATTTTCAAACCTTCCTAGTTTTGTGCGGAGATAATTATAAATCTGAAAAAAATCAATATAAGTTCGAGAACAAAAAAGTAATTAATGTTTTCAAGATAAGTAAGTTCGACCTGTAAAGTCCACGCAAAAGTTTTTTTTTTCTGATTCTTTCAAAACTATGAGATCCGAAGAACGTCTTTTACACTCCAGAACACTGCTCAAAGAAAATAAAGTACTTTTCAGTTTTCTCTATTGAAAAAAGCGTATTTAAAGTTTTAATTTTCAGCAAAAAAATTTTTTTTTTTACTTTTCTGCTAGAAAATAAATGAGGCGCTCCGGGTACGAAGGGCGAACTCATCAAAAACGTAGTTTCGAGATATTCGCATTTTTAAGTTTTATGTTACGGGCGGACTCAACAGAAAAGTCATGCCCTGGAATGAGAAAAGGAGTGGGGGTTGTGGACTAGGATGTGGAGTTCGCCCTTCGTGCTCGGATATCGCAGTTAGAGCTTTGCCGCATATCGGTGTTTACGTATTTTAAAGGGGAAAAAGGGGCAAACTCAATATAAAAATTATATGTATTCATCAAAAGGTCTAGAATCTAAAAATGAAAAAAAAAATTTGTCCGTTGAGTTCGCCCTTCGTACCCGGAGCGCCTCAAATGCTAATTCTGTGTAAACTGAAATGAGAGGAATTTTTTTTTCTGCCCCACAAAGTAGGTACCGTGTGAAGGCTCATTTCATCCGATAAGGCCTCGGATTTATTGACCATAAACCTGTAATAAGTGCCGACCTAACGGCTTTAAAATAAGGGTGTAATTGCCTGTGAATCAACTTGACCAAATCGTACAATCCTAATACGTGCTCGACATACACAATTAACTCAAAATTCTTTATTTTGTCGAAAGGGGCGGTTTTTCCGTCTTGTGAATCCCGTGGTGAAAAAGAATAAAAAGCGAGGTGGAACAAGGGGGGGCTCTTCTGGAAGGCCACGTCAAACTAAGTTGAAACACCTCAAGGAAAACTTAAAACGGATTGAAACTTTCTTGTTGTCAAGTATTCAAAATGCCGGAAAACACTCGTCGGAACAAAAATTCTTGCAAATTATAACAATCCACAATGTTTAAACAAATCGAAATGACTTAATCTTTTCCGAGAAATTCAATAAGCCCGAAAAGTTGTTAATGTGTCTATCGCATGATCCCCGCACGTAAATGGGTGGATTGTCATTGTATTTCCCGCGACTCCGTGACTTCCCACGAAAAACATGTCAGTTTCAGGCAAACATGAACGATTTTACTCATTAAAAAGTTGCGAAGGCGTTTTCCCGAGATGTTATAACCGGGGAAAGTTCACTGACGAGTAATTGTCTATGTGAAAGGGGGTTTCATATAATAAGTTATTATAAGGGGGTGGTTTTACTCAATAGCGTGATACGGCGTGACGTACATTGCGCGACCTGTCATGAGATTTTTTTTCCCTTTTTTTTTCTTTTAACTCAACAAATGTTTGTTTTCATCTAAAATCATGTTTGATCTTGGTTTAAAATATGCTAACGAGGACCCTGATTCCCTTCCATAATTGAATTCACCACGTTTGTTCTTATGGTAATCCCAGATTCTATTTGGGTAGAATTTCTTTTTTTATTATTATTTTTTTATACTTTATTCAAAAAGTTAACTAGTATCCTTAAAGTTTAAAAAAAAATGGGAAGTCTTCCAATTATACCTGTAACCATCGTTTTTTTTTTTTTTTTCATTCAGTCTAATCTGATACCGTTTTTAAGTTTTTTCTAGAAAAAAAGATTTTTAAATCAAAATATCGTCGCGTTAGTTCTAACAACTAAGTCATTTTATCAATTTTTAGTTAGGCATAGTTTCTGATGTTAAATTTTGTGGAGAATCGAATTCGGTTGGTAGTTTAACCCTATAACCAACAGATAACGCGTAGTTCACGATTTAGACAACAGGTAACGATAATGAGAAATTCATCCGTATTTTAGCTCTCCTGAAAACCTAGGAAAATGACTTATCCGGTGTTAGAACTACTGCGACGATTTGTCGTTTCAACATAACACAGTTGAACATAAAAGTTATATAAAAATGTGTTCCATGGTTTAATTTTGGCTTTAATTCAACCTCCCGTTATCTTAAGGCGAAGTTTTCTTTAAAGTTTTGCTCCAATTTTTACTTTTGATTGTGCTGCATTTTAGGAGAAACAATGGAAACTAAACGAAGCTACAACCATTTTATCAAGTTTTTGAATTTGCTCCCAAATTATAAAAAACTGACTGTGGTTATGAAAAACTTTTTTAGGTCTTTGCTTTATTAAACAATCATAAATTAAAATACAAACTCGTTTTATTGAATTTATTTATTTGCGGAGTTATAGAACCAATAGTAGAAACAGTTCGAATAAATAAAATACAAACTCGTTTTATTGAATTTATTTATTTGCGGAGTTATAGAACCAATAGTAGAAACAGTTCGATATCCAACATTCTGGTAACCGGGCATTTTTACGTTTTTCCGATTTTCTACATTTTTTATGATTTTTGTAAAAAAATCTTTTGTATTTAAGTAAATAAATGTATTCTAAAGCCAAACCAAAATGATAATTTTTAAGAAACCTACAGTTTTTTCGCAAATTTAGAGCAAAACTTCAAAGAAATTGCGACGCCTATTAAGTGGTATACGGACCCTTAAAAAGATTGAATGTCATAGTAATCAATTTCGGAGAATAGTGCTAGATATGAAATGTAATAAAATGTAACTTGGTGAGAAAGTTGGTTTATTAAAAGAAAATTAAGTTTTGATGTCAGATTTGACGTTTTTTACTCAAGAAAATATTGCGTTGACGAAGTATTTTATCGTCGAAACCGAAGTTCGTGGTTTCGGGACTGATTTATAGTTGCAATAGTCCCCAAAAGGTGTGCAGGGAAAATTCTTCCCGTGTAAATGGAAAAAGTCGACTAACGAGTTTTCGTGTATTGCATTATGGAAACGTCGGCTTTTCCTTTTGTCCGAATAACTCCCGTGGGGATTTAAAACTGTAAGCCACACCCGCCACACATTCTTCTATCAAGAAAAACATCTTAAACGTCACTTTTTTCACCCTTTTTAAACGGATTTATAGATGCATAAGTTCAATTTGAACTTTATCCTGGACGGATTTTGTTTTGGATGATTTATATCCGAGTTTTTCCATTCCCTGAGGTCTGATATCTCAAAATATAACAGCGTAACTGAAACATATTTAAACACCCCTGCGGAAATGAAAAAGGAAACTAATTTTATCAACACATAAAACACCACATAAACGCCCCGCTGTTTCTAGCTTGTCGTTATAATATGACGCGCTCCGGGTACGAAGGGCGAACTCAACATCGGACAAATTTTTTTTTTTTCATTTTCAGATTCTAGACCTCTTCGTGAATACACCCATATAATTTTTTTGTTGAGTTCGCCCTTTTTTCCCCTTTAAATACGTAAAACCGATATGCGGCGAAGCTCTAACTACGATATCCGTGCGGGTACGAAGGGCGAACTCCACATCCTAGTCCCCAACTCCTTTTCCCATTCCAGGGCATGACTTTTCTGTTAAGTTCGCCCGTAACATAAAACTTTAAAATGCGATTATCTCGAAACTACTTTTTGTTGAGTTCGCCCTTCGTACCCGGAGCGCCTCATATTTATCCAGTTTAATATTGAAATTACGGTTTTGTAGTAAAATGTTGAGTTAGCCATAAATTTGTGGTAATTAAATCTTGCCAGTAAATTAAACATTGACTTTTCGAACTTTTTCAGCAAAAAAAGGAAAAATGAATAAAATAAAGCGGGCAGAAATAGTATGACATCCGATTCGCATTAGCTTAAAACTTCGTTGAGAAAGAAGGGGGTCGAAAAGTTATTTTCATCCGAGTCCGTAATTTCCGGGAAGTTTTCCACTAATCAGTTGTAGCGGTGGGTTTGGGGGGAGGAGGAGTCCGAACAAAAGCCCCTCGCGTCGGGCGGTGAGGGGTGGAGGTTTTTCCGTTCCTTCTGGACATAAATGCGGTCCTCGCCCGTGAATTAGGAACTTCCTAGGGCGGTTTATCAGCCGCCGGATTAACGATTTACCTTTTTAGTTTGGGAGGGTGAGCGAGATGGCGAGAAAGTTCCTCATTACCCCTGATACTCTTTTTTTTTTAATGCTTTTTAATGGTTTCATTAGACATAAAATAGAGACAATTTTTTTTTGTTTATTTTAATCCCAGTTTCGTTATTAAGACTGAAAATTTTCATCACTCTTTATTCAATATTTTTTTTCTTATAAAGTTTTTTAAGGGGATATGAGGGTTTTAAGTTGGTTGCTTTGTACATTTTTCGTTGTGAGCAGAGCAAGGATTCCCGTGCAATTGCATGTTTTTTTTGGCTGCTTGGAAATCAATAAAATTTAGATAGTTTTTCGAATCATGAAAAACTGAGCATTTTAAGCACTACTTAATACTGCACGATTTGCACGTTTTGGGGGTATATTGCACGAAAATTGCACGTTTTGGGAATTTTGCAAATTAGCTGCACATTTTGATTTAATATTATTTTTTAATGTTTTTTTTCTTTTAATGTTAAAGAAATAAAAATTAGAATGCTATTTAACTAAATATTTACATTACATATTTAGTTTGCCTGAAGGAACCCTTTTGGGTCTTTTGAGAAGGGAAAAAGTGCCCGGTAGCCGGAAGCAGTGAGAGACGGATCAAAATTGGTAGCAAAGGTTAATTAGAACCAGGAACTGTCGAACTGATATGGTTTTCTGGCTGCCGAAAACACCATTAATCGTCAGCAAGAAAATTATATTAAAAATTCGTCGGTGAATCTCGTGAATACAGGCCTCTATTTGAAAATCACTGGAACAGGCCGCAAAGCCTAAAAAGTAGAAACCATGTGTTTGTTTACTGTTGTTCTACCAAAAAAACAAATAAAATTTCTTATAAGTCGGTGCGAAATTTCTGTAAAAGCATGTTTTAAACTTATATTGCACGTTTTTTGCACGATTTAGCATTTTTGATGCACGTTTTTTCATTTTGACTGCACGAATGTCCGCTCTCTGGTTGTGAGCAACGGTTTTCGGTTTTCCCTTCTATCTTGGAAACCGTCCCTCAAAACGAAAAAATGTCCTAAGTAAAAGTTGTAGCTGCAAAAATTCTTCTATCTTGGAAACCGTCCCTCAAAACGAAAAAATGTCCTAAGTAAAAGTTGTAGCTGCAAAAATTTGCTACATAAAATATCTAATTAGTTTTTTCCGTCAGAGCAATATTTTAGGAGATATGAAGGTTTTAAGATTTCAGACAGGCTCTGTAGGATTATTAGTTTTAACCTCATAACTCCTTAAATATTGCTCTTACGCAAATAATGAATATAGAAATTTTTGTAGGAAATCTTTGTACCTACAACTTTTACTTAGGATATTTTTTCGTTTTGAGCGACGGTTTCCGAGATAGAAGGGAAAAACCGAAAACCGTTGCTCACGACGAAAAATTGGCAAAGCAACTCACTTAAGAACCCTCATATCTCCTTAATTGCTCTGACAAAAAAACCAATGAGGTCTTTTTTGTAGGAAATTTCCGTAGCTACGACTTTTACTTAGACGTTTTTTCGTTTTGAGCGACGGTTTCCGAGATAGAAGGGAAAAACCGAAAACCGTTGTTAACAACGAAAAATTTGCAAAGCAACTCACTTAAAAACCATCATACCTCCTTAAGTTTCTGAACAGTAAATTTGAGAAAAATCTCAAAAATTCTCCGTTTTTTTCCCTTCAATTTGTACAATCGAGCGAAAAAGGGCTTAGAACAAACTCGAACATAATTAGTCCTCGGACAGATAGCTTTCATAATTAATGAATATTGCCTGTAATTGAAAATTTTCATCGAAGGGAGCGATTTCTCCTATCGTTTCCACTCAGAAGAGGTCAGGGAGGGAGAATTCGTATCATAATAAGAGCCATGGATTCTGAAGCGGTATTGAATTAAAATCCGGCTACCATGAACCCGAAGGGTGGAGGAACGGATGGAAATTTCGAGCATTGAAGCGGATGGAAAGTTACGGCGAAAATTTCATAACTGGAGAAAATCTAATGAGGTTTCAACTTTACAATTGGCAATTGATTTATCGAAATTGCCCTTTTTTTAGATCGAAAAGTCAAAATGAGAAAAATACAATTTATAAGTAAACATTCGCATTTTTTTAAGCCAATAATTATACCTAATTTTGTAAAATTATCGTGAACTATGTTTGCTCATTGGTGACCTAATTTAATGCTCAAACAATACGAAATCGATACCTTTTGACGTGAACTAATAGAGGTCACATACTTTTATTTATGTAGGGCATAAAAGTCCTGGAAATCATATTAATGAGTCAACAATATCCCAGCGCTGCCACCAAAATATCACTTTTGATTTTGTAGGCTTTTTCAAAAAAATTAATGTTTACTTATTTTGTTTCAGGTATGTTGGGGTGTCCTTCAATTGTTTGGTAAAGTACTTTGGATATAATAAAAGTACTAGTTTGAAGAGCTTCCGACGAAAACTTCCTTAAAGAGATGAAACAATATAGGATGGGGGTGTATATGGGAAGGGAAGTATATAGGAGGGGGAGGTATAACGGAGGGGCCGTAGAACGGAGGGGGAGTATATGGAAGGGGAAGTATAAGCGGGGGGGTATAAGGGAGGGGGAAGTATAAGCGGGTGTATCCGTAGAACGGAGGGGGGAGTATATGGAAGGGGAAGTATAAGGGGGGGTATAAGGGAGGGGGAAGTATAAGCGGGTGTATAAGGAGGGGGGAAGTATATGCGGGGGTATAAGGGGGGGAAGTATATGCGGGGTATAAGGAGGGGGAAGTATAAGGGAGAGGGAAGTATCACGGATGGGGAAGTATAAGGGAGGGGAAGTATACGGGGGAAGTATAACGGAGGGGGAAGTATAAGGATGGAAGTATAAGGAGGTGGAAGTATCACGGATGGGGAAGTATAAGGGAGGGAAGTATAAAGGAGGGAAGTGTAAAAGAGGGAAGTATAAGGGAGGGGAAGTATAAAGGGGAGGGGAAGTGTAAAAGAGGGGAAGTGTAAAAGAGGGGGAAGTATAAGGGAGGGAAGTATAACGAAGGGGGAATTTTTTTTTTAATTTTCTAAGCTCTTTTTTTCGAAAATTTTTTTTAAGTGTCATGGTAGAAATAATGGGCTCTTTGGCCTACGGATGTGTCTCTCGTAACGGGTAGAAGTATGAAATTTCTCCCTACTAAAAAAAAATATTAATTAAAAAGTGGCAATTTTTTTACACCAAAATTCTTAAAAAATAACAGTAATTGGTGAAAATTTGGTGAAAATCGGACCAACGGTTCGGCCGCACGGAATTTTTAAAATTTCAAACAGACAATCACCGCTATTTTTTCGAAATTCAAAAATCGCCCCATTCTTGTACCCCGTATAAAGAAATTTGTGTGAAAATTGGTGAAAATCGGTCGAAAACTGTGGCGTAAAAAAAAAATGCTACGGCCGGCCGGAACCACAGACAAAGTTGAGATCGGTAAAGATCAATATTCGATTGACCCTCTAGGGTATGGAAGACCCTTCCCCAAAATTAAGGGATAACAAGAGGTATCACAATAACTTCTTTAAGGAAGTAAAATTTAGTTCGTTTTAGCTTAGCTTTATTTTTTTTCTCTATATTTTTGCTTGAAATTTACGTTCTGTACTTTTAACTCTTTGATATAAAATGAATTTTAAACTTGATTTTGAATAGAAGACGGGGTTTAGTTTTTTTCAAAGCTCCTAGACGCGATAGGATAAACAGTGGCGGTACCAGGTGTGAAATATATCGAACACGATAGAGGAACGTAAATAACAAAAGAGTTGGTTACCCATGTTTTCCCAGATTGGGAAACGATCCCGTTTTTTTCTAGATAACTTATCTCGACAAAGCCTTTTTAAAATACATTTTTTTAAAAACAAAAATTTCAAATAACGTGTCTGGGCGTTGCTGACATGTTGTCAGCGAAAGCCGATATATGAAAATAAAGTAGGTCTTTCTCGGAGTTATGAAATTTCACTGACTTGTATAGCCGATTACTTTTGTAGGTGGGGGAAGTCATTTTTCAAAGAGGCTTCTCGTACATGTAATTTCCTTCGTATTACTCACGTGAGTTGACACTTCTGTATTGTTATAACAACGCTATAACAAAAAAAATATCGACAATTTATTTCAAAATAAAAGATTTCGATGAAAACTCAGTGAGGATAAATCTCTCGTGAGAAACTCGCCACATTTTGGTTTCCTTCTCCGTTGTTATCTCTCAGTTTTTTCTCTCCTTCGTAATCCTTTGCCTATGGTGGAAAAAAAAATCGAAATATAAGGCATGAATATGTAAACATGAGGTCAGGAGTTGATCCCTACTGGATAAGTTGATATTGCGTTTTTTTAGCTCCATTTTTGTTCTTCGGGTGAAAAAAATTTCTGTGGTGAAAAAAGATCAAAATATTCTGGGAAAGTTTAACTATTCAAATTCGACCTGTTTTTGTTAAAGATGGCCGGGGGGATATTTGATTCGTTGGGGTCAGGGTTGTGTCCCTCTGCAGTTTGAGAACTATGCAAATAGCTTGATTAAATCAACCTAAATGAACTATTCAACTGAGTAGGAAGACCCTTCTGTTTGGGACGCATTATCGCGTCCCTTCGGGTTCCTCACACGCCTAGCAACGCCTCCGATAAGAGACAATGGACTCCCGCCCCCTCCGACACGCCCTACCTGTCTATCAAAATTTAAACTACGCTGATAAAACTTGTCGAAAACAAAACTGGCGTACATTGTGTCGATACTAGATTGTGTCACTGTGTCCTACCCGATTCTATACCTCATTTCACGTATTCAGAATCTCTTTTCTCGATAAAACTGTCAATTTATTTGTTCTTAAAATGTTATGGAAATCATTTTCAATCCTGTTGTTTGACGTACAGAGTTTGTGGCATATCAATGTAGCTTCCAATCGATAAATAAAGTGGTAGTTGAAGAGCTTCCAACGATAACTTCCTTAAAAGAAGGAACGATATAAGAGGGGGAAGTATAACGATGGAGAAGCTAAGGGGGGTATAGGAGAGGAAGTATAAGGGGGGGGGGGAAGTATCAAGGAGGGGGAATTATTAATTTCAAATATTTTTGAACATAAAAAAAATCATAAAAACTATCAAGAATTGAATATAAAATTGAATTGAACATAATAATATAAAGGAGGGGAAGTATTAATTTTAAATATTTTGGAATATAAAAAATATTTCCTTTCTTAGCTGGGCTTTTATGCCCAAGAGATGACCCTCTCGCAAGGGGTGGAAGTATGAAATTTCTCCCTACTTAAAATAACTTCACAAAAATATGAGTGTATAAGAGTCGACATAATACGGTTCGCCATAATGCATTTGTCCATAAAATAGCAGAAACCGCGAGTTACCGTTCACCATACAAAATCTGCTACTCAACATAATGAAAATAGTCGAAAACTTTTGTATTATGCATTTGAACATAATACATCTCGCCATAAAGAAGAGATTTAACATTTCGTCACGTTAGTTCTAACATCGGATAAGTAATTTTTTATCAATTTTAAATTAGGCATAGTTTCTGATGGTAAATTTTGTGGAGAATCGAATTCGGTTGGTAGTTTAACCGCATTACCATCAGAAAACGCGTAGTTCACGATTTAGCCAACAGGTGAGAAATTAATCCGTATTTTGGCTCTCCTGAAAACCTTGGAAAAATGACATGTCCGGTGTTAGAACTAACGCGACGATTTGTCTTTTCGACATAAAATTTGTCGTTTCAACATAACACAGTTGAACATACAGGAAACTTTCATTTTAATGATGTTGTTTCGCCATAAAACTGTTTCTGTCGTTTGGGCATAATACATCTCACCATAAACTAGGGACAGCGAAAGAGCAAGCCTATTTTTACCGTTTAAAACGTGATTATGGCGAAACGACAAAAAAAATGGCAGTTCAACCTAATGCAATTCGCATATCATCGCGAGAGAAAAAAAGTAGTCCCCTTGTGTCATAAAACTAGCTGATCTCATTGGCTGCCTGCTTCCTTTTTCTAGTTTATGGTGAGATGCTTTGTGTTGAATTTCATTCTGTTGAACTGTCAAGTTTTAAGTTTTTGTCGTTTCGCCATAATCGCTTTAAACGGCTTGCTCTTTCGCCGTCCCTAGTTTATGGTGAGATGTATTATTCCCAAACGACAGAAACAGTTTTATGGCGAAACAACTTTAAAGAGAGGCTTTTATGGTGAGATGCGTTATGGTGACTTGCACTTTTTTTATGTCGACTTGCATTTATTGAAAAAGTCTGAAATTGAAATCTGTATAGATCCTTAATCGATTTGACCCTACGAAGACCCTTTTCCCAAAAACCCGACGGTAAAGGTAAAACAATAACGAGAGGCTTTTATGGTGAGATGCGTTATGGTGACTTGCACTTTTTTTATGTCGACTTGCATTTATTGAAAAAGTCTGAAATTGAAATCTGTATAGATCCTTAATCGATTTGACCCTACGAAGACCCTTTTCCCAAAAACCCGACGGTAAAACAATAACTTCTTCGAGGAAGTTAAAATGTCTAAGTTTAAAACAATATAGGAGGAAATACTGCCAGAGATGGACTGTTTATTTAGATTAACTACCCTCCGTTAATCGTATTAAACCGTGGTATGTAATAATTTCTAGTAGGAACGTTCCCTCTGGGACGGGCATTGGTTAAAACTGGTTGTAGGGAGTGACAAGTGGGTTATGCACCTGTTGTACACTAATTCCCCATTGTGAGTCTTAATAGATCGTAGACGTTTGGCACTCCTATTGTTCTTCCCGCCCCCCTAATTTTGGCACGTCGACCTTTCGTATTATTATCTCCGAGATTGTGCTAATTTCATGGACCCTTTTTATTTCAAAGAGGTGCTTCTTTTTGTTGAAATACAAAACGTCAAGTGATTTAGACTTGAACGTGACTGCTGTGATGATGAGATTGAGAATCCATTGATTTGGAAAAAGCCACAAAAGGGTTTCTTTTGTGTTTATACCCCCAGCCTTTATTTTTAGTCTCATGTCACTCTTTTTCTTGAAAAAAAAAAAAGGAAAAACCTGCCTTTCTTTTTTTTTCTCCCTCTCTTTCTCATTCTTCCTTTTATTCTTAGTTTCTACTTTTACTGAAAGCTTTTTTTAAGGCCTTCTTTTCATACCCCACAGACTTATCAGCATTATTAAAGCCTTGTTTGAAATTTTTTCCGTTTCAACTCATTTTTGACTATGTACAAAAATTGTTTGAGTTAAAAAACTTCGAAAGTTCATCCGATATTTTCCTTCCGATATATCGGTTTATCCGACATTTTCCTTCCGATATATCGGTTCATCCGATATTTTCCTTCCGATATATCGGTTCATCCGATATTTTCCTTCCGATATATCGGTTCATCCGATATTCTCCTTCCGATATCGGTTCTTCGGATGTTTTCCAAGGCCATATCGAATCAACCCTAAAGTCGCACCTCTTTTAGTTAGATTTTTTAAAATAATCAAAGTTTTTAAAATTTTGCCCCATATCTTGCGTAGTGAGATTTGAAAATTATGTTATTACGCAAAATATTTAAGATGGGGAAATTCATCGGAAGGAAAATATCGGATGAACCGATATATCGGAAGGAAAATATCGGATGAACCGATATATCGGAAGGAAATATCGGATGAACCGATATATCGGAAGGAAAATATCGGATGAACCGATATATCGGAAGGAAATATCGGATGAACCGATATATCGGAAGGAAAATATCGGATGAACGATATATCGGAAGGAAAATATCGGATGAACCGATATATCGGAAGGAAAATATCGCATGAACCGATATATCGGAAGGAAAATATCGCATGAACCGATATATCGGAAGGAAAATATCGTACGAACCGATATATCGGAAGGAAAATATCGGATGAACCGATATATCGTAAGGAAAATATCGGAAGTACCGATGTATCGGAAGGAAAATATCGAATGAACCGATATATCGGAAGGAAAACATTGGATGAACCGATATATATCGGAAGGAAAATATCGGATGTATCTCCCTCTCTTTCTCATTCTCCTTTTATTCTTAGTTTCTACTTTTACTGAAAGCTTTTTTTAAGGCCTTCTTTTCATACCCCACAGACTTATCAGCATTTTTCCGTTTCAACTCATTTTGACTATGTACAAAAATTGAGTTAAAAAACTTCGAAATTTCATCCAGAAAATTTTTCTTATCCGGAAATTCACACTGAATTACGGGGAATAATTTAAAATGAAAACATAAGCGAAAAGTAAAGGGTAAAAAAAAAGAGAAATGTTTGGAAGGGAAACAAATGTGGAAAATATCGAAACCGTGGAAGCTACGCGGTTAGAAAAAGGTCCAATTTCCTCTCCACCCATGCACTCCGAAACCGCCCTTAACCACCACAATATTTTTCATTGCTTTTTACAATTTATATCCTTTTATCTCAATTTTATAAATGTTTTTAAAATGTTTTGGATATCTTCCAAAAATTTTTTGTTAGCGTGTTGTAAATGTATATAATTTATTTATTTATAATTCATAACCTAAAATGCGGTACTTCTTTTTTTTTAACAGCCTCTGCGTGTGTTGTCGTAAATTAACTTCCAACCCTAATTTGCCTATTATGTTTTGATCTATGCTAGATTTTGTTGTTTATAAATGTTGAGTGTGTCTAAGAAATCGTAATTTCCCTTTTAAAAGGGTTATATTTAAAAATTCTTATGAGCCTAAGGGTAAATACTCTTGTCGAATTTCCCCATCTTAAATATTTTGGGGTAATAACATAATTTTCAAATCTCACTGCGCAAGAAATGGGGCAAAATTTTCAAAACTTTGATTATTTATAAAATGTAACTAAAAAGAGGTGCGAATTTAGGGTTGATTCGATAAGGCCTTGGAAAACATCGGATGAACCCATATATCGGAAGGAAATATCGGATGAATCGATATATCGGAAGGAGAATATCGGATGAACCGATATATCGGAAGGAGAATATCGGATGAACCGATATATCGGAAAGAAGATATCGGATGAACCGATATCGGAAGGAAGATATCGGATGAACCGATATGAGGGAAGGAAAATATCGGATGAACCGATATGTGGGAAGGAAAATATCGGATGAACCGATATCGGAAGGAAAACATGGGATGAACCGATATATCGGAAGGAAAATATCGGATGAACCGATATATCGGAAGGATAATATCGCATGAACCGATATATCGGAAGGAAAATATCGGATGAACCGATATATCGGAAGGAACATATCGGATGAACCGATATATCGGAAGGAAAATATCGGATGAACCGATATATGGGAAGGATAATATCGCATGAACCGATATATGGAATGATAATATCGGATGAACCGATATATCGAAGGATAATATCGCATGAACCGATATATCGGAAGGAAAATATCGCATGAACCGATATATCGGAAGGAAAATATCGCATGAACCGATATATCGGAAGGAAAATATCGGATGAACCATTATATCGGAAGGGAAATATCGGATGAACCGATATCGGAAGGAAAATATCGGATGAACCGATATATGGGAAGGAAAATATCGGATGAACCGATATATGGAAGGAAATATCGGATGAACCGATATATGGGAAGGAAAATATCGGATGAACCGATATATCGGAAGGAAAATATCGGATGAACCGATATATCGGGGGGAAAAATCGGATGAACCGATATATCGGAGGGAAAAATCGGATGAACCGATATATCGGAGGGAAATATCGGATGAACCGATATATCGGAAGGAAAATATCGGATGAACCGATATATCGGAAGGTAAATATCGGATGAACCGATATATCGGAAGGAAAATATCGGATGAACCGATATATCGGAAGGATAATATCGCATAAACCGATATATCGGAAGGAAAATATCGCATGAACCGATATCGGAAGGAAAATATCGCATGAACCGATATATCGGAAGGAAAACATCGGATGAACCGATATATCGGAAGGAAAATATTGGATGAACCGATATATCGGAAGGAAAATATCGGATGAACCGATATATCGGAAGGAAAATATCGGATGAACCGATATATCGGAAGGACAATATCGGATGAACCGATATATCGGAAGAAAATATCGGATGAACCGATATATCGGAAGGAAAATATCCCATGAACCGATATATGGGAAGGAAAATATCGCATGAACCGATATATGGGAAGGATAATATCGGATGAACCGATATATCGGAAGGATATCGAATGAACCGATATATCGGAAGGAAAATATCGCATGAACCGATATCGGAAGGAAAATATCGCATGAACCGATATATCGGAAGGAAAATATCGGATGAACCGATATATCGGAAGGAAAACATCGGATGAACCGATATATCGGAAGGAAAATATTGGATGAACCGATATATCGGAAGGAAAATATCGGATGAACCGATATATCGGAAGGAACATATCGGATGAACCGATATATCGGAAGAAAAATATCGGAAGGAAAATATCGGATGAACCGATATATGGGGGATAATATCGCATGAACCGATATATGGGAAGGATAACATCGGATGAACCGATATATCGGAAGGAAATTATCGCATGAACCGATATCGGAAGGAAATTATCGCATGAACCGATATATCGGAAGGAAAATATCGCATGAACCGATATATCGGAAGGAAAATATCGCATGAACCGATATATCGGAAGGAAAATATCGCATGAACCGATATATCGTAAGGAAATTATCGCATGAACCGATATATCGGAAGGAAAATATCGATATTCCGATATCGCAACAACCCTAGGTGCGATGAAGAGGGTTCACCTTCGCCCTCTTTCGTGACGTCAGAGCTTCTAAAAGCGGCGCTTAAATTCAATTTCACATTCATTTGTATTAAGTTGTCAACGTTTCTTAAATTAATTTAAAGAAATAAAATGAAGATAGGAGCGAGAGACAGCGTTTATAAATAAGTCAAGATTTAAGAGCCTGGTCTAATGAAGCGAATCTTAGGTTTTGAAAATTAATCAGACTAGCTAGACGGCGATAATTAATCATTAAGGAGTTAATATATAAAAAAACAGAAGTCTTTTTTTAGAACGCGTAAAAGGCTTTTCATAATGCTATTCTTTGTTCCGGGAGATAGTAAATTGCTTCTATTTATAAAAGGGTATAAAAAAGAATGAAGAGTTAAAAATAATGGGTCGGGATTCCCACCCTAATCGCGTTTAATAGGGTTTAATTCCAGCCGTTTTCGGTTGGCGGCCGCGGGTTGAGGGATAAGGGCAATTTGGAAAGCGTTGAAAATTCTTTTCTTCTCCGCCATGTGAATTATGCGTACTCGCATACCTGCGGTCATACTATAGCCGTGAACTAAAGGGATTTTCAAAGTCTTTAAAGTCTTTTCGCTATTTATTTTAAAACGGGTTATTCAGTTTAATCTCGATGAATGAGTGGGGACGTCGCATTCGGGGAAATCTCTCCATGAAAATTCTAACATTTAAATCCGACTCCCCAACAGATTTATTCAAAGAATTTGCATAAATGATACAATCCACCTCGGCGGGAATTTTTTTAAGTATAAACAAAACCAATGTAAAATCAAGAAAAACGATTTAATCCCATTTTTTTTAAATCTCTATTTAATCCTTATTTTTACAGAGCTAAGAAGATCAATAAATGTAGAAAAATATTGGTAAGGGGGGCGATGAACTGTCTATTTTCCTCTAAAATGTCTGGAGTTCTCAGAAATTAACTTCCTTTTTTTGGAAGAAAACGATATTATATTTTTATCGATATCAATTTGTCGGGGATTGGAATATTTTTTTTGGTTTAAGGGAGAAGAGGGTAACACTGTAAGTGTCTTCTTAAGGTGCATCCTCTCTGCTGGCACTTCTCAAATTCCTCTTTCGCCACACAAGCACCTTCACCGAGACACAGAAGCCCTCACCCCCTCTCTCATAAGGGCGGCTGTACCCTTCTACACTTCACCTTCGCCTTTACCTTCTTCACTTCTACACAGCGAAAAGAGCAAGTCTACGCACAGCGAGAGGATGCACCTAAGAAGACACTTACAGTGTTACCCTCTTCTCCCTTAAACCAAAAAAAAATATCCCCGACAAATTTTTATGCTGTATTTTACCACCAGAGTTGCTTTTTTTTCACTCTTTTCTTCTAACTTACTCTTTTTTGAATGAAAAATAAATCAATCACTAAACATATTTATGCTGCAAAGTGGTGCATTTACTTCATTTTTAATACATGAAAATATATGAAACTTTCTTTCTACTACTGTGTTAGCGTTTTCGTTATATTATGTGCCTCTATCTACCTGAGGATATAAAATAATCGTAATTTTTTCGTTATTTCTTAGAGAAAAAATTTAATAAAACTGAGTAAAAACTTTATCGCTTGTTATGGAATAGAAAATGGTTTGTAAGAGAAGAGAAAAAAAAAAATATTCGGTTTTACGCACTTTTCCCAGGGCTGATTCCGACCGAAATCTCATCGAAAGTCTGCAATCAACACAGTCCCATAGTCGTAAAATAGAACGTTAAAAGTTTTATGGCTGTATTCCCTATGTTTTATAGCTTTGTTGCTCAGAGGGTGTAATTATCCATTTAGGCCGATCATAACATAATACGATTAATTAAAAATCGCTTGTTTTTATATATAAAAGTTTATTTTAATCTTTTTTGAATTGAGGGAGAAAAGGCCTAATCCGTGGTTTCGGCTCCCAACTTAATTCAGGCCCTGAGGCATGAGCGGATAAACAAGCTCGGTTAGTTTCTCTTCTTTCGAGACAAAAGAAACCCCTTTATATTTTATACTACTTAAATAGTTATATTCAAGAGTTTTATACAAAAGAGCTTTGTATCATATGTCCAATTTATTATCCTTTAAGTCTATTTTTATTTAAATAATTTCCTCCTTTTGTTTTTAGTTTTTATTTCTTTTTTTCTCTCTAATGAGAATTTTTGAAATTCAATGGGTTCAATAGGCCATATTTGAATAGGTCTAATTTTTTTTTGTCAGAAGTTTTGCAAGCCTTGTAAAGGGGGAAAAAGAGATACGAAAAATTAATTGAGAAAGGGAACGAGATGAACTGGGAATAGAAATAACTTCACGGTCTTTTTTTTCAAGCATTGGAGAGCTGGGGAAAAAAAAAAACTTTTTTTCTCTCTCAGAGTCATGTTGTTTTGCTTATGTTCCTTCCTCTTTCACGTGATTTTTTCGCTAAATATTTTATCTCATAAAAATTAGCTTTGTACTGCAGTTTGGAACTGGTTGAACTCTTGGAGCTGCGCAGATTTTCCGGAAAATCTGAAGTCATCAGACGTCATTTAACGGACCGTTCTGCGCATGCTCCAGAAGTTAGGAACCTGTTTAGTTGGAACAAAGCTTTGTTATAAAAAAATCCTGTGGAGAACTCCGTATTTCGACTCTATTAGTTACGCTAACTCCACAGCCTGATCCTTTTTGAAATAAATTATAAAATACGCCAAGATTTACTTCAATTTTAGATTTACTTCAACAAGAAACGGATTTAATCCTCATTTGCTGGCTTCATCAGAGAAATTTTAAAATTTTAGTCTTTTTTCAAATGAGGCGCTCCGGGTACGAAGGGGCGAACTCGACATCGGACAAATTTTTTTTTTTCATTTTCAGATTCTAGACCTTTTGAAGAATACACCCATGTAATTTTATATTGAGTTTGCCCTTTTTTCCCTTTAAAATACGTAAAAACCGATATGCGGCAAAGCTCTAAACTGCGATATCCGAGCGGGTACGAAGGGCGAACTCGTAGCCTAGTCCACTACCCCCACTCCTTTTCCGGGAGCCCCACTCACCGCCACGAAATAAAAATATATACATTTGTGAATTAATAATCGTAAAAATATTTGAAAATTTTTAAAAAACCCTTTCCTCTATGATTCTAAAATCTAAAATCTCGCCACGAAAATTCCCGAGAGTGACTTTTCTGTCGAGTTCGCCCTTAACAGAAAACTTTAAAATGCGAATATCTCGAAACTACGTTTTGTCGAGTTCGCCCTTCGTACCCGGAGCGCCTCAAATGTTTGATTACAAAATCACCTTAAAAAAGAACAACAAACATTTTTGACCTGAGGCCAATAAGAAACCTTGAAACCCGAAGAAAAAAAAAAAAATCGTTAGCGATGTTTAGAATTTTTTATTCTATATGACGTACCAATTACTCTTTGCCAATAACCGTAGAATGCCAAGTCGTCTCAAAATGCGGCAACTGACCTCTACTATTCTGTTTTTCTGGGTGGCTATTTAGTAGCTTTTTCTCCCTAGGTGCAAAACAACCCTCCCCTTTAGGACTGTCAATACCTGTCCGACGTTAAGTTAATTAGATTTACGACAGAAGGAAGCGCCTTTTTTCCAATATCCCGTTAACCCGATTGTAAAATCACAAAAAAATTCAAAAATTTTCACTGTAAAAAAAGAAGATATTGATCCATGGTAACATGTCATATATTGGATTAGCCAACTGGGGACAACTTAATTAAATCAAACTTCAATTAATCAAAATTGTTGTTTATCCATTTCGTACGAAATCAATTCTAAATGAAATAGTCAACAAAATGTTATTTAAAAATTGAACTTTTTTTAATTGTTTATTTATTTTTTTTTTCAGGCAAAACTTGAGACAAAAGCTTTAAAAGCGAAACGACCAGGATTTACGGATGATCGTTATAATGAGACGTCTTATTACATTGAAAATGGTGAGTCGACAATTTTTTTCTCTGAATTCTCTGAAAACTGTTCCACATGGCTAATGGATAGGTTAAGACAAAAGTACTGGTTTGAAAAGCTTCCAACGAAAACTTCCTTAAAGAGAAGGAGGGGGATGTATATGGGAAGGGGAAGTATATAGGAGGGGGAAGTATAACGGAGGAGGAAGTATAAGGGTACGAAAGTGTAACAAAGGGGGGGGGGAGTATAAAGGAGGGAAGAATAAGGAAGGGGGAAGTTTTATTTATTTATTTATTTTTATTTTTATTTTTTGGAAAAATTTTCCGAGTTTTTTATTTTTTATTTTTTTAATTTCCGAGTTTTTATTTATTTTTTTTCGAAAAATTTTTTAAGTGTCGAGGTAGAAATAATGGGCTTTTTCGCCTAGGGATGTGCCTCTTGTAATGGGTAGAAGTATGAAATTTCTCCCTACTAAAAAAAAAAATAATTATTAAAAAGTGGCAATTTTTTTAACACCAAAATTTTTTAAAAAAATATAAGAGTAATTGGTGAAAATCGGATTAACGGTTCGGCCGCAGCGAATTTTTAAAATTTCAAACAGACATATCTCCGCCATTTTTCGAAATTCAAAAATCGCCTTCGTTAGTTTCTTCTTCACCGGCTAAAGAAAGTGCGAAAATTTGGTGAAAATCGGATGATAAGTGGCCGTAAAGTGTTCCGGAAAAAAATGCTACGGACGGACGGCCGGCCGGCACAACAGACAAAGTTGAGATCGGTAAAGATCAATATTCGATTTTACCCTCCGGGGCCTGGAAGACCCTTCCCCATAATGACCAATTCGATGAGTGGTTATAAGTTATAATGAGGTCGTAGAAGGTTGGGCTAAATGAAGGTAGGTCGATAGGGGCGCTTCAGTGGTAGGATCCAGAGTTAGCCGGTTCTTACCCATATTTCAATTTTTCTAATTAGCTAGTATTCTTATCCATAGCATCCGCGGGCGCTTTCGGAACCCCTGGTTTAAAGTAAAAGCCACTTAAATATGTAATGCCTGTGATTTGTGGTTTATATTGAACGATTTCTTAGCTCTCTCCTTATTGTTTTAACGCTATATAACCGGCAGGTTTTAACCATAAAACGAGATTATTAGTTAAATTTTCCAAGATTTCCCTTCGGATCCGACCGTCCGTAAAATTCGGTTTTAGATGTTCAAGATAATTTACATGAAAATGTAAGCGTGTAGGCTTTGAACCGAAAAGGGAAGGTAATGTTCGCGTAAAAGAGGAGGGTAAACTTGGGAGTCTTTATTATAAAGTATGGAAGAGGGGAGGAAATGTGTATTATTAGGTCGCTACGGGTGGCGGGCTGGGGGTCCGGGTGTGATAAGAGCCCCATGCAACAACCCGCGACCCCCCCTCGAGATATCAGCTTCGAGATAGTCCGTAGCAGACATGCAACCGAATAGACGTTGAACGATTTCGGATTACTTTTATGTATCATACAGACTTGTCCTTAAAAATAAGCCCAGCGTATATTTTACCCCACCCTCAAGACGAAAAACACTTAAAGCACCCCTTAAAGCCTTCTACCTTAAAACATTCACGTCCCAACACATTTTGAATCCATAACAAAAAACATAACGCCTAAATTTTATGTCCGTAATCTCTGGCTTATAATTAACTTAAAATTCTACTCTAGGGCTCTTTTGGTGTTAAAAACCTTTTCAGAATAGTGAATTTCCTACTCCATCTGAAATTAGTTTCTGAAAATTCAATTTCCACTAATTAAATTGTTTAATTGAAATTTTAAATTGCTCTCTAAAAATTAGTTTTCTTTTAATTAAAAACTTGCGCTTTTTTTTAAATGTCACCGAAAGATTTTGAATTTTTCAAGTGGCACCCCTGAGTTTTATGTTCAAAAGTGCATTTTAATTGAAATATTGTTCGATTTGAGCTAAGGTTCTTTTCAGTTTACGTCGTCAACTGTAAAGAGTTAATTGAAAAAAGGCAGAACGGAAAAGCTTTTCAAAAAATGGGATTAGAGCGTATTAATTGATGTAACCCGAGCTCTGGGAAAGCCACCTAATGAACTTCATCGAAAATCACAGTCTTCCACACAATCAGAAACCTCAACTGTTAATTTTGATCTGTTATTAACCGACGTATTAGTTATCACAATATTGTTCCTAACCCTGAATAGGTTGGCTTAGTGGCTTCTGGAGAGTGACTCAATATTTATCTTTTAGTAACCTTTGCACCGTTGTATTCTTTTCCTCAGGGGTGCCAATTGCGTATAAAACTCTTGCGTGCGAATCACCTCACCAGAAACATAATTTAATTTTTTTCTCTTTTATTTTAATTTTTAACTTCCTTAAAGAAGTTGTTGTGATACCCTCGACCTCGGGTTTTGGGGAAGGGTCTTCCAGACCCCGGTCAATTCGAATATTGATCTTTACCGATCTCATCCTTGTCTGTGGTGCCGGCCGGCCGTAGCATTTTTTCCGGAACACTTTACGGCCACAGTTTTCATCCGATTTTCACCAAATTTTCACACAAATTTCTTTAGCCGGTGAACAAGAAACTAACGTGGGCGAATTTTGAATTTCGAAAAAAATGGCGGAGATATGTCTGTTTGAAATTTTAAAAAATTCGCTGCGGCCGAACCGTTGCATTGGTCCGATTTCACCAAATTTCACGAATTACTTCTTATATTTTTTAAGAATTTTTAGTGTAAAAAAATTGCCACTTTTTAGTTCTTAATTTTTTTTTAGTAGGGAGAAATTTCGTACTTCTACCCTAAGCGAGAGGCACATCCCTAGGCCAAAGAGCCCATTATTTCTACCTTGACACTTAAAAAAAATTTTCGAAAAAAAGAACTTAAAAATTTGTCAAAAAAGAAAAAAAAAGGAAAACCCGGAAAAATTTTCGAAAAAAAACTATAAAAATTTTGAAAATCCAACTCGGAAAATTCTCCTTTATACTTTCCCTCCCTTATACATCCCCTTCCCTTATACTTTCGTTCCCTTATACTTCCCCTCCTATATAGATACTTCTCTTTAAGGAAGTTTTCGTTGGAAGCTCTTCAAACCAGTACTTTTCTTCCTCTGTCGTTTCTTAAATTAGCATTATTCCTATTTCTTAATTGTTGCTATTTATTCATAAAGATAAGAATAAAACATTTTTCTCATGCTAAACAAAAGTCCGTTCCATTTTAAGAAACTTTTCTCTAAATAAATTTTTTTATGGCACATTTTTTTAATAAATAAGTTGATAAATAAAAGGAATGGAAACAACCTTTTTTTGCTTAAAAATTAGAAGATTGGTATGAATTTTTTAGAAAGAAAAAAGTCTTCTTTTTCTTAATCAAAAGTCGGGTTCGAATTTTTTTTTCTAAACGTAAAGAATAATTTCAATGTGCTCTTTTACCCTTTTGGTTAGACGGATCGTACAAAGGTATTTTGCGAGGAGGATCCCCAAGGGAGGAAAAATAAAAGACGCCCTCCATTCCAGTTTTAGTTTCGGCTCGGAGATGAATATTTCATTGAGCGGATGGTTTGGGTCAACACAAAGCCAATACCGTTTTTTTTTCCTTCCCCTCTTTTTCTTCTTATATCCTTCTTTACTCCGACAACACGGTCTCACTCTAGATTCAGTGTTTGTCGGCCTGTTAAATGAATCAGGCTATCTAGAAGCGTAGGAAGACACCCATCCATCACCTCCGAACCATTCGTCTCTCGTAAAATAACAAAGCGAATCCAAAATTATGATTTATTCAATTGAGGCGCTCCGGGTACGAAGGGCGAACTCTACATCGGACAAAATTTTTTTTTTCATTTTCAGATTCTTGACCTCTTGGTGAATACACCCATTTAATTTTTATGTTGATTTCGCCCTTTTTTCCCCTTTAAGTAAAAACCTATATACGGCAAAGCTCTAACTGCGATATCCGAGCGGGTACGAAGGGCGAACTCCACATCCTAGTCCACAACCCCCACTCCTTTTCCCATTCCAGGGCATGACTTTTCTGTTGAGTTCGCCCGTAACATAAAACTTAAAAATGCTAATATCTCGAAACTACGTTTTGTTGAGTTCGCCCTTCGTACCCGGAGCGCCTCAACTCTTTGATTAAAATTTAATTTTTTTTTTAAATTTTATAAACAGAACCAAGTGGGCGTGAGCTCCTCTCGAATAAGGCGGATCAAAAATGATGTTTGGCTTTGTCGAAAGGATGGAAAAAAAAGGAGAGAACGTACACTTCATATCGACCCCGGTGGGATGGCTTACGCCTCATCGGGCATCCGTTTTTCTCGGGACTCCTTCAGTTTCGTACCGAATCGGAGAAAATCCATTAGCTAAACGTTCAAGAATTTTCTTGCCGTCATTTTTCCTAATCTCGACCCCCGACTTTCACTACTTTGTCTTGATAGAATCGTAAATAAGCTTTAATTATCTCAAGGGATTCTACCTGGAACTTTTGCCTCATCGTTTGTATTATAGAAAATAAATGGAATTGAAGGGAAGAGATAAGTCGTGAAAAGGGAATTACCTCGATATTGCTTCAAGGATTTTTTTTCTCTCTTTTTAACTTCCTTAAAGAAGTTATTGCGATACCCTCGACTTCGGGTTTTTGGGGAAGGGTCTTCCAGACCCCGGAGGGTCAAATCGAATATTGATCTTTACCGATCTCAACTTTGTCTGTGGTGCCGGCCGGCCGTCCGTAGCATTTTTTTCTGGAACACTTTACGGCCACAGTTGTCATCCGATTTTCACACAAATTTCTTTAGCCGGTGAAGAAGAATGTAACGAGGGGGATTTTTGAATTTCGAAAAAATGGCGGAGATATATCTGTTTGAAATTTTAAAAAATTCGCTGCGGCCGAACCGTTAATCCGATTTTCACCAAATTTTCACCAATTACTCCTTATATTTTTTAAGAATTTTTGGTGTAAAAAAATTGCGACTTTTTATTATTAATTTTTTTTAGTAGGGAGAAACTTCGTACTTCTACCCTTTACGAGAGGCACATCCCTAGGCCAAAGAGCCCATTATTTCTACCTTGACACTTAAAAGTATTTTTCGAAAAAAAGAACTTAAAAATTTTTCAAACAAAAATAAAGAAAGAAAAACCCGGATACCTAATTTTGGAAAAAAAAATTTTTTTTTTAAAAAAAAAACTTAGAAAATTTATCGAAAAAAAGAACTTAACAATTTTTTTCGAAAAAAAAAAAAAAAAAAGAAAACCCGGAAAATTGTTCGAAAAAACTCTGAAAATTTTTTTTTCGGACAAAAAAAACTTAGAAAATTTTTCGAAAAAAAGAACTTGGAAAATTCTCCGTTATACTTTCCCTCCCTACTACATCCCCTTCCTTTATACTTTCGTTCCCTTATACTTCCCCCTCCATTATACTTCCCCCTCTGTTATACTTTCCCCTTCCTTATACTTCCCCCTCTGTTATACTTTCCCCTTCCTTATACTTCCCCCTCCCATATACTTCCTACTCCGTTATACTTCCCCCTCCGTTATACTTCCCCTCCCACATACTTCCCACTCCGTTATACTTCCCCTCCCATATACTTCCCACTACGTTTAACGTCCCCTCCGTTATACTTCCCCCTCCTATATAGATACTTCTCTTTAAGGAAGTTTTCGTTGGAAGCTCTTCAAACCAGTACTTTCTCTCTCTTTTTTTGATTAGCCAAATTAAACTAAAAAATCCATTTGGGGAAACTGTCTAATAGTAGGCAATACGTTAAATCCGATGTGAGAAAGGCATTGTCCGGGAATCGCAGATGGTGCCAAACATCATTTCCCATCAGCGTTTAAACGCCACGTCATCGTCCCCTAAATCCTGAAAATCACCTCCCGTTCTAATTCCCTTTTCACTGTTTCGCCACAAATTAAATTTTCAGTTTGAACTAATAAACTTTATTGTGGTTTCCATGGCCTCAATTTCGTAAAAATTGGTCCGAATGCTATCGGAAGGCGTGGAGAAATTCAAAGCCCGCCCCGCTTATTAGAAATAAGTGGTTATTGCCTCGCGATACAATCCAATTTTTCCACCTTTTCTCTGTTATTTTCAAATCACAATTTTTTCAAAAGGCAACGTCAGTTCATTTTTGCCCTTTACATCTTAAAAAAGACCCTTTTTTCACATATCAGCATCTTTTTTGAAGTCTTGAGTGCCACTAGAGAAAACTGTCAGTTTAAACACCTCAGCGTTAAAGTCAAGTTTTTTTCGATCGAGGAAGAGAATTTGGAAACAAATAAAAAAGGGAACAAAATTAAACACTGGACGTTTAACAGAGAAACACTTTAGTTCAATTACTGCCTATCTCTTTGAAAAGGTCGAACTTCCGTGTAGACAGCAATAAACCTTTCTCGACCCCTCTTTTTTTGAATCCTTTCATTATTACCTATTGTTTTAAATCTTTTTGATTTGTTTTAATATGAGGCGCTCCGGGTACGAAGGGCGAACTCAACAAAACGTAGTTTCGAGATATTCGCATTTTAAAGTTTTATGTTACGGGCGAACTCAACAGAAAAGTCATGCCCTGGAATGGGAAAAGGAGTGGGGGTAGTGGCCTAGGATGTGGAGTTCGCCCTTCGTACCCGCTCGGATATCGCAGTTAGAGCTTTGCCACATATCGGTTTTTTCGTATTTAAAGGGGAAAAAAGGGCGAACTCAACATAAAAATTATATGGGTGTATTCACAAGAGGTCTAAAATCTGAAAATGAAAAAAAAATGGTCCGATGTTGAGTTCGCCCTTCGTACCCGGAGCGCCTCATATCAACCAAGAACTTAAAGATTTAATCCCCATTTTCAACTTTCTGCTAGCTAATTATTAAAATTTTATTTTTTTTCCAGGTCTCCGTAAAGTCTACCCTTACTATTTCACATTCACGACGTTCACAAAAGGACGTTGGGTTGGTGAAAAAATACTGGACGTATTCGCCCGAGAATTCAGGGCACATCCAGCTGAAGAATACGTAAGTAAACCTTCATTTTAAAAATTTTATCTCCTTTTTTGAACTTCAGGAAAGATGTATCAAAAGTGGCTCGTTAACTGTCAACTATGAAAAAGTCGACATCGACTATCGCCTCAAACATAACGACCTTCTTGCCAATGTCGTTCACAGGTACGCCAACTTAAAAAATATATTTAAAAAAAATTACTTCACAGTAATCTAAAAAAGTGTATAAGCACTTATTTTACATATTTTTAATAATAATAAAAAAAATAGTAAGTAGGTCATACACCATTTTATTTTAAATAACCTACTTGAAAGTAGAGAAAAAAAAATTAGATTGCGCCATTCAATAATGCTTTCCTATATTTATTTTGAACGAAAATAAATATATGAAATAACTGCTCAAAAGCAGCTTTTGATGTTTAAAATGAAAAAAATGTGACAAAAATAAGTGGTTTGGAAATCGAGTGGATAGCATGTGTTGTGTTACAGGCACGAGGTGCCAGTCACTGCAGAGCCAATCACCATAGTCCACATGGACGAAGACGTTGTGGTCGTTAACAAACCCGCATCCATCCCAGTAAGTGGCAAAGAGACGCCAAATCGAAAAATTTATTACTTCGGGGTTTCTGGTCATCGGGCCCTTTTCGAAGCTCCTCCGGGCTTGAACGGGGCTCGATATTGCATGCTTCTTTTTATTGCTTTTTATTTAATTTTTTAACATTTTTTTTTACTACCTTATTTCCTTTAGTTTATTGTGCATGCATTTCATCCTTCCTGCTTGTTTAAAAAATAAATTTCCGACTTATGGAACATAATTTTTAAAGTTGAAATAAAATTAAAAAGAACATCCTTCAAATGTTTTTCTGAGAGAGGTTTTGCGGAAAATGTTTTAAATGTTAAGCCGATTGTTTTAATCCATTCATGTCTAAAATAAACGTTCTTTCATGAACGGTAAGCTTAGGATAATCTCAAAATTATATAAAAATTATTTTCCCGAATAAATTAATTTTGTGTGAAAAAGTAGCTTTTCAGGTAGGAGATTGTTTTGAGAATGGAGGTTAGGAAATGCTAAAAATTGCTTTAAAAAGGGTGATTTTCTGATGGAAAAAACGCCCGAAATGTGCGTAGCCAAATTTCTGAGAAAAAAAGGGGAAAAGTGGCGTTTATTTTACTAGAAGTCTAGGAAACGTTTGGAAATCCGGTGAAAGATGGTTTACTAGCCAATGAAATTGGAAGAACTTACAAAAAATCTAACTAAAAGGCAGCAACTAGAAGTCACTAAAAGGCAGTGTTTTGCATTTGGCAGAATCCAGATAAAAAAACAGCCGAATTACCCATCAAAAATCTAATTAAGTTAGTTTTTCGATCAAACAATTAACCAATAATAGAGGAAGAAATGACTTTGATAACGGGGACGACGCGTTTCGGCCTAAAAAGCCTCTTCAGGTAAACTATTCCCTCTATCACAATCATTTGTACGGTTGTTGCGATACTTCCGATATATCGGA
Source organism: Orius insidiosus (assembly GCA_014119065.1). NCBI lineage: Eukaryota > Metazoa > Arthropoda > Insecta > Hemiptera > Anthocoridae > Orius > Orius insidiosus. Next base: position 322,598 of record JACGAQ010000044.1, on the reverse strand, counting down.
ATATCGATATTTTCCTTCCGATATATCGGTTCATCCGATATTTTCCTTCCGATATATCGGTTCATCCGATATTTTCCTTCCGATATATCGGTTCATCCGATATTTTCCTTCCGATATATCGGTTCATCCGATATTTTCCTTCCGATATATCGGTTCATCCGATATTTTCCTTCCGATATATCGGTTCATCCGATATTTTCCTTCCGATATATCGGTTCATCCGATATTTTCCTTCCGATATATCGGTTCATCCGATATTTTCCTTCCCATATTTTATCCCATACGATATTTTTTAAAAATGGAAGGCCATATCGAAACAACCCTAAATTCATTTCTGTCTTTTCACTATGAACCTATCTCCGAGAGATTTAGTGGATACAGCGGGAAGCCTGAAGTGGCTCAATCTCTTGGAGAACGGTGGCGGCGGTGAGCTTTAGAGAGACGGTTTTTTTCCGGCTTCCCGCTGTATCCACTAAATCTCTCGGAGATAGGTTCACAGTGAAAAGATAGAAATGATTGTGATAGAGGGAATAGCTCACCTGACGAGGCTTTTTAAGCCGAAACGCGTCGTGAGATACCCGTTATCACAGTCATTTCTTCCTCTGTTATTGGGTAATTGTTTAAGGAGGTATGACGGTTTTTAAGTGAGTTGCTTTGCAAATTTTTCGTTGTTAACAACGGTTTTCGGTTTTTCCCTTCTATCTCGGAAACCGTCGCTCAAAGCGAAAAAATGTCCTAAGTAAAAGTTGTAGGTACTGAAATTTACTACATAAAATATTTTATTAGTTTTTTCCGTCAGAGCAATACTTTAGGAGATATGGAAGTATTTAAGTTGGTTGCTTTGCAAATTTTTCGTTGTGAGCAACGGTTTTCGGTTTTTCCCTTTTATCTCGGAAACCGTCGCTCAAAACGAAAAGATGTCTTAAGTAAAAGTTGTAGGTACAAAGATTTCCTACAAAAATTTATTTATTCATTATTTGCGTAAGAGCAATATTTAAGGAGTTATGAGGTTAAAACTAATAATCCTACAGAGCCTGTCTGAAAACTTAAAACCTTCATATCTCCTAAAATATTGCTCTGACGGAAAAAACCAATAAGATATTTTATTTAGTAAATTTCCGTAGCTACAACGTTTACTTAGAACATTTTTTCGTTTTGAGCGACGGTTTCCAAGATAGAAGGGAAAAACCGAAAACCGTTGCTCAAAACGAAAAATGTACAAAGCAACCAACCCTCATATCCCCTTAATAGTAAAATCAACCCCTTTGCGGAATACACACGCAATAAAAATTAAAATGTAAACGTTATTTTTTCTCTTTGCCGAATAACGAAAGCGAAAAATGCTACAAATATGGCACAAAAAAATGGGAGGGGGGATTCTTGGCCCAATTATGTAGGGAGAATAATGGCCGAAGATAAATGGTTTCTTGGCTGAAAAACCTAGGAAACGCTTTAAAATTTAAATAAAGCCTATTTTTATCAACCTACTTGTTAGAATATCTCAAATCCTCTCTCACTTCTACAATTTCATTATTTTGTTAACTGTTAATACAAAAATCACTTCAAAAATTGTGTTCCTCTTTTTTTTAATACTTTTTAAATTATTTTTTAATCTTCAGAAAAGGTATTGTATGATGTGAAAAATAAAATTTAGAACATATGAGGCGCTCCGGGTACGAAGGGCGAACTCAACAAAACGTAGTTTCGAGATATTCGCATATGAAAGTTTTATGTTACGGGCGAACTCAACAGAAAAGTCATGTCCTGGAATGGGAAAAGGAGTGGGGGTTGTGGACTAGGATGTGGAGTTCGCCCTTCGTACCCGCTCGGATATCGCAGTTAGAGCTTTGCCGCATATCGGTTTTTACGTATTTAAAGGGGAAAAAAGGGCGAACTCAACATAAAAATTATATGGGTGTATTCACCAAGAGGTCTAGAATCTGAAAATGAAAAAAAAAAAAAAAATTGTCCGATGTTGAGTTCGCCCTTCGTACCCGGAGCGCCTCATATATGTTCTAAATTTTCCCTAATTATTGTAATTATATAATTTGTCTATGTACATAAATTATAGTTGTTGAGTAGACTGTATACTTTACAAATCAAAAGTAGTTAATCGAAATAAAATAAAAACTGGTATATACAAACCGGGATTTGCGCTTATAGTCGACAGCATAATGAAGGCAATATGTTGTTAAAAGACTAATTTTAAAAACTTTTCAAAAATTTAAGACAAAGTTTGAGCAGCCGTACTAACAACTGCGGAAGCCTTTGTATTTCAGAAAGAATTACAAGGTAAAATGAATAAAATTAAAAGCTTTGTTTTTAAAAATGTAAAGAAATAAAAGGACCGTCGGAACTGTCCATTGAATAAAAATTTGACGGGGGAAAAAGGAAAAAAGTATTTTTTGGACAGTCGAGACGGTTTCCGTTGAATAGATGTGAGAGTGTGGGTGTGGTTGCAGGCACGAGACTCCAGTGCTCGCAAAGCCACTGCGTGTCATCCATGTCGATGATGACATTGTAGTCCTGGACAAACCTTGCTCTATCCCGGTGAGTAACCCTATCCCCCTTTTCCCCACAAACTTCCGAAATGACAAAAAAAAATTCACTAAAACCGGGCTCCGTTTATCTCAGAAAAAAGTTATTCACTTATTTTCCGGGCACAAAATCTGGCTGTCATCCTCGTAAATATGGAACTTTTGTTATTCTCATATAAATAGGGAAACGCTTTTATTAATACTTTCAAGCTGTATATAAAAAATACTTAATTTAATACTTTTTAAGGAGGTATGATGGTTTTTAAGTGAGTTGCTTTGCAAATTTTTCGTTGTTAACAACGGTTTTCGGTTTTTCCCTTCTATCTCGGAAACCGTCGCTCAAAACGAAAAAACGTCCTAAGTAATAGTTGTAGGTACTAAAATTTACTACATATATTTTATTAGTTTTTTCCGTCAGAGCAATACTTTAGGAGATATGGAAGTATTTAAGTTGGTTGCTTTGCAAATTTTTCGTTGTTAACAACAGTTTTTGGTTTTTCCCTTCTATCTCGGAAACCGTCGCTCAAAACGAAAAAACGTCCTAAGTAAAAGTCGTAGCTACAAAAATTTCCTACAAAAAAGACCTCATTGGTTTTTTTGTCAGAGCAATACTTAAGGAGATATGAGGGTTCTTAAGTGAGTTGCTTTGCAAATTTTTCGTTGTGAGCAACGGTTTTCGGTTTTTCCCTTCTATCTCGGGAACCGTCGCTCAAAACGAAAAAATGTCCTAAGTAAAAGTTGTAGGTACAAAGATTTCCTAAAAAATTTATTTTATTCATTATTTGCGTAAGAGCAATATTTAAGGAGGTTAAAACTAATAATCCTACAGAGCCTGTCTGAATACTTAAAACCTTCATATCTCCTAAAATATTGCTCTGACGGAAAAAACGAATAAGATATTTTATGTAGTAAATTTCCGTAGCTACAACTTTTACTTAGGACATTTTTTCGTTTTGAGCGAAGGTTTCCAAGATAGAAGGGAAATACCGAAAACCGTTGCTCACAACGAAAAATGTACAAAGCAACCAACTTAAAACCCTCATATCCCCTTAAGTCATCTTGTGCCATGAAAGTTAAGTCGAAACTTTTATCGTTTATTATTACGGGCCCATAATGATCTGTGTGTTCGTTTCTTGGCATTCTGATGCGACATAGAAGCCATTAAAAACTTGGATGGCTTAAAAACTTTCAGGACATCTTTCTTTTGAAAAAAAAGTCATTACAGGACTCGTCTTACATCCTTGTGAGTACTTGCATGGCCACCTCTTTTCTTCCTCTGAAGCAAAAATCGCTTTTAATATGTCGACTAATACAACATTATTGTTTTTTAATATCCAGAAATTGTTGTTTTTGTATATTTTTTGTTTTTTTCTTTTTTTCTTTTTTGACTTGTGTTAAAATTGTTTTTCTGAATTTAGGTCCATCCTTGTGGGAGGTACAGACATAATACGGTAGTCTTCATTTTGGCGAAGGAATACCAATTGAAGAATTTGAGGACAATCCATAGATTGGACAGACTCACAAGCGGCCTTTTACTTTTTGGACGGACCCCCAAAAAAGCGAGACAGATGGAACATCAAATAAGAAACAGGCTCGTATCGAAAGAGTATATTTGCAGAGTCGACGGAAACTTCCCAAGGTAAAAAATACCTGGTGAACTTAAGATTTTAGTAAACTTTTTCTGTTTTTAGTGAAGTGGTTCAGTGTTCGGAGCCAATAGAAGTGGTCAGTTATAAGATCGGTGTTTGTAAAGTGAGCCCGAAAGGAAAAGAATGTACGACTACATTTCAGAAACTCGGATATAACCCAGAGACAAACACGAGCGTCGTCGCTTGTAAACCACACACCGGAAGAATGCACCAAATCAGAGTTCATTTACAGTACTTAGGTATTCTTATCTCCATTTTTTAAACATTACTAACTCATTTATTTTAGGTTATCCTGTGGTGAATGATCCGTTGTATAACCATGTAGTTTTCGGTCCTGAAAGAGGACGTGGTGGAAACATCGGTAAAACAGACGAGGAGCTCATTAGAGATCTCATTAGCATTCACAACGCCGAAAATTGGTTGGGGATTGATGGTGATTCCGGTGATCCGGACCTTTTTAAACCACATTACAATTTGGACGATGACGATAAAGGTACACATTTAAAATTTACATTCTAGGGAGCATAAAAAGGATTTTTTAAAGACCTTTCCAGCATGATATTGATGTGATCTCCTAGAAACACCCATTTTTATTTGATTCTCTGGCGCTTTTACGCTGAAATACCCATTTTTTATGGTTTTTAGGGTGTTTTCAGTCGTTTTTAGGTGTACATATTTCATAGTTTAACAACCTGAAAATACCCTATTTGGGCGTTTTCCATGGTTAAGTGGACCGAAAACTATCCTGAAGATGTTACTCCATGTGTAAACATTCTTTTTTTTGCCTTATTTCTTTTAAGCTGAAAAAAGACAAGTTCTTTGCGTTTTTCATGGTCTTTCCAGGCGTTTTACCTACTATGGTACTATTCATATGATCTAGAAAACACCCATTTTTATTCGATTCTTGGGCACTTTTTATGCTGAAAAACCAATTTTTATGGTTTTTAGGGTCTTTCCAGTCGTTTTTTGGTGTATTTCATAGTTTACCAACCTGGAAATACCCTATGTAGGCGTTTTCCATGGTTTAGTGGACCGTGAACTATCCTGAAGATGTTACTCCATGTGTAAACATTCTTTTTTTTGCCTTATTTCTTTTAAGCTGAAAAAAGACAAGTTCTTTGCGTTTTTCATGGTCTTTCCAGGCGGTTTAACTACTATGGTACTATTCATATGATCTCCTAGAAAACACCCATTTTTATTTGATTCTCTGGCGCTTTTTACGCAGAAAAACCCATTTTTTATGGTTTTTTGAGTCTTTTCAGTCGTTTTAGGTGTATTTCATAGTTTAACAACCTGGAAATACCCTTTTTAGGCGTTTTCCATGGTTTAGAAGACCGTGAACTATCCTGAAGATGTTACTCCATATGTAAACATTTTTTTTTTTAGAAAGCTTATGATATGTACAGCTGATAAATCCCCGATTTTATCCAATTTTTGTTTTGCGTTATGTCATTTAAGCTGAAAAAACACAAGTTATTTGCGTTTTTCATGGTCTTTTCAGGCGTTTTGACAACTATTTTCCGCTTTTAAGCGCTTTTCATAATATCGCAACCTAAAAATAGCCGTTTTAGGCGTTTTCTGTGGTTTATTGAAACATAACACCATCCTGATGGTGGTCTACGTGTAAACTTTTTTTTTTTTTTTGGAAGTTTATGCCATCTTCCAGCTGAAAAAATCCCCATTTTTTATCAGATTTTTTAGCGTTCAAGCTGAAACCCTTTTTAGGCGTTTTCCATTGTTTGGTGGACTTTGAACGATCCTGAAGACGTTTTGACTCATATAAACATTCTTTTTAGGGAGTTTATGCAATCTTCCAGCATTTTTATGTATTTAAGCTGAAAAAAACTCAATTTTTTGTGTTTTCCATGGTCTTTCTAGGCGTTTTGATGACTATTATTCTTCTTTTGATGCTTTTCTTTATAAAGCAACTGATAAATACCGCTTAATACGCTGAAAACTCCATTTTTAATGGTTTTTAGGGTCTTTTCAGTCATTTTTAGGTGTATTTCATAGTTTAACAACCTGGAAATACCCTATTTAGGCGTTTTCCATGGTTTAGTGGACCGTCAACTATTCTAAAGATGTTACCACTTGTAAACATTCTTTTTAGGGAGCTTATGCAGCATATAAATCACCAATTTTTATCCAATTTGTCGGCGTTATGTCTTTTAGGCTGAAAAAACACCAGTTCTTTGCATTTATCATGGTCTTTCCAGGCGTTTTGACTACTATGGAACCTCTTCTAAGCACTTTTCATAATATCGCAACCTAGAAATAGCCTTTTTAGGCGTTTTCCGTGGTTTACTGAACCATAACATCATCCTGAAGGTGGTCTACGTGTAAACGTTATTTTTTGGGAGTTATGCCATCTTCCAACTGAAAAAATCCCCATTTTTATAAGATTTTTTTGGCGTTCAAGCTGAAACCCTTTTTAGGCGTTTTCCATGGTTTAGTGGACCGTGAACTATCCTGAAGATGTTACTCCACATGTAATCATTCTTTTTAGGGAGCTTATGCTATTTACAGCAGATGAATCCCCAATTTTATCAAATTTTTTTGGCGTTAGGTCTTTTAAGCTGAAAAAACACAAGTTCTTTGCGTTTTTCATGGTCTTTCCAGGCAAAAAGACTGCTATGGTACCCCTTTTAAGCGCTTTTCATAATACCTGCAATTTAGAAGTATCCTTTTTAGGCGTTTTCCGTGGTTTGCTGAACCATAACACCATCCTGAAGGTGTCACTCTATGTGTAAACGTTCTTTTTTGGGAGTTTATGCCATCTTCCATCTGAAAAAATCCCCATTTTTATAAGATTTTTTGGCTTTCAAGCTGAAACCTTTTTTAGGCGTTTTCCATTGTTTAGTGGACCTTGAACTATCCTGAAGGCTCATGTAAACATTCTTTTTAGGGAGTTTATGCAATCTTCCAGCATTTTTATGTATTTAAGCTGATAAAAACACAATTTCTTTCTGTTTTCCATGGTCTTTTCGGGCGTTTTGATGACTATCAATCTTCTTTTAGGTGCTTTTCTTAATATCGCAACTGAGAAATACCGCTGAATACGCTGAAAACCCCATTTTTCAATGGTTTTTAGGGTCTTTTCAGTCGTATTTCATAGTTTAACAACCTGGAAATACCTGTTTAGGCGTTTCCATGGCATAGTGGAGCTTGAACTATCCTAAAGATTTTACCACTTGTAAACATTCTTTTTAGGGAGCTTATGGTATTTATTACAGCATATAAATCCCCAATTTTATCAAACTTTTGGCGTTTTGTATTTTGAGCTGAAAAAACACAAGTTCTTTGCGTTTTTCATGGTTTTTCAGGCGTTTTGACAACTATTTTCCCATTTTAAGCGCTTTTCATAATATCGCAACCTAAAAATAGACTTTTTAGGCGTTTTCCGTGGTTTACTGAACCATAACACCATCCTGAATGTGGTCTACGGATAAATCACCATTTTTATAAGATTTTTTTGCGTTCAAGCTGAAACCCTTTTTAGGCGTTTCCATTGTTTGGTAGACCTTGAACTATCCTAAAGACGTTACGGCTCATGTAAAACTTCCGCTTTTTGCTGAGATACCCCTCCTCAAATCTATAATTTATGCTCTACGCACAGTTTTCTTATGCTGCAATTAAATTTTACCTTAAAAATTTCAGTGTTCAAAAATATATCGGGAGAGAGTCGTGAAACTTCGCCGATCGATTCTACTGTGAGCAACTCTAGCGGAATGGTGGCGCCAATAATGAACACACTTGGAAGCCTTCAGAAAAACAGCAAAGTGACCGTCGCTACTCAAACCGGACATGAACCTCCAGATCTCGCCTTCGTCTGCGATAAAATGACGACAGACCCCCACTGCTACGAATGTAAAGTCAGATACAGAGATCCCAAACCTAAAGACCTCATCATGTATCTCCACGCTTGGAAATACCACGTATGGAACCACATAAATCTTTTTATTTTTTCTTCATTTTTTTATTTTCAGGGACCAGGATGGGGATATCAAACCGAGCTACCAGACTGGGCTCGAGTCGACTGGGTTGAACCAAAAGACTGAAGATCAGAAACTTTTTGTTACCACAGACAAATCGACTTCCTCGAATAAACAGCCGTTTTTCAATCAGGCTAATTTTAGTTTAAATATTGTATATTGTGATGTACAGCGTTAGTTTCATGGTTAATTAGAAAATTTTGTTTTTGTCTACCAGAGCTTACTTACTTGACAAGGTATTCAGGTCCAACTCTTGAAAAAAAAATGTCAACTAAAAGACACTAACTCTTAAATTAGTTTTAATTTTTTGTTTTTTAAAACGTTTTCTTCCTTAGTACTTAAAACTGACAAGTATTTGACATTCCCATGCGTGAAAAAACTTGTCTGTTTTTCGTCTCAGAGCTAGTGGTTTCATACGATTCTGGTGAATCATGCCTATTTCTTCGCCTTTTCCATGAAAATAAGGGAATAAAAAAGAAATCTACAATCGTGCCTTCGTTGTTTGCGAAATTCACCACAAATTATTATATTTTAACATTTAAAAAAACTATTTTTTATCAATAAAAAGAGAAAAAATTTATATAAAAACTAGAGAAAAAATTAGGCTTTGTTACCTTTTATTTCAGCTAGTCATTTACGGCTCAAAAAACGTGGTCTGTACCATTGATATTTCCTTGTTTTCATAGTAGGCCCAATCAGGGCAATAGGACCAATTTTATTTTGTACTTAATTTTGTTCTTTAAAAATTGTGTATAGGATTATTTAGTGTTTAATGTGTTACCTTCTTTCAACTGATGTCGTGCCTGTTTTTTGTGGTTGAAAACCCCCAATTAGTTTTTATATCGAGGTACATATCAGCCTTAAAAAGCTTGGATCCTTTCAGAGTAATTTTTTCCTTTTGTTGTTGTACTTTTTTTTTAAATTAATTTTAAATGTTTAGATTGGATTGTTAGTTTAATTTTAAAATAGTTTTTGAATGTAATTATGTAGCCCGCTTGCTTTTTGTACAATTGCTAATTTTTTTCTAATTAAACTCTTTGTTAGTATAAATTTTATGAAGACAATAAATATTTTTAATTGTTGTTTTAGTATTAGGAACAAAGAATTGTCAATTTTTTGTTAATTTTATTTCTATTTTTAATTGTTGCTATATATAAGTGCTTGTGATACTTATATAAATTATAAAATGTAAAATTAAAAAAAAAAATGTTGAACCCGAATTAGACATTTTGCCTAGTTTTCATGGTTGTAGTGTTTTAATTACACTTATAAGAAAATGCTTTGAAAATTTTTTTTTCTTTTTATTTTATAGGTAAAAATCTGAGTTTTTGATTAAAATGTCTGTAATTATGCTGATGGTTGAGTTTAAAAATAAAATAGTTATATTTCCCTGCATTGTTTTATAAATTACCTATCTTGCTCCAAAAAAATTAAAGTTCAAAAATACTGTAAATTTCTTAAAACATAATTTTGCAGATTTCCCAGAGGACAAGAGTTTAACCAATAAAATAATCAGTTGAATAAAAAGAAAATTAATTATATTCTTAGAATTTTATCTTGAAAATCTGGACATCCTCAATTATAAATTGGCTTATTATCGATTTCAAGAAATAAGAAATCTATTTTAATTAATGGTAATTTTACTATCGCTTTTCGTTATAGATTTTAATTTATTGAGCAATTTTGGAATAACCCCAGTGTAAAGAGATATTTATGAAAATTTGTGAATTATGTTTTGGGATTTATTCTAGATTATGTTGGGTCAAAATGACCCGCGGTAAGGGCCTTTTCAGGACTTTTCCTTCTGTTCTTATGGTCCAAATTTTTTCTCTCTCATGAAATTAATTTTTTTCAGCATAGAAACAATTATTTCATCCAATTTCCTTAGTTTTTTTAGCCCTTAAATCCATTTTTCCTTATTTTGGGTCGTTTTTCTTACTTTTGAGGATGAACCGATATATCGGAGGGAAAATATCGGAAGAACCGATATATTGGAGGGAATATATCGGATGAACCGATATATCGGAAGGAAAATATCGGATGAACCGATATATCGCAAGGAAAATATTGGATGTATCGATATATCGGAAGGAAAATTTCGGATTAAACAATATATCGGAGGAAAATATCGGGTGAACCGATATATTGGAGGGAAAATATCGGATGAACCGATATATCGGAAGGAAAATATCGGATGAACCGATATATCGGGGGGGAAATATCGGATGAACCGGTATATCGGAAGGAAAATATCGTAGATGAACCAATATATCGGAAGGAAAATATCGGATGAACCGATATATTGGAGCGAAAATATCGGATGAACCGGTATATCGGAAGGAAAATATCGGATGAACCGATATATTGGAGGGAAAATATCTGATGAACCGGTATATCGGAAGGAAAATATCGGAGATGAACCGATATATCGGAAGGAAAATATCGGATGAACCGATATATCGGAGGGAAAATATCGGATGAACCGGTATATCGGAAGGAAAATATCGGAGATGAACCGATATATCGGAAGGAAAATATCGGATGAACTGATATATTGGAGGGAAAATATCGGATGAACCGGTATAACGGAAGGAAAATATCGGAGATGAACCGATATATCGGAAGGAAAATATCGGATGAACCGATATATCGGAAGGAAAATATCGGAAGAACCGATATATCGCAAGGAAAATATCGGATGTATCGATATATCGGAAGGAAAATTTCGGATTAAACGATATATCGGAAGGAAAATATTGGGTGAACCGATATATTGGAGGGAAAATATCGGATGAACCGATATATCGGAAGGAAATTATCGAATGAACCGATATATCGCAAGGAAAATATCGGATGTATCGATATATCGGAAGGAAAATTTCGGATTAAACGATATATCGGAAGGAAAATATCGGGTGAACCGATATATCGGAAGGAAAATATCGGATGTATCGATATATCGTAAGGAAAATATCGGACGAACCAATATATCGGATGGAAAATATCGGATGAACCGATACATCGGAAGGAAAATATCGGATGAACTGATATATCGGAAGTATCTCAACAACCCTATTCCTCATTGCTGATTCGATAACACCCCTTTTCACTTCCTTAAAGAAGTTATTGTGATACCCTTCATGTCGGGTTTTTGTGAGGGGTCTTCCAGACCCCGGAGGGTCAAATTTACCGATCTCAACTACAAAGTTACCGACAACGGTGGCGCTGCCTGGCTGTAGCATTTTTTTCCGAGAACACTTTGCTTCTTCCATTTTAGGCTTCTTTAAAAAATCTTTCGAATTTTGAACTATGTGTCGAAGGTATAAAAAAAGTAAAGAAACTTTTTATAAAAATGATTTAATAATCAATATAAAATAGCGATAAATAATTTAATCAATCACAGCCATCCAATACAACCTAAATTAGATTAAAATCAACAATTTTGAATTCACTAATTTTTTTAAAACATTTGGCTTTTAATTCCAATAAAATGACAAAATAAAAGCTAAATTTACAATTTGACTAGATAACCACTATATTTGGATCACATACACCACCACTCAAGATTCAGTAAGTTGACAGTGCTTAGAGAGGATGTCAGGCAAAACAAAAAATATTTTTCAAAAACTATTTTAAAATGTTCTTTCATTTTTTCTCACTTTACACCCTCACTTCAGTCTTTTGATGTATTTTAAAGTTTGGTTTTGATCATAAATTAATGAAGAAATGATTAAAAACATATTTAAGTACTCAAAAATCAACTTTTGTATGATGAGGACCATTCACTCGATTTAATATCACAATAAAGATTAATAAATAATAAAATTAAAACTATTTTTAATCATTCTGTCTCTTGTTTTAGACCGTAACTTAAGTATCGTTCACACCAAAGCCTGGCTGCTTCTCTCCCTTCGCAGCACATCGGATAAACAATATTGCTTTTTGTTTCTTTCGCACAAAGTTGGCACGTAGCTTTTATAGACTCCTGTAACAAAAAAATTGATTATAAGAGTTGAACTTAGCTTCTTGGCATTTCCTTATTGGTGGGTCCAGTTAAAAATAAAATAATTTTCTTGTTTACTCCTTATTATCTAATTTATCGGTGACCCAACCGATATCGAAATTGGATTTTTTTTCCCCCTTCTTTTTTAATGTTGGCAAAGTCTGAAATCCTAGATTCGCCAAGACTCCCGCAACTGTAACGGTCACGGCAAATATTCAAGAGGCTATCACTTATAGATATTCGCCTTTTTTTCCCTCCCAAATAATTACCCAACCGAAGCTCATTAGTGATAGAAAAACAAAAATTGATTATGTTGTAATTTCCGCACTCCAATATCAAAAACTGTCAAAGTTTTTTTTTCCACAGAAATCGCAGATTAAAAAAAATTATAATGTGAACTATCTGGGGTCCTAACTACACACCTAATAGAGAATAGCAATATTATTAATTAACGATAATCTGTATAAAAGATTATTGGCCATTCAAATTAGTGATTAGAAGGTCAAAAGTTTTACTATTATTTTTACTTACTTTCTCTTTGCATTCGTCTACGATAATTTTGTGCCAAGGCATCGATTGCCGTCGATTTCTCGGTGCAGCCAGCGCAGTCCCGCAAATAATCACCAAAATGATACACATACAGCAGACCTGCAAAAAAATAATTATAAAAAAATTATATTTACAGAAAATTAATAATTAAGGGATTTTTTAAAAATAAAAATGTATTTAGAGGAATTTTTAAAATATCTCTGTCAATCTTGTACTCTAGGAAAAAAGGAGTTTGTGGTCGGAAAAAGAATGCAAATGAGATGAAAAATTGAACGATTTGCATTTTAAAACTAAAAACAAAGTAGGTTTAGTCTGAATAATAAATGAGGTTTCAAGTAAAATATTTAAAACGTTCCAATTATTGAAACTGTTTTTTTTTCTTCAAGTACGAGTACAATGTCGATTCAGACCAAGGGTGATTTCAAAGGCGATAACGTTCAATAAAAAAAGAAAAGGATAAATTTTTTTAATGGAAAAGAAATGTTTTTATAAAAAATTCGAGATTTTATGATAAGAGATAAAATTTGTAAAACGCAATTTTTTCTATATAGGATCCGCCGAACGGATTTTAAAAACTTCAAAAACTACGAAAAAGAAAATGCACTTTTCCCCTATAATTTTTTTTTTGGGGAACCTACGAAAAGATAAGACCCCCTTTCCATAGAGCCAGAGTTATAGAGCTCCCTTGGTCAAAATAAACATCCTAATTGACTTCCTTAAAGAAGTTATTGTGATACCATCCACGTCGGTTTTTTTCTTTCTGATTTTCTGATTAAAAAGAAAAAGAAATTGCTGCACTACCTTTATTCAGTTATTTTGTCTCTTTTTTGAAAATTTCCATAAAGATTTTTAGGTAGATTTTTTTTTCTGTTAGACAAACTTTATTTTTAGTGAAATAAACTGGCTTGTAAATCGTAAACCGTTACAGATATTGAAAAAATGCACTAAATAAAATCAGTTGGAAATTCAATTCTCTTTAATTTTTATTCTATTCATTTTTTCTCTAGGACGCACTGTTTTCACTTAAAACCTTCATATCTCCTAAAATATTGCTCTGACGGAAAAAACCAATATGATATTTTATGTAGTAAATTTCCGTAGCTACAACGTTTACTTGGAACATTTTTTCGTTTTGAGCGACGGTTTCCGAGATATAAGGGAAAAACCTTTGGAGAATCTGGATGCTAAATCGTTAAAACGTTCTAGAAAAAAAAACCATCAAAATGAACCGATTTTGTGTCCAAGGCCTTTTAAGTCTCTTCTTTCTAATTTTGACCAAAAAATACGTTTTGTGACGTCACAATCGGGGAAAACTGGTAAGCATTTTGAGATCAATATTTACAGATGTCTTTCTCTTTTCTCTTTTGTTTCTTTCTTTTTCTTGCTAGACTGTCCTGGCTTATTTTATCAAATTTTATTCGAATTGAGCTGACTTTTTACTAAATTTAGCTGCGATCCACTTTCATGAGGAGCCTTTATTTCTTCATTTTTTAAAATAAATAATTTATGTTCTATATTGGTTTCTAAATATAGCAACGACTTTTCCCTCTGATTCTAATCCTTTAAGGCTATTAAAGTATTAACTGTTAACAAACGGATTATTTCAAATAATCCTGTAATTAATTTTTTAAAATTTCATCGATGACGTCGGAATAAAAGGGTGGAAATTCTGGACTTGAGGACTGGGGAGAGTAAAACAATTTAGAAACATTAATAATCCGGGCTAATATGCCAACACACGGGTAACCAATTATTGGTTCATTAATCGAGCCGGATCTGTCATAACTAAACCAATTAGAAACGTAATTTAGCCCCCGACTGTGGTTTACATGAAGGTTGAATCTACTTTTCAGCGAGGAACAATAAAACCAGACATGAACAATCAAATTAGTTTATTAATAGATACTCATTTTAAACTTTCGAACTTTAATGAATAAATTAAGAAGGGTGTAGATCGTCGCGTTAGTTCTAACACCGGATAAGTCATTTTTATCAATTTTGAGTTAGGCATTGTTTCTGATGGTAAATTTTGTGGTGGATCGAATTCCGTTGGTAGTTTAACCCTATTACCAACAGAAAACGCGTAGTTCACGATTTAGCCAACAGGTGAGAAATTAATCCGTAATTTGGCTCTCCTGAAAATTTTGGAAAAATGACTTGTCCGGTGTTAGAACTAACGCGAGGAGATGCATAAGTTTGTGATTGTAGGAATCCTCAGACAAAAACAAATCAAATTAAAAAAAAAATTCGGTGTCTTAGGTCAACGTTATCGGATTTTTGAGGAAAATATTGCAAAAATTCGGTATTTTTAAAAATGACAAAAGAGGCCATACGAATAGTCAAATCTACTTGAAATTTTGCGTGGATTACGAATCTGAAATAAAAAAGTAGGGCTTCTCATTTGAGGCGCTCCGGGTACGAAGGGCGAACTCGACATCGGACAAATTTTTTTTTTCATTTTCAGATTCTAGACCTTTTGAAGAATACACCCATGTAATTTTTATACTGAGTTTGCTTTTTTTTCCCTTTAAAATACGTAAAAACCTATATGCGGCAAAGCTCTAACTGCGATATCCGAGCGGGTACGAAGGGCGAACTCGTATCCTAGTCCACTACCCCCACTCCTTTTCCGGGAGCCCCACTCCTCTTGGAACAGCTCACCGCCACGAAATAAAAATATATTATACATTTTGTGAATTAATAATCGTAAAAAATATTCGAAAATTTAAAAAAAACCCTTTCCTCTATGATTCTATAAAATCTAAAATCTCGCCACGAAAATTCCAGAGAGTTCCTTTTCTGTCGAGTTCGCCCTTAACAGAAAACTTTAAAATGCGAATATCTCGAAACTACGTTTTGTCGAGTTCGCCCTTCGTACCCGGAGCGCCTCATATGAATAGTCAAATCTTCTTGAAATTTTGCGTGGATTACGAATCTGAAATAAAAAATTAGGGCTTCTCATTTGAAACAACGAATTTGGCTTGTATTCTGGGCACCCTGTGAATCCAAATGCATTTTAAACTACCTTAATCAGTTTTTAGATTAAATTAAAAGGGTTTTACTTTACAAGTTTTTTCATATAACCCATTTTCAGCGCTTTCCTAGCCGACCTGCCTATTTGAATGTAGTGGGAAGAAATTTGAGGTGTCCCCGTCTATTCCGTGTGGTCTGGATGGGCAAAGACTTTCATTTTTTCTCACCAAATATTGAAAATTTTCGATAGTTGGGATGACAAATTATTTACTTTTAGGGCCAGCTCACGACTTATACTTTTTCTGGGTCATTTTTTGCTTAGCGGGGCGGAACGATGCTCCTGGATATTAAATATATGAAGTTTTTCTACGATTTTTTATTACGTATGTAATCCGTAACGATGTTTTTTCTACGTACATAACCAACAATGGAGGAAAAAATGACCATGATAACGGGTATCTCACGACGCGTTTCGGCTTAAAAAGCCTCGTCAGATGAGCTATTCCCTCTATCACAGAGAAAAGATAGAAATGATTGTGATAGAGGGAATAGCTCACCTGACGAGGCTTTTTAAGCCGAAACGCGTCGTGAGATACCCGTTATCATGGTCATTTCTTCCTCCATTGTTGGTTATGTACGTAGAAATAGAGTTATTGTGTTCTAGTAACTGGCTTTAATGAAGTTCTTCACCGGACTTTTGTAGTCATTTAAGTTGAACAATTCGTTCTTTCTTATCAAAAGAATGTTATTGTGATACTCTCGATAGACGGTTTGAAAGGAAGACTTTCTTACGTAAATTTGAAGGGTGAATTTCTGTTATCTTGAATTTGTCTCTTTCGCCCTTAAGACGGCCTTCCTTCGCTATTTTTTCACTGAATACTTCAAGGCCTTAATTTTTGTACTGATTTTCACCAAACTTTCTTTTGATAATTATCTTCACACACGCCTTGTGGTAGGTATATTAATAGAAAAAATAAAAGAAACTTTTTTTTTTTTTTTTTTTTTTTTTTTTTTTTTTTTTTTTTTTTTTTTTTTTTTTTTTTTTTTTTTTTTCTTCATTTGAAAAGGTACTGTCGTGGCGAGCTTCCCAGCCAAGGCCTCATTTTTAACGCGAAATGTCTTGAATTTTTCAAAACTAGAAAATCCCTTTGAAATTTTAGTTTAAAATATTTTTTTTTGAATAAAAACTACCATTGCCTAAGCATGGTGGGAGGTGGGGGGAATTGCTGGAGAAACTACTTTTATTAATTCGGAAATCGATTCGGCGAAATTTCGTTTTTCCCGTAGGGATCCTAAGGTAATATTTAATTTTCTCAGGATTTGCAATATCAAATAGCAAAGCAAATAACGACCAATATAATTTAGTTAATAAATTAAATAGTTTAATATAAATTAATTCAATTTCTTTAAAACTTATAATTAAGTTAATGTATTTTTTAAAAAAACTTACAGCGGATAGATGTGAAGACATCATTGAAAATTAGGATCCAAAAGATTTGCGATAAAAAAAATCACAAGACACTTAAAATTGAGAGAAAAACCACTTTTTAGGAAGAAAATTTGAGAACGTGTGGAACAGAACTCGTTTTCGATATTCACGACTCTTTTTGACTCTCGTCTCTGATAAAAGATACGAACCAATTTTGTATATATATCACTCTCGAAGAAAGAGTCACGCGTCGAATGTGACGTTTCGCGTGTTCGAGCCCACCTCTTTTTTCTTGTCTTTTATTTTTTTACATCTCTCCTCACTTAATATTTGACCGAGTGGGATCCTCTGAATCATTTCGGTGACAGACGGGAGGGCGACGTTCGTTCCGTATTTCAAGTGACTTTCGCTTATTTGAGTGCCGCCTCTCCCGCGCGTCGCGGCCATAAGTGGATACGGTCAAACGTCAAAAGCCCCCTCTTCAATCCACCTCGGAAATTTAGACCATCCTGTCTTATTTTATCAAACATTCTTTACTACCTAAATATTTCCGGGTTTTTTATTACAAATATACGTCGAAAACAAATCATGTAGAAGTAAAAATTTCAAAAAAAAAAATTCATCATTTACTTATAAAAAATGTAAAAAAAAACTTGATATTATACATTTCAATAAAAGCGGACCATTTTTTTTAAAGTTAGGAAATCGTCGAATTCAATAATAATCGTCGTAGTACTCGGCTTCTTCCTCTTCCTGCTTTTCAAATTTGTAGCTATTCACCACGATCATAAAAATGGAAAGAATTACTGAAAGCAAATTTTTTTTTCTTTTCTTTACTGGACCTACTTATCCACAAAGCGAGCCCGGCCAAAGGAATCGCACATTTCGCAGTGAGTTCGATCGTTATAAACGCAATGGCGAAAAATAAAATTGCGGCGATATTGATGAACATCAAAATACAGTATAAAAGAAGGCACTGTCTAATATAGTCACACTTTCCTGGAAAAACAGATGAGGAAACAAGGTTTTTTTTTTACAAAAAAAGTTGGGGAAATTGTGTATTTTGTAAATTAATTTGGCAACCTTGATTGTGTTGGCTATAGGCCGGAGGTAAAGCCCTCAGAGCCTTCATGAAGCTAAGTACTAGTTCGAAGAGCTTCCAACGAAAACTTCCTTAAAGAGAAGTAACAATATAGGAGGGGAAGTATAACGGAGGGGACGTAAAACGAAGGGGGAAGTATATGGGGGGGGGGAAGTATATGGGAGAGGAAGTATAACGGAGGGAAAGTAAAACGAAGGGCGAAGTATATGGGAGGGGAAGAATAAGGGACGGAGGGGGAAGAATAAGGGAACAAAAGTACAACGAAGGGAGGGAAAGTATAACGAAGGGAGGGAAAGTATAAAGAAGGGGGAAGTACATATAAGGGAGGGGAAGTATAAGGAGGGGAAGTAAAACGGAGGGGAAGTATAAGGAAGGGGAAGTATATAGGAGGGGAAGTATAAGGGAGGGGGAAGTTTTTTTTTTTCGAAAAATTTTCCGAGTTTTTTTTTGAAAAAATTTCCGGATTTTCTTTTTTTAAATTTGAGCTTTTTTTTCTGAAAAAATTTCCCTATATTCTTTTTTTTTTTTTCCGCAAATTTTGCCAAGTGTCAAGGTAGAAATTATGGGCTTTCTGGCCTACGGATGTGCCTCTCAATGGGTAGAAGTTTAGTAAGAAATTTCTCCCTACTAAAAAAAAAAAAATAATAATAATAATTAAAAAGTGGCAATTTTTTTACACCAAAAATTAATAAAAAATATAAGGAGTAATTGGTGAAAATTTGGTGAAAATCGGACCAACGGTTCGGCCGCAGTAGATTTTTTATAATTTCAAACAGCCATATCTCCGCCATTTTTTCGAAATTCAAAATCGCCCTCGTTATATTCATCTTCACCGGCTAAAGAAATTTGGTGAAAATTTAGTGAAAATGGGATGAAAACTGTGTCTGTAAAGTATTCCGGAAAAAAATGCTACGGCCGGCCGGCACGACAGACAAAGTTGAAATCGGTTTAGATCCATATTCGAATTGACCCTCCGGGGTCTGGGAGACCCCTCCCCAAAAACCCGACGTGGAGGGTATCACAATAACTTCTTTAAGAAAGTTAAAAAGTAGGGATTTTTTCTAAAAAATCCAAAAATTTATAAATTTTTTTACCGCCCAGATTCCCAGGAGAGTACAAAAACCAGCTCCAAGTAAGAAAAATGCAAAAATTACTCCTGCGCTCATCGGATACGTTTCTACAAAAATCTATTTAAAAGTTCTTTGTAGCTAAAGCAATTTTACCTGGCGACGGAAAACCTTGTTCGACCATATGTCGTACGACCAAAATAAGCCCAACTAAACCTAAAACCTAAAATTTCATCAAATAATAAAAAATTCACACTTTTCTCTTACTACGCAAATCCAACCAACAAAATGACTACATATTCTCACTGGACAGCAACAGCAATATCGTATTCTGCAGCAACCAGAACATCCCATTGTTCAAACAAAAATTTTTTTCTTCATGTGTTTATTTAAACAAATCAAGAAATTTAAAGAATAAGAAATCATGGGAAAAAAGGTAGATCTAGAAAGGTGAGATAGACATGTGGAGTTTCCCCTCAGTTTTTCCCTTATCTCCGAGTTTACGGATCATCAATTTCTTTCTCGTCTGGAAATATGCTCTTCAGTCCTGAGTCTAATCTAGACCAGAGGGCCTTCATTGCCTACTTTCTCCTCTCCCCTTCGCTCATCTTTTTGCTCTTTTCACATTCGAACCTCATTGCCCATTCCCCAGACAACAGACGTCCTCAGAGAAGGAAATGTACCGGTATAGCCAGAGATGTCATCAAAGAAATAAAAGGTTTTCCTTTTTTTCATCATCTAACTCGTTTGCTCTTCTCTTAAAAGCATTTTGTAACAAGTTGCCGCATACTCACGCGCTTAGTAATTATTTTTAATAAAAGCAATAAATTTTAATGTTTTTATTACGTTCTTCATTTTTCCTCCTTTTGTTTAAATATTAAATTTATTTTCAGATTCAAAAGGAGCAAAATATTTGACTAAAGGTATTAATTATGAAGTATGCGATGTATAATAAATTAGGTTAATTATCAAATAAGAATCTTCGTTGTGCTTGCTGCTTGTCAGGCCAGAAATAGATGAAATTTCTCTAAATTAATTGACTAAAAAGCTTTAACGGTTTTCGCCGCAAATAAACAAAAATAGGTGCCTACAATTGAGGCGCTCCGGGTACGAAGGGCGAACTCGACAAAACGTAGTTTCGAGATATTCGCATTTTAAAGTTTTCTGTTAAGGGCGAACTCGACAGAAAAGTCACTCTCTGGAATTTTCGTGGCGAGATTTTAGATTTTATAGAATCATAGAGGAAAGGGTTTTTTAAAAATTTTCGAATATTTTTTACGATTATTAATTCACAAAATGTATAATATATTTTTATTTCGTGGCGGTGAGCTCTTCCAAGAGGAGTGGGGCTCCCGGAAAAGGAGTGGGGGTAGTGGACTAGGATACGAGTTCGCCCTTCGTACCCGCTCGCATATCTCAGTTAGAGCTTTGCCGCATATTGGTTTTTACGTATTTTAAAGGGGAAAAAAGGGGAAACTCAATATAAAAATTACATGGGTGTATTCTTCAAAAGGTCTAGAATCTGAAAATGAAAAAAAAAAAAAAAATTGTCCGATGTCGAGTTCGCCCTTCGTACCCGGAGCGCCTCAATTTGCCCTTATGGATCAGGGTAGTAATCCCTGTCGTCGATTTCTAAACGTTGAATTTTATAACTAAAAAGAACGATCTTTCCGAGTATAGTGAAAGCTGGAAAAAAAGATGGAAATCGTGAGTTTCCGATGGGTCGATTCTTACCGAGAAAGGCGATTAGGAAGACGATATATTGAGGACATAGGACGTGGAGAGGGATGTTTCCGTAAGAGAGAATAGCGCCAATTGACACAATTACAGAATAGGAAGCGAGAACAGTGAACATGGTTTCGGCGTGGTCGACGACCGTCATTGTATCCTAAAACAAAAGAGGGGACGTTAGAATTAAACCCTCCCGCCTCCGTCATTTACAGTACAAACGCCGATGAGGGTCGAAATCCCGGTCGAAAATAGTACGAAGAAAAACGTCGCCAGCACTAGTATACTCGCCATCTCTACAAAACAAATTGAAAGAATATTTTTTTATTTTTTTACCAGTTTTGTTTTTTGGATTGTACGAAACTGCAAGCACTGGCAAGCCTAGGACTGCAAAAACCTAAAAATTTCAGAATCTCAAGGTCACTATCAAACTAATTTTGACCACCCTCAACACACTATGCAAGTCCATCCAACGAACTGCGATGCCTGTTTCAAGTTACAGCAGCAACAATGCGTTATGGCGCAGGAGTCGCAGCGACACATATCTCGGTGTTGTAAAAAGTTCTTTTTCCCACCATCTGTTTTTATGAAATATTTAAAGTTTCCAATTGGATTAAGATTTTATTTATTTTACATTCAAAAGAAGATGGGAAGAAAAAGGGATAACCTAGAAAGTGTTTCCACAGTACGCCGTTAGCACGTGACGTCGCTTCAGTAGTGGCGCCAAAATTCAAAAGTACACTTCGATATTTTGTTTAGATAAAAAACGTTCATATTAACGACCTGTTTTTATGAAATATTTGAAGTTTCCAATTTGACAACGATAAGGAATTTTATTTATTTTACATTCAAAAGGAGATGGGAAGAAAAAGGGATAACCTAGAAAGTGTTTCCACAGTACGCCGTTAGCATGTGACGTCCTAGCGCTTCAGTAGAGGCGCCAAAATTCAAATTAGTACATTTCGATATTTTGTTTTAGATAAAAACGTTCATATTAACGACCTGTTTTTATGAAATATTTAAAGTTTCCTATTTGATAACGATAAGGAATTTTATTTATTTTACATTCAAAAGGAGATGGAAAGAAAATGGGATAAACTAGAAAGTGTTTCCACAGTACGCCGTTAGCACGTGACTTCGCTTCAGTAGAGGCGCCAAAATTCTTTGGTACACTTCGATATTTTGTTTTAGATAAAAAAACGTTTATATTAACGACCTGTTTTTATGAAATATTTGAAGTTTCCAATTTGATAACGATAAGGAATTTTATTTATTACCTACATTCAAAAGGAGATGGAAAAAAAAGGGATCACCTAGAAAGTGTTTCCACAGTACGCCGTTAGCACGTGACGTCGCTTAAGTAGAGGCGCCAAAATTCAAATTTAGTACACTTCGATATTTTGTTTTAGATAAAAAACGTTCTTATATACGACCTGTTTTAATGAAATATTTAAAGTTTCCAATTTGATAACGATAAGGAATTTTATTTATTTTACATTCAAAGGAGATGGGAAGAAAAAGGGATTACCTAGAAAGTGTTTCCTCAGTACGCCGTTAGCACGTGATGTCGCGTCAGTAGAGGCGCCAAAATTCAAATTTGGTACACTTCGATATTTTGTTTTAGATAAAAAAAGTTCATATTAACGACCTGATTTTATGAATATTTAAAATTTCCAATTTGATAACGATAAGGAATTTTATTTATTTTACATTCAAAAGGAGATGGGAAGAAAAAGAGATAACCTAGAAAGTGTTTCCACAGTACGCCGTTAGCACGTAACGTCGCTTCAGTAGAGGCGCCAAAATTCAAATTTGGTACACTTCTATATTTTGTTTAGATAAAAACGTTCATATTAACGACCTGTTTTTATGAAATATTTGAAGTTTCCAATTTGACAACGATAAGGAATTTTATTTATTTTACATTCAAAAGGAGATGGAAAGAAAAAGGGATAACCTAGAAAGTGTTTCCACAGTTCGCCGCTAGAACGTCCGAGCGCTTCAGTAGAGGTGCCAAAATTCAAATTTTGTTTTAGATAAAAAACGTTCATGTTTTGATGAAATAGAGGACAAACATGGAAAATCACAGGCGAATAATATCATAGAAAAGAGGATTAGATTAATTAATCGCCTGTCCCGGTGTATCTCGACGTTATATGATATGTGACGAAATAGATTCCTCTCATCTTTAACGCTCAGAGGGAATGATAAACGCCTTTATGTACTCCACCGCGTGTATCGTCCCGACGAAATTTGCATATTCAAACCGTTGATTTAAAATCCTTTGTAGTTTAATTTAAATTAATAAATCTCTCGACAAATCTCGGTTTCGCGAACATACGCTTCGGCGTTATTAATTATAATTCTGAAGCTTTCACGATATCAAAATACCAGAATATTGAATTTCATAGTCGTTTCAATTAACAAAACATTTTTTAAAAGAACCATTAAAAAAACCCATTTATCCCTGGGATAAATGCTGAAAGAACCTCCTTATAAGAACATCTTCTCTCTCAAAACTTGGCATAACTTCTAATCTTAATTAATTGTCAATTTAATAATAGAGGCGTTTATCGAGTTTTAAAAGGAGAATATCTATTGGCCTAAATAAACAAAATTATTTTCTTTATTTTTTCAGGGGTCAACTCAATAAAAGGTCGCTCTTGTCAATTGTAAATTAACCCTCATGGACAACAGGTTTTTATTTTAAAGGTAGCTAACCTAAAATTGGCCATTTTCATGTTTATAATTCGCTCACTAAATAGGTAAATTATATGAGGCGCTCCTTATACGAAGGGCGAACTCGACAATTTTAAAGTTTCGGTTTTAAATGGGAAAAAATGGCGAACTCAACAAAAAAATTATATGGGTGTATTCACCAAGAGGTCTAGAATCTGAAAATGAAAAAAAAAAAAACTGACGTCGAGGGTATCACAATAACTTCTTTAAGGAAGTTAAAAAATTTGTCCGATGTCGAGTTCGCCCTTCGTATCCGAAGCGCCTCATATTAATAAGATTTAAATAATTAGATTTAAAATAATCAATGATTAGAATAATTACGAAACTTTCCTAATTAAAAATTTTCTACACGTGACATCTTATCTCGGAATCTTATAAGAAAATCAATCAATAAAAATAACGAGAATGCACTAGAATAAGTCGAAATGCGTAGAAAATTGTGAGCGTTGACATGCCAAAAGGTCGTTCCCCATTCTGGTCAAAAGTTCAACGAGTTTGTATTAAACTTTTTTTTTTAATTTCTCTTTCTCATCAATTTGTGCCAATTAAGATATAGATTACAAAGATTAGAAGGCAGAAAAAAAAAAGCCTTCCGGCAACGAATAATAACAATTATTGGTAATTGTAGAGCCAAAATAATATCTTATTGTTTAATTAATGAAAAAAAAAAAATTTTTTTTAATTGTAACACTAGACCTTTGTGCTTTTTACTGAAGAGATCTCACCTGTAGAGTTTTTTATTTAACTTTTTTTTATATTTAAGCGAACGAAAAAAAATCTTTATCTTAACTTTTGCATGATTACAGTGACAAATAAGGCATAATTTTATTTCTTTTTTAAGAAACAAAATTTACATAGTTAGTTCATCGCGATTTTGCTTGAAAATAGCTATATAATATGAGGCGCTCCGGGTACGAAGGGCGAACTCGACATCGAACAAATTTTTTTTTTCATTTTCAGATTCTAGACCTTTTGAAGAATACACCCATGTAATTTTTATATTGAGTTTGCCCTTTTTTCCCCTTTAAAATACGTAAAAAGCGATATGCGGCAAAGCTCTAACTGCGATATCCGAGCGGGTACGAAGGGCGAACTCGTATCCTAGTCCACTACCCCCACTCCTTTTCCGGGAGCCCCACACCTCTTGGAACAGCTCACCGCCACGAAATAAAAATATATTATACATTTTGTGAATTAATAATCGTAAAAATATTCGAAAATTTTTAAAAAACCCTTTCCTCTATGATTCTATAAAATCTAAAATCTCGCCACGAAAATTCCAGAGAGTGACTTTTCTGTCGAGTTCGCCCTTAACAGAAAACTTTAAATGCGAATATCTCGAAACTACGTTTTGTCGAGTTCGCCCTTCGTACCCGGAGCGCCTCATATGATTTTAAATAGTGATTTCGATGGTATTTCATTAACTTCCTTCAGAAGAACTAAAACTTGGGAGATAGTCATAAATTTTTTTTTTGTTTTGTTCGATGATGCAATTATTTTGAATTTTTTGATGTTACGCTAATGGATTAATAGCCAAAGTTGGGCATTTTAGGGAAATTTTAGATTTTTTCTATCAAGTGAAAAGGATGACAATCCCATATAGTTTTTTTTAATCCCATTACAGCTTATCAAATTATTTAATAATCAGAACTCAATGGAATGTTGATAAAATTAACCTTTGATACTAGATAAAAGAAATAAAACGGCGCGTCGGAAGGCGCGTCGCGACAAGGACTGAGGCGTGGCTGAAAATTAGGCAATTTCCTTGCTTGAATTGAAATGAGGCTCTCCGAGTACGAAGGGCGAACTCGACAAAACGTAGTTTCGAGATATTCGCATTTTAAAGTTTCTGTTAAGGGCGAACTCGACAGAAAAGCCACTCTCTGGAATTTTCGTGGCGAGATTTTAGATTTTATAGAATCATAGAGGAAAGGGTTTTTTAAAAATTTTCGAATATTTTTTACGATTATTAATTCACAAAATGTAATATTTTATTTCGTGGCGGTGAGCTGTTCCAAGAGGAGTGGGGCTCCCGGAAAAGGAGTGGGGGACTAGGATACGAGTTCGCCCTTCGTACCCGCTCGGATATCGCAGTTAGAGCTTTGCCGCATATCGGTTTTTACGTATTTTAAAGGGGAAAAAAGGGCAAACTCAATATAAAAATTACATGGGTGTATTCTTCAAAAGGTCTAGAATCTGAAAATGAAAAAAAAAATTGTCCGATGTCGAGTTCGCCCTTCGTACCCGGAGCGCCTCAAATAAAAGAAAAATTTAAGAAATTTACTCAATCTTCCGCTTTTCAGAACTCAAAAAATCTGAGCCCTTTTTGTGTGCTCAGAGGTTGAGGAAGTGAAAAAACCCTCTCTTTTTTAGGTAGGTTTTTCAATATTGCGACATTTGTTCAAACAATGCAGAATTTATAAGTTTATTCGCAGCTGTGTTAAAAAATTAATTTCAGTTTTAGGTATTTTGAAAAACTACAGATGCTAATAAAAGGTCTTCTTTTATTATTTATTCTTTACTACAAAACCAAATTTACATAGTCCATCGCTATTTAGCTCTACACCCGGGGAATTTTTTACGTAATAAAATATTGAACTTAGTATGCTCGGAGAGCATGGTTTTGTTTGCACAAAAAACTTTCCACTCATTTTCAAAATAAATCTTTCAAGGGGTATGCCATTCAAAAATTTATTGCTCTCAGACAAGAGATACGGAGTTGGTTTTTAAAAATTTAACGGTTTTTCTTGTTCACTCCCATAACCGCATTAGGAAGCGGTTGAATAGGTTAATTTTAACGTCAGGGAGTTGATGTGTTTCTTTTTTGCTCCCATCTTGACTTGATGAAATGAAGTTTTAAATAAGTTTTTTTTTGTGGCTTTCGCCATACTGCCACGAGCGCCCTGGAGCCTAAAAAGACTGAAAATTGAGGCGCTCCGGATACGAAGGGCGAACTCGACATCGGACAAATTTTTTAACTTCCTTAAAGAAGTTATTGTGATACCCTCGACGTCAGTTTTTTTTTTTTCATTTTCAGATTTTAGACCTCTTGGTGAATACACCCATATGATTTTTATGTTGAGTTCGCCATTTTT
Organism: Orius insidiosus; assembly: GCA_014119065.1. NCBI lineage: Eukaryota > Metazoa > Arthropoda > Insecta > Hemiptera > Anthocoridae > Orius > Orius insidiosus. The sequence goes on along the minus strand of JACGAQ010000044.1, from coordinate 295,735 downwards.
TCCCCTTTAAATACGTAAAAACTGAAACTTTAAATTGTAGAGTTCGCCCTTCGTATCCGGAGAGCCTCAATTTTACTACTTGGCAGAAAAAACGTTGACCTTGGAGGAAATTTTGGGATTCCTCCTTCACCCCTTTTCTTGAAATCTCAAAATAATTTTTAAAAAATTGCTAAAATTAGACCTTAAGTGTGAAAAAAATTATAAATGGGTTGATCAAATATAAGTGAGATAGCGAAGATCGCAGACAGATATTAAAGTCTGGTGACTAATGCGGATATTGTGTCCACGTGATACAAAAAATACGCCCATGATATTTAGCTACTGAGAGAGCCTCCATCATGATGGAAGGCCGTGAAAAAAAATTCTAACATTCTAACATCCTTCGCTGAATGAAAGTGATATATCCAAGTTGCAATTTATTATGAAACAAATGATGCAGAAGTTTTAGGTTGGTTATACTTGTTGTGAATATCTGAAGATGCTAATATCTCAATTTGGGTTTTGAGACGGATGAATGCGGGTTGAATATTTCCGGTTAATTTCCCATGGGTAATGACTAGTCTTGTCTAATTGATATTCGCGAGATGGGAAACTACGGGGAAGAATTTCACCTCCCTTCGTGTCTAGCCGAGTATTCGCGAGATGGGAATACGGGGGAAGAATTTCACCTCCCGTTGTCTAGCCGAGCTTCACGTTGTTACACATGCACCTGATGACGAGGCTCAACTTCCTCCCTTAAACTTCCCGCTCAAGAAGACTTTACTCTGTCATTAACCCGGAAAACGCCCCTTCATCCTTGAATTTAAATTTGATCCGAGTTCACGAATATTTTAATTAGAGGGGGGGTTATAAATTGAAGACTCCAATTACTAATGATGGAACGATTCCAAAGTTTTTATTATTATAAAATTTTCAAATTGTATGTTATAAATGTTTGTTGTAACAGTTTCTGGTCGGATGTTGCTTAGAGAGTTAGTTAGCTATTAGTAGCGAGTTAGTCGCTATGTCTCACCAGAGAAATTCTTGAATCGAAACATGGTTTTTTCTGATTAATTATAACAGCATATAGAAATTATTACCTATCCCTATAACGTTCCCGCCAATTTTCACTTCGTGGGTATAAAGTTCCTTGATAGTTTTTTTTAAATTTTAACTTCCAAAATCCTTCCAAAAAGTTTTTTCCTTCTTCGATTTTTTGCCAATCTGTTGAGAAATTGTTGATTTTTGAAAACTAAACGAGATAACAAGTAACCTTCGTAAATATAACCTTACGTTTACTCGGAGTCGGGAAGTGAGCCGTTCTCGTAAACAACTCACAAAACGGGAAAGGTCTTCTCGTAGAGGCTTTTATCCCAGTTTCAGGGAGTCGCTCCGACTCAGTTAGTTCACAAAGTTCTCACAGAGTTAATTCATGTATCGAAACAGTTTTTTCTGATTAACTATAACAGCACATGGAAATTACCTGTCCCTAAATCGTTCCGGCCTATTTTCACTTAGCGTGGGTAAAAAGTTTCCTTGATTGTTTTTTAATTTTAACTTCCAAAAAGTACGGAATCGATTTCCTTCTTCGATTTTAGCCAATCGAAAGCACATAGAAATTACCTATCCCTAAAACGTCCCCGCCAATTTCACTTCGCGTGGGTATAAAGTTTCCTTGATAGTTTTTTAGTTTTAACGTCCAAAATCCTTCCAAAAAGTACGGAATCAATTTCCTTCTTCGATTTTAGCCAATCTGTTGAGAAACTGGGTGATTTTTGAAACTAAACAAGATAACATAATAACCTTCATAAAATATAACCTTACGTTTACTCGGAGTCGGGAAGTGAGCCGTTCACGTATACGACTCAGCTGAGTCGGATTATAACGAGTTAGTTCACAATGTTCTCACTAGAGTTATTCATGAATCGAAGCATGGTTTTTCTGATTAATTATTACAGAACATAGAATATGTACCTATCCCTAAAACGTTCCCGCCAATTTTCACTTACGGTGGGGATAAAGTTTCCTTGATAGTTTTTAAAAATAACTTCCAAAATCCTTCCAAAAAGTACGGAATCAATTTCCTTGTTCGATTTTAGCCAATCTGTTATGACACTGGTTGATTTTTGAAACTAACCAAGATAAAAAGGTAACCTTCGTAAAATATAACCTTACGTTAACTCGGAGTCGGGAAGTGATTCGATCACGAATAGGACTCAGCTGAGTCGTCTGACCTTGAATGAGTCGGATACGGGAAGGGCAAATAATGATTCCCTGAAACTCTCTATATATTGAAAGAGATGACTAGCAAGTTGAAATTGATTAAATAAATTTCCGGAGATTGGTTTCGTGTGAGTCGGAATGAGAAATTGTTCCGATTAAGGTAGGCTACAAATCCTCGGTTTTGTACAAAGGGAGGAAGCGAGATAGAGGACGAGGGAGGCACCCCCCAACCCACGCAAGCGGTTCTGCGGTGCGGGGTGTCTCAAAGGTATCACAACAGTGTATTCGATCTAATTTGAATTTAAACTCGACTCACGAACCAGACTGTGGGCTAAGTCCCTACAGCTCAAACCCAAATGGAATTACCCTCAGAGACCGGGTAGGCTTAGGAATAAATAACATCCGACCCCCACCCCCACTATTCTTATGTAACCACAGGTCCCTATTCTCTACTCCCGATTTATATTCATGATAAAATAATAAATCGAACGATTATCAATAATGTCACCAGCTACAGAAGACAGTAAAATCTGGAGCTATCACCCCATAGCCTGCAAAAATCAAGAATTTTGTCATTTTTTGGAATATTTTAATCAATGTTGCGTCACATTAAAAAAATTGACCTTCACAGATATTGTTTGATTTTTAAAGATAAACCAGAAGCTCAACCTTGGCATATTGTACATTTATAGTAAAACCCTGTATTATTATGCAATAATGAATTAAAAAAACGATAAGACTGTATATTTAATAGAATTCAATTGTCTACCTGGAGTAATAAAGGCATAATATTCGGAATCAACTCTAAGCAGGGTTGGCTTGGATTTCTACTTGTTTAATCCGGGTAGTTTCAACTCCGACGTCTACTCGAGATAATTAAAACAACAATTAATTTTTAAAAGAAAGTTTCTTTTAAACAATGATTCTTTGTTATATCCAGGGTCCGGTTTAATTAGAAGGTCCCCTTATGGAAAGAAGGTGGAGCTCAAACAAGGTGAGGATTTGCATTTTTAGCCCTCACTTCGCTCCCCTCTTCATTTTCTTACGCAACCCCATTTCAGAAGGGAGTTGACAACATTGGATAAAGTCCACCCTTGACAAACTGTTGCATACATTTCCATTTACAGAGGCTCAAATCCCTTTAAAACGCGCCCCTAGTTCCTTTTTTAACATATGAAATCGCTTTGAGGGAAAAAAAAAATCTCCTAAAGTTTCTCTTTTTTCATTTATTATTAAACTAACGAAAGAAATCTTAGGTGGACAAAATTGACCAAAAATTGCCGTCCAAAAAGGGAAAAGTAAATGAGAAATTAAAATTATGCCAAGCGTAAGTTTTCCTATTAGAGAGCGTGAGTTGCTCACGTTCTAATCCTCCCCTTTCTAACTTTCTGGCAACCTTTCCTTCAACTCGCGGTATTTCTATCGGCAATAGGTGCTGCCAGACTTTTAATTTCTCATTTAAATTTCGCTGTTTTTTTTTTTTAAAGAAGTTATTGTGATACCCTCCACGTCGGGTTTTTGGGGAAGGGTCTTTCAAACCCCGGAGGGTCAATTCGAATATTGATCTTTACCGATCTCAACTTTGTCTGTGGTGCCGGCCGGCCGTCCGTCCATAGCATTTTTTTTCCGGAACACTTTAATGCCACAGTTTTCAACCGATTTTCACCAAATTTTACACAAATTTCTTAGTCGGTGAAGAAGAATGTGACGAGAGCAATTTTTGAATTTTGAAAAAAATGGCTGAGATATGTCTGATTGAAATTTTAAAAAATTCGCTGCGGCCGAACCGTTGCGTTGGTCCGATTTTCACCAATTACTCCTTATAATTTTGACGAATTTTGGTGTAAAAAAAGTGCCACTTTTCAATTATTTTTTTTAGTAGGGAGAAATTTCATACTTCTACCAATTACGAGGCACATCCGTAGGCCAAAGAGCCCAAATTTTTCAAAAAAGAACTTAGAAAATTTTTCAAAAAAAAAAAGAAAAAATTTTAGGAAAAAAACTTAGAAAATTTTTCGAAAAAAAATAAAAAATAAAACTTCCCCAACCCCCTCCCTTATTTTTCCCTCCTTTATACTTCCCCCTCCTTTATACTTTCCCTCCCTTCGTTATACTTTCGTTCCCTTAAGCTTCCCCTCCGTTATACTTCCCCTCCAATATACTTCCCTCTCCCTTGTACCTCCCCATCGTTATACTTCCCCCTCCTATAATGTTCTCTTTAAGGAAGTTTTCGTTGGAAGCTCTTCAAACCAGTACTTTAGATTCCTTTGATTTTTTAGAGGGGAAAAAGAAAATCGTATTTACGTCCCTTGTTTTATAAATGCTAAATTTATTTGGGAATTTGTTTTTGAATCTCGATCAAATAATACAAAATGTATGCTTTTTGAAGATAATAATATAGAGTAAAACATTCCATGTTGGCGTAATTGATGTTTATATCCCCGCAGCCACTATCCTTCATTTGAAAATTACATATTACCCGATTAGGTTAACTAGTGTTTCATGGTTAGGAATAGAATGTTGCTAATCTGTCGGGTGCTGATAACCCTTCAGAGTCCGGTTAATTTGCATATACCATGACATATTAATTGTGCAAATTGATGGTGGTTAATCTGATACCGTAAAGGGGGCAGACGGGAAACCCCGAGCGCTCTACGGGGTCCAGAGCTCCGAGATTCCCTTCACTCATTACGGACCCTTTCACAAAACTAGAATCAATCACACCAGTTGAGTCCATTTCGACCTAATTGAAGAAGCCAATTTGTATTCTCTGCTTGATGGCTTCCGAAAACTATTATTCTCCTCCGCATTTAGTCCATCACTCAAATGAAATTTTCGGATTATTACCCCCCCCCCACCACCAGTTATGAATAATTCGATTGTGACCCTGCATAAGGTACATATGAGGCGCTCCGGGTACGAAGGGCGAACTCAACATCGGACAAATTTTTTTTTCATTTTCAGATTCTAGACCTCTTGGTGAATACACCCATATAATTTTTATGTAGAGTTCGCCCTTTTTTCCCCTTTAAATGCGTCAAAGCTCTAACTACGATATCCGAGCGGGTACGAAGGGCGAACTCCACATCCTAGTCCACAACCCCCCATCATTTTCCCATTCCAGGGCATGACTTTTCTGTTGAGTTCGCCCGTAACATAAAACTTTAAAATGCGAATATCTCGAAACTACGTTTTGTCGAGTTCGCCCTTCGTACCCGGAGCGCCTCATATATTTACAGAGATTCTTTAAATTCTTTTGCATATTTTAAAATAATTGTGTGCACTGATAAAAATGCACTAATCACCAACAATAATTTAATTTATTTTTATGACATGTAATTAAAAAAAATTAATAAGCAACTTAATTGGTGTCACTAAGGGGTCCGAGATGGAATGCCAGAATTCAAAAATTAACGACATAAACATCATTTTATGATAAAAAAATTTTTTAATTATGAAACAGATCGCTCAGACATATAAAAATGATTACTTCACGTATTGTGTAATTATTGGTAATAGTTCAAAGGGCAATACGAAGATAATGACTAATAAAGTAATAAGTATTCATTTTGAATAGTTTCGGGGCATAACTGCGCCAAAAATATTCATATTACATTATGAATAATTAATCGTAAATTTACAAATTATGGGAAAAAATGTACCTGTGAAAAAACAAAAATCGGCAAAGAAAGGAGGTTTTGAGGCCAATAAACCGACAAAAAGGCTAAAAAACCAAAAGTTTTTTTTTATTTTTTATTTTTATTTTTTTTTTATTTTATTTATTTTTTTTTTTTGCAAAGTAAAAGATCTCGAGGGATGTTGAGGGATGTTTATTTGTCAAGAGGCTGTGAAAGGGCGTTTTTACCTATTTCAAGGGCGTTTTTCACCTTTTTAAACCTGGTTAGAACGGGCTCCTTTGACCGAAAAACCGGTTAAAAGGGGCTCCTTCCACCGAAAAACCAGTTTAAACGGGATATTTCGACCAAAAATTCGTTTTATACGGGATCTTTCGACCGAATAACGGATTAAAAATGAGTTCATATGGCGAAAAACCTATTAAAACGGGATATTTTGACCGAAAACCTGTTAAAACGGATATTTCGACCGAAAAACCTGTCAAAACGGGATCTTTTCACCGAAAAAACCTGTTAAAACGGGAAGTTTTGACCGAAAAACGTGTTAAAACGGGAAATTTTGACCGAAAAATCTGTCAAAACGGGATATTTCGACCAAAAAACTAGTAAAAACGGGATCTTTTCACCGAAAAACCTGTTAAAACGGGAAGTTTTGACCGAAAAACGTGTTAAACGGGATCTTTTCACCGAAAAACCTGTTAAAACGGGAAGTTTTGACCGAAAAACGTTGTAAAACGGGAAATTTCCACCGAAAAACCTGTAAAAACGGGATATTTTGACCGAAAAACCTGTTAAAACGGGATATTTTGACCGAAAAAACCTGTAAAAACGGGATCTTTTCACCGAAAAACCCGTTAAAACGGGAAGTTTTCACCGAAAAAACCTGTCAAAACGGGATTTTGACCGAAAAAACCTGTCAAAACGGGATATTTCGACCGAAAAACCTGTCAAAACGGATATTTTGACCGAAAAAACCTGTCAAAACGGGATATTTCGACCGAAAAAACCTGTCAAAACGGGATCTTTTCACCGAAAAACCTGTTAATACGGGAAATTTTGACCGAAAAACGTGTTAAAACGGGAAATTTCCACCGAAAAACCTGTAAAAACGGGATATTTTGACCGAAAAACCTGTTAAAACGGGATATTTCGACCGAAAAACCTGTCAAAACGGGATCTTTTCACCGAAAAAACCTGTTAAAACGGGAAGTTTTCTCCGAAAAACCTGTCAAAACGGGATATTTTGACCGAAAAACCTGTAAAAACGGGATTTTTCTACCGAAAAACCTGTAAAAACGGGATATTTTCTCCGAAAAACCTGTTAAAACGGGTTCTTTCCACCGAAAAAACCATTTTAAACGGGATCTTTCGACCAAAAAACCTATTAAACGGGTTCTTGCCACCGAAAAATCGTTTTAAACGAGATATTTTGACCGAAAACCCGTTTTACACGGGATCTTTCGACCGAAAAACGGGTTAAAATGCCCGCTTTAGACCGAAAAACTGGTTAAAAGGGTCTCTTTCGACCGAAAACCCGGTTAAAAGGCGTCCTAATTTTTGGCACAGCAAAAACCTGTTAAAACGGGAAATTTTCGACCAAAAAACCTATTAAAACGGAAAATTTTCTCCGAAAAACCTGTAAACACGGGATATTTCGACCGAAAAACCTGTTAAAACGGGATATTTCGACCGAAAAACCTGTCAAAACGGGATCTTTTCACCGTAAAACCTGTTAAAACGGGAAATTTTTGACCAAAAAACCTGTTAAAACGGAAAATTTTCTCCGAAAAACCTGTAAAAACGGGATATTTTGACCGAAAAACCTGTAAAAACGGGATTTTTCTACCGAAAAACCTGTTTAAACGGGTTCTTGCCACCGAAAAACCTTTTAAACGGGATATTTTGACCGAAAACCCGTTTTACACGGGATATTGCGACCGAAAAACGGGTTAAAATGCCCGCTTTCGACCGAAAAACCGGTTAAAAGGGTCTCTTTCGACCGAAAACCCGGTTAAAAGGCGACCCAATTTTTGGCACAGCATTTTAACCTGTTTTTTCACCTTCTTCAAAAAGCGTTTTTCTTTTTTTTTCACCGAAGAAGACGCCCAGCAAACGGAAATCTAATTCTTATCTAATAAAAACTGTTATTAGATGATTAAATTGAAGGAAGTTGATGAAAAGATTACCTTTTTAATTTAATGAAAACAATTAAATGTCGATGAATATGTATCGCGAAAAGGGTGGTTGATAAATGAAAAATCTGACCGGGGCATATCATGGGGGGCGGCGGCGAGGGTATCGAGGGGAAGCGTGCATGTACTCTCTTGGCTGTTTGTCAAGTCTCTCAGATTTGCATGTTTATTTAACAGGGCGGAAAGTGATTTGCCACGTGGTAGGATGAGAAGGAGGCGGGGGGAATAAAGCGAAAAGGGCTAGTTTATCCTCAGAACATGTAGAAGCCGGAAACGGAAGTTTGCAAGGAACTAGCTTGAATTACAATACAATGCGACAAAACGCCACTTTAAATAATTTCTTCATCAGATTTGCATGTTTATTTAACAGGGCGGAAAGTGATTTGCCACGTGTAGGATGAGAAGGAGGCGGGGGAATAAAGCGAAAAGGGCTAGTTTATCCTCAGAACATGTAGAAGCCGGAAAACGGAAGTTTGCAAGGAACTAGCTTGAATTACAATACAATGCGACAAAACGCCACTTAAATAATTCTTCAATTATGACCTATAAAACTGAAAGAAATAGAAGAAAAATCACTTTTCCGCGTATATCACAAAAATTGATTCTCCAGATTCGATCAGCAATAACAATTCCTGAAGTAATATCGGCTATGAAAGAAGTAGACCCACAAAGGTTCAACCTTCGCTGTTCTCACGGGCTTTTGGAAAAAGCTCTTCTTGTGTTATTGCCCCAAACGTTTGAGATATAAGAATGCCAAAGAATGCCACAACCCCGAAGCAAACCTTTTTTTCTCCGAGACATTGACCACCAAAAAAGTGATATAAAAACTCCAATAGCCTAAAATAATAAAGTTATATTGAGAGCAGAAGTTCATTCTATTAATTATTTATATTCTAAACTTTTTCTTCCGTATATCGAACTTACAGGAAGCACTTTTCGAATTTCCAAGAGCTTTTTTAAACTTAAAAGAAGTTAAATTAATTATTAAAAGAGAAGATTATCAGGGTCCACAAATCAATCAAATTGGAACAAGTTGCCCAAGTTGCTAAACGGAGTCTACTTCGAAACAAGTTTAACACAGATCTCCTGAAATTACTGTTTTTAATAATTAATTAACCTATTGATTTTTTAATTAGTTCTTTTATATTTTGATAGGATAGCTTCCGTTTTGCTTATATATTTAATGAAGGAACTCAATAGTCTCAAGTTTGATGGTTATGAATTATGTTACTTTGGATCGAGCTGATCGATAATGCCTGAAAGGTTTATTTATTATTAGGTTCCTAATTTTTCAACGAAAACTTCCTTAAAGAGAAGTAACAATATAGGAGGGGAAGTATAACGGAGGGGACGCAAAACGAAGGGAGAAGTATAACAGAGGGGGAAGTATAAAGGAGGGGGAAGTATAAGGGAACGAAAGTATAACGAAGAAAGGAAAGTATAAAGGGGAGAAGAATAAGGAAGGGGGAAGTTTTAATTTTTTTTTTTCAAAAATTTTCCTACTTTTTTTTGAAAAATTTTCCTGGTTTTTCTTTTTCTTTCAAAAATTTCCGATTTTTTTCAAAATTTTCGAATTTTTTTTTGTCCAAAAATTTTCCGGTTTTCCTTTTTTTTTTTGAAAATTTTTTAAGTTTTTTTTTTCGAAAATTGTTTAAGTGTCAAGGTAGAAATAATGTTCTCTTTGGCCTAAGGATGTGCCTCTCGTAATGGGTAGAAGTATGAAATTTCTCCCTACTAAAAAAAGTAATAATTATTATAAAAAGTGGCAATTTTTTACACCAAAAATTCTTAAAAACTATAAGGAGTAATTGGTGAAATTTGGTGAAAATCGGATTAACTATTCGGCCATTGTAATTTTTTAAAATTTCAAACAGCCATATCTCCGCCATTTTTTCGAAATTCAAAAATCACCCTCGTTACATTCTTCTTCACCGGCTAAAGAAATTAGTGTGAAAATGTGGTGAAAATGAAAACTGTGGCCGTAAAGTGTTCCGGAAAAAATGCTACGGACGGCCGGACGGCGTAACGGCCGGCCGGCAACACAGACAAGTTGAGATCGGTAATGATGAATATCGATTGACCCTCCGGGGTCTGGAAGACCCCTCCCCAAAAACCCGATTGGAGGGTATCACAATAACTTCTTTAAGGAAGTTAAAATGAGAGCTCATTTAGATCAGCTGGATGCAATAGTTTTTGGTTATGAAGTCTGGATACTTGAAATCGACTGCTGGAATTTGACAGGCAAAATACCTTAAGAGGCATGGTAAATGCGAGTCTTATGTACAGAGGAATAAAAGCACGATGCTATTTTTATTTGCAGTTAATTTTCCATAGGCATTTGTTTTATTATGTTTTTCCGGCCCTTAAAGTAGGAGTAGCATTAGTATTCTAGAAGGGTCGAGAAGTGTTTCTTTCATTTCAGAGCGAAATAAGGAGCGCGGTACCGTTTCCGCTAATGCGGAAATATGAGAACGACCACACGTCCAGAAGGGGGCGGCGAGGTGGTTGATGGCCTGAGGCGACGGAGCGGGGGGCCTAAGTCGCCTATTCGAAAAGTAACTCATTTCCCCTCCACGGTTACTTGTAGAGCACTTGTTCAAAATGGAATTGCCACCCTCATGAAGGAACTAGAGCGAACGGCTTTCCAAAACAACTCCGCTTTATATACTACCCTCACCTTGTTTACGACCCCTTATTTTCTCGTTTTGAGAAAAACGTGCCTTTTCGACGTCCTCTTCCTTTTTGAATCTCCTCTCAATATTCTTCAAAAATAGATTGCGAATAATAGTACAAATACCACAGTGCAACAAATGCCATTCAACCTTAAATGAGGCGCTCCGGGTACGAAGGGCGAACTCAACAAAACGTAGTTTCGATATTCGCATTTTAAAGTTTTATGTTACGGGCGAACTCAACAGAAAAGTCATGCCCTGGAATGGAAAGGAGTGGGGGGTTTGGACTAGGATGTGGAGTTCGCCCTTCGTACCCGCTCGGATATCGCAGTTAGAGCTTTGCCGCATATCGGTTTTTACGTATTTTAAAGGGGAAAAAAGGGCAAACTCAATATAAAATTTATATGGGTGTATTCATCAAAGGTCTAGAATCTGAAAATGAAAAAAAAAAAATTGTCCGATGTTGAGTTCGCCCTTCGTACCCGGAGCGCCTCAAATATACAACAGTCATGGGAACAAAAGCATTCCAAATTAAACGTGCTTATCGATTTCTGCCCTCCAAACGTCAGTTCATCACATTAGAAACACCGCAATAGCAGAAGAAGCGCTAATAGTAGAATATCGATTTTAATCAAATAATTATAATGATCTTCCCCGCTCTCTTAACATGAACAAACGACAATTAGAGATGGAGAGAAACATGTTTGAAGCTCAGGAGGAAATGCTGCAATTCGTAAGCACATTAACGTGTATCAAGTGTGTAATAAGAGGGGACCCTACACTTAGGAAGCCTAAATGAATACAGAGTATCCTCTGTCCAAACGTACAATTAGGGGATCAAATCCCCTCAAATTCCCATCTAACGTTTATTAGAAAAAACGTGAAACTTCGATCAACCGCTAAAATGCACTACTTAAGGGGATATGAGGGTTTTAAGTTGGTTGCTTTGTACATTTTTCGTTGTGAGCAACGGTTTTCGGTTTTTCTTGGAAACCGTCGCTCAAAACGAAAAAATGTCCTAAATAAAAGTTGTAGCTACGGAAATTTACTACATAAAAAATCTTTTTGGTTTTTTCCGTCAGAGCAATATTTTAGGAGATATGAAGGTTTTAAGTTTCAGACAGGCTCTGTAGGATTATTAGTTTTACTCCTTAAATATTGCTCTTACGCAAATAATAAATAAAGAAATTTTTTAGAAAATCTTTGTACCTACAACTTTTACTTAGGACATTTTTTTTTGAGCGACGGTTTCCGAGATAGAAGGGAAAAACCGAAATCCGTTGCTCCCAACGAAAAATTTGCAAAGCAACTCACTTAAGAACCCTCATATCTCCTTAAGTATTGCTCTGACAAAAAAACCAATAAGGTCTTTTTTGTAGGAAATTTCCGTAGCTACGACCTTTACTTAGGACGTTTTTTCGTTTTGAGCGACGGTTTCCGAGATAGAAGGGAAAAACTGAAAACCGTTGCTCACAACGAAAAATTTGCAAAGCAACCAACTTAAATACTTCCATATCTCCTAAAGTATTGCTCTGACGGAAAAAACTAATAAGGTATTTTATGTAGTATTTCAGTACCTACAACCTTTACTTAGGACATTTTTTCGTTTTGAGCGACGGTTTCCGAGATAGAAGGGGAAAACCGTTGTTAACAACGAAAAATTTGCAAAGCAACTCACAAACCTCCAAAACCTGCAGTAAAATCGAGGTTAGAAAATAATTAAAATATTTTATATTTTATTTTTTTTCTCATCATACATTTACAAAATAAATCACAAGGATTGCATATATTTTAATATGAATATTATTTTGTAATGTTTCAGGATGTAAAACACTATTTGCCACAACTAACATCTTTTTTTTTAATCCCCATTATTAGGTATTTACACACATTTAAATTTACAAAGTTTAGACACCGAAATATAATGAAGTCAAGCTCTGCATAGTCTAAAAAGGGAACACACTTAAAGCATACTTTATACAATTAAAATCTAAAAGAAACACAATCAAAACTTGAAAAAAACTTTTTTTCGAAAGTGGCACATGCTACAATATTTAAATTAAAACGATAAGTTTTTTCTTAAAAATATAGTTTTTGGTTTTTCTTATCAATATATAACTCTTAACTTATAAGATTGGATACAAAAATTACCATATTTACTATTCTTCTTGATAAACAGGAAAAACAAAATATTTTTCTTCCATGTTAGCAGATCTTACATATTTAAAAAGTTACTCAAGAAGTCTATTTTTATACTTTTTTTTTATAAATAAAATATCAATCTAAGTGTCAAGAAAGTTTTCATAAAATATAAGTGGCGGAGAAGATAATCCGCTTTATTTTGGTAAAACGAGAGTTGTTCTCAAAATTTTTTATTCACGTCGAACGTGGATTTCGTCATTGACGTACATCGAGATCGAAAGTTACAAAATAATAAATAAAAGCGACCGAACAGTCAAGAATTTCGTCCATGTCGATTCTAAATATATACAAAATAAAATGCGTTTTTGTGGTATAAAAGTTAATTTTAGTGTTAAAAAAAACTTTTTTCAAATCGCATATTTACAAAGATCAAAATAAACACGTATATCAAAAAACACATGTAAACAATATTCTAAAATACTACATAGGTTAAATCTGTGAACATCCATATTTTGTGCATTCTATTTTATTAGTGGTTATTTAAGGTAAAAAGAGAATTAAAAAATGATGGAAATTGACCAAATTATGTACAAAAAAAATTTAAATAACTGGTGCTTGGGCGAGGGGTAGTTTTAACTTTTTTAATAAAACCCTTCCATGTCGCTCAAGCACCAATGAAATGCGCGGAAAATTCGGCCGCATTTTCGTCCGTATATACAAAAAGTGTTATTTACAAAGAAAAAATAGTGCTTTTAGGAATAGTGCTACTTAGCTGTTTTTTTAATTTCTAAAGAAAACATATTTTAAAAAAAAGATATACTGACTAAGAACGATTAACTATGACTAGAAAGTAATCGTTCAAAAGTTTATTTACATTCATTTTTTTAAGCCGAAATGCTATTTTAAAGGTCTTTTACAGTCTAAAAGAGTCCCTACAGGTTTAAAAATAAATGAAATTTTTCAAATGGACGAACGGTTATAAAAGGTAAATGGCACTAATTTTAAAATTAAAGATTAATTTTTTGAAATTTTTTTGTTTTTAAGAAATTAAATGAGTTTTTCTGTGTTTTAAAACCATCTGTCGGCCAAAATAAGAAGAGACATAGAAACAAAAATGATGTCGACTGTTCGCTTTGAAGCTGCTCCGAAAGCTTTGACTCCCATATCTCTCATCTCGGGTTCTGAAAAAATAAAAAATAATATAAATTATTATATGTTTAATAATTTATTGTGAAAGCCACCGAAACCTCGAAAGTTAATACGAAACGCAGTGCAAAACTCCAACACCGTGTACTAATTTTAAACATCATTTTTAATTTTTTTTTAAATCACTGAAAAGCAAGTGATTCAGCTGGAAGAACGAAGGTGCAGGAAAGACGGAAAGGGTTGCATGCGTAAAAAAATTAAAAACGCAAAAATAAATTAGCAGAGAAAGAAAAATCAAACTAAAAATTTCTTTTTTTTTTTGGTTTCTGACCTGAAAACTGCGGGTGAAGAAGGAGGCTCAATACCTGGTGGAAACAAAAAAACGAAAAACATAGCGAGTAGGTAAAAAAGAGAGAAATAATTAAAATTAAAATGAGAAAACTGAATAATGTTTTTTATTTTTGTTTTTATGGAAAACGTATCTCGGTTATCATTCGACGCGGAATTTATTTATTTTCCTGATGGTGGGTATTAAAAATAAACGTTTCTATACTGATTTAATGCTCTTCAATTTACTTTACTTTTTTAAGTACCTACATACAACAAATTCTTTTATAAGGAAAAAAGGAAAATTCGTTGAAATTTTTTTGTCGACAGGATGCGACTAAATAATTATAAATCAAGCGAAGCATGAAAGCTGTATTGAAATTCGTTAAAAGCGAAAAGCATTAGGACGGTTTTCTTCCAGATTTGATGGTAGAAAAGCGGGTTTTCCTGTAATTTCTCCACGGCTGATTTCCAAGTAATGGAGAAAGGAAAAGGGCTTTAATAGGTTTTGTGGTTTCCCGGAGTCGCATTGTCTTTTATCCGTCTCATCGGATCAGTGGGGGCAACTGCTTCTCGGAGATTGGTTAATGCAATTGCTTTTAGACAAGAAGCCCGATCACGCATACATTATTCACGTTTAAAATAATAGAAATAAAATTATAAAAAAGCAAAAATAAAAGGGGGGGGAAAAGGTTGCACGATATGGAAAAAAATGGAAGGTTTTGGATTAAAAAATAATAACTGACCTGGGTACTGACCTATGCTCCGAGTGGAGAAAATAAAATTTCAGACATTTGGCTCCATCCGAATCGGTTTTGGCCTGAACTCTCGCTTCGTACTGTCCGGCTGGCTCGAGACCTCGGATCATATATGACATGTGCTGTGCGTAATGTCCGCTCGGCATATTCGGAAGTATAACATCGTTCCATTCTCCCCTCTGAAGTCCGTTGAATCCAGTCTCGTTTTTTCTGCTGCAAAATTTTAAAATTCATTGAGCGTCTTACAAAAAAGAAGAAACTAAAAAAAAGGCTTTTGCAGACAATTTTATTAAGGCCCCCTTGAGCTAAGTCGACACGTTCCTCATCCTTCATTGATTTACTTTAGTACACCTTCAAAAGCCTCAAGTTACTCTTTAAAATCAATTTAAAAGATTATTGGGGTAAAAAGGTAAATAATGTAAATGGATGAGTTGATTTCTCAGCATTAGAAACGGTAGATTTGCGACTCACTTTCCTATATTTTTTTTTCTCTCTCTCCCTTCTGGTGTGGCTAGTGATCCGTTACAGCATGAAGCTCGACATCCAGGGTAGCGGACCGTTTTAAAAGAGCATTAGGGAAAGGGAGCTATAGATCATCATCTCGGCGGGTACTGTAGCGTTTAGCCGCCTGAGTCTTTTCCATTTTAAGGCACGAGCCCCGTTTTTTTTGTTGAAAGAGAGAAGAAAAGGAGGGCCTAAATTAAAAATGGAAGACGTTAGATCGTGCTCCGCGATGGTAATAGGTTCTTTGAATTTTTTATCCCTTTCACCACACGGCCCAAATAAACATAACCTTCAATCTAAGCCATAATAATAAATTAATTTTATCTTAAAAGTTTTACGCTTTCTTAAAATTGACTTTTAGGGTAAATTGCGACATAAATTATGGGAAAAATACGAGAGGCGATATGATGAAATTTATTAAAAATTACTAATCTTTGTTTATTCAACATTTATCACATTTATTATTGAATTAATATCTCAAGGAAACCTTATTTTTATAAGCAATCAATCTTCTTCTCTATTGGCTTATTTAGGTCATAAATAATAACTGAAGTTATAAATAATGTTTTTTAGTAGATTTTTTAGGGTTTCTAAAGAGGTAATAAACGGAAAATAGATCTCCTGATGATAACTGGTAGTTTCGTAACCGATTGAAATATTCCTATTTATTATTTCTCTCTTTCTCAGGTTTAATATCACTTATTGAATTTGAATTGAGGCGCTCCGGGTACGAAGGGCGAACTCGACAAAACGTAGTTTCGAGATATTCGCATTTTAAAGTTTTATGTTACGGGCGAACTCAACAGAAAAGTCATGCCCTGGAATGGAAAAGGAGTGGGGGTTGTGGACTAGGATGTGGAGTTCGCCCTTCGTACCCGCTCGGATATCGCAGTTAGAGCTTACCGCATATCGGTTTTTACGTATTTAAGGGGAAAAAAGGGCGAACTCAATATAAAAATTATATAGGTGTATTCACCACGAGGTCTAGAATCTGAAAATGAAAAAAAAAAATTTTGTCCGATGTTGAGTTCGCCCTTCGTACCCGGAGCGCCTCATTTCTCTCTTTCTAAGATTAATATCACTTAAATTTGAATTTAACTTTGCGTAATTAATGTTCGACGAAACTTTGGATGATTAACTAACAATTGAGGAGAACATCTAATTAATTTTTGTGAAAATAGATCTCCTGATGATGGTAGTTCGTAACCGGTCTTGAAATTTTCCTATTTATTATTTCTCTCTTTCTCAGATTTAATATCACTTATAGATTTTGAATTGGCGCTCCGGGTACGAAGGGCGAACTCAAAAAAACGTAGTTTCGAGATATTCGCATTTAAAGTTTATGTTACGGGCGAACTCAACAGAAAAGACATGCCCTGGAATGGGAAAAGGTGTGGACTAGGATGTGGAGTTCGCCCTTCGTACCCGCTCGGATATCGCAGTTAGAGCTTTGCCGCATATCGGTTTTTACGTATTTTAAAGGGGAAAAAAGGGCAAACTCAATATAAAAATTATATGGGTGTATTCATCAAAGAGGTCTAGAATCTGAAAATGAAAAAAAAAAATTTGTCCCCTTTTATAAGGGAGGCGAAATGGGTCGAAACCTAAGCCTCGGCGTGACCATTCATCAAGTGTAGACCACGGACAGATCTCCGAGCAATTTACACGGGGTCTTAGCCCAGAAACGGCGGAGAGGTGAGATGGAATGGAAACGAAAAGGGGGGTGGGTCGGGGGAAAGGGCCATTTCGCTTAATTGCACTGTAAATCCAAGAGCACAAATGGGCTCAAGTCATGTTAACGAGATTAGAAACACTCTTCCTTTTTTTTCGGTTTTTAAGGTAGATTTTTTTCATTTTCATTCTAAAGTACGACTTTAAAATTTTTTTCTAATCAAAAAAACTCAATCGATAGAGTTTAGTTTAATTAAAACTTTTTTTTTAGCCTATCGTGTATAGTGGGACTGTCATAATGCGATAAAAGTTTAATTTATTTCCCCCTTTCGTCGACAATGATACGGAGTTAATTACTTTTTACCATACCGACAAAAATATAAAAATATGAACAGCATACTTTTTAAACTTCTGACCACAGGCTATGATCTTTATGAGAAGGGCGAGAGTTGAGTATAATTAGAGTCCTTTTGCTTGACGGACGGCCGAAGCGTAGCTGTACGCCCAATGTGAGTAGACGTAAATAATGAATGACTTTCCGTACATGTAATGTACACGAAAAAAATTTTTTATGTCTCATTATTTTTAAAATAATACTTTATTTTTATTCTATTTTTACAATTGCACAACCTGACATATGCCATCGTTTTGATCCGGAAGTTGAATTGAAGCGCTCCGGGTACGAAGGGCGAACTCAACATCGGACAAATTTTTTTTTTAATTTTCAGATTATAGGCCTCTTGGTGAATACATCCATTTAATTTTTAGGTTGAGTTCGCCCTTTTTTCCCCTTTAAATACGTAAAAACCGATATGCGGCAAAGCTCTAACTGCGATATCCGAGCGGGTACGAAGGGCGAACTCCACATCCTAGTCCACACCTTTTCCCATTCCAGGGCATGACTTTTCTGTTGAGTTCGCCCGTTACATAAAACTTTGAAATGCGAATATCTCGAAACTACGTTTTGTTGAGTTCGCCCTTCGTACCCGGAGCTCCTCAATTTAGCCTTTAAAAATTCGGTGATTTTGAATTTTCACCTATACTTTATTTTTCGGTTAAAAAAAACTAATAAAACAGTTAAATCTATTAAATTTTATGTGTCAAGTATTTTCAGAATTAATCAAAATAACAACATTTTCTTTCATTCTATTGTTTTAATCGATTAAAATGGTCAAAAGAGGAATTTATTTATTGGTTGAAAGCGTTTATTTTCACTTTTTTTCGTTAAAATTTTCAAGTAAAATGAAATTGAAATTTCAACAATTTGAATGATTTTTATTATTCTGAAAGTGAAAACTATCACTTTCGATTTGAAAGTAAAATGACCCAGGGTATATGAAAATGCGAATCACAACCTCATTTAGCTAAAATGGGGTCTGGTTTCGCATATTAAATACTCCCGAGGTTTATCTTCATCTAATTTTCTTTTGTTTGAATAAAAGTGAGGAGTGAAAAAAAAAAAAAAGAAATAGCGAAAAGCAAAGAAAGAAGTCTGAAAGGGGGGTGACCGTAAGTGTGCGAGAGAGAAATACGGCATATGCTAATTTACGTTTATCGCTTCTACCCTCTGAAAACTTCCCTGATGTAAAGTTCGCATGTTTATAAAACTGTATTCCCACAGGTAAAAAACTTTTTAAAAAAGAAAAAAAATAAGTCTTTTACCTATAAAAAAAAATAAATTATAATAATTTAAAGTAATTAACGTCGTAGTAATTTACGAACGAGCCCCATTGTGGGCTTATTTCAAGGGTGAATGGTTATTACGAACAAGATGGTTTAATTGAGGCGCTCCGGGTACGAAGGGCGAACTCAACATCGGACAATTTTTTTTTTTCATTTTCAGATTCTAGACCTCTTGGTGAATACACCCATATAATTTTTATGTTAAGTTCGCCCTTTTTCCCCTTTAAAAACGTAAAAACCGATATGCGGCTCTAACTGCGATATCCGAGCGGGTACGAAGGGCGAACTCCACATCCTAGTCCACAATCCCCACTCCTTTTCCCATTCCAGGGCCTGACTTTTCTGTTGAGTTCGCCCGTAACATAAAACTTTAAAATGCGAATATGTCGAAACTACGTTTTGTTGAGTTCGCCCTTCGTACTCGGAGCGCCTCAATTTTAAGAATGTTTACCAAATCTGATATTTCAAAATCATAAGATCAAAGGATATGGGACGGTTTGCAAAAGGTAAAACAAGCATAAAACCTTTAATGGCCGACCTCCGTCGAGTTTATAATTAATCCTTTATTATCTGTTTTCGCTCATCAAAAAGCTCTTTTCCTTCTTTTAATAAAATATTCAATAAATTATTAATTTTTACAAAATTAGCTTTTAATTTTGATTTATAATTTAAAACGTTTTAATATTCTGCTTCTTTTTTTATTATGAAGTAAAATGAGAGTTTTTGAAGTCTTCTGAGGAGATCTTTGAAAAAAAAGTCGATTTGTAGAAAAAATATGGGATTGAAAATTTGAAGCCTATTTCTTGATATTGTGGGAAAATAAAGGTATAAAATGGATGACTTAACAAATAAGAGTTCTTTTTCGTGAGTACCACGTGGGATAGTGCGGGGGTGGTTTAGGTGTGATTGAATTTTCCTAATCTAAACTGGAAGGGGCAAAAAGGCTCAGAGTAAAACAGTGTTTCCCATGGCAGTTTGTAAATGGGAGCCTATTGGAAATTGATCGCCGGAGTCCCAAGAGGCGGGCACCTCCCTGATCCCACCCCCGCACCTAATCGGACAAAGGTGATTAAGCACCTCTAATCCGATCACCCGTTACCGACATTCCCTAAAACCTCCCTTCAAACAAAAACTTATAAAAAGAAAAAAAGTTTGCTATATTGATATTTTACTCCGGAGAAGTTAAGCTTGATAGGAGTGTATTCAATAAAGTAAAGGCTCAGGTTGAGGATTGCCGCTGTAAACGACAAAAGATGTAGGAAGTCATGGGATTCACTAGGACTAAGTAAAAGCTTTATGCCTCACCGGCACTTTCTTGGAGTCAACTTGACTCCTCGTCTTATAGTTAAATGTGAAAACTTCAAAAGTCAATTTTCTCAGCCTAACTCAGATTTTAAGGGCGTTTCGTAAAATTTAACACTGCAGCAAACTGCAAGTTTAAGCGAGGAACCAATTCAATTAAGTTACGCTCTCAGGGCTTAAACTAATAACTTTCGAACTACTTAACCGAAGAAATGAGAAGCAAGCTCATGAGAATGACATTCATAAAAAACCAAAAAATATTTATCGCTAAAATCCGATTGTATTTTAGAAGGTTCTCCCTTTTTACCCTACCTCTCAAGGAATATTTATAGGATAAATATATGACATACAGAAGAGGGGGCGAATGCGGGTCACGTGCGGCCTCCGCGCTGGAAAAAGTAAGAAGACCGAAGAGTGCTCAGAGGGGAGGAGGCGGGGAGGAAAAAGGCGCCGCCGGGGCCACCGATGCGAGCTGGGAAGGGGGTAACAATTGAAGATTGAGCCCGACTCCTGGAAAAAGAAAAGAGAGAGAAAAAAAAAGGTGGGGTGTGATATGGGAGGGTTGAGACGGGAAGCACGTTCCCACTATCTCAAGTCGAATTGAAACATAGCCACTTCCTTTTCCGAACACCTTTTCCCCTAGACCTTCTCATACTCGTACAATCCAATACAATCATCCTTTTCTGACCAAATTTCTAATTTTCTTTTCAAAACTTTATTTTTAAATCATAAATCCACTGTTATAATTTTTTAAAAAATTGTCTAAATTAGGTTAAACCCGCAACTCTTCACTGTTTTTCATGACTGTATAACCACGACTTTTAAAACCAGTTTGGAAATTATGAGTTATACAGGGTGTCCGGAAACACATGGCATACGTCTGGGAGAGCGTTAAAAAGTACTTTTATGAAAAAAAAGTTAAATGTAAACCCCACTTAATTTCGTTTAAAATGCGTTTGGATATACAGGGTGTCCCAAACAGAACCTAACTTCGTTATTTCAAATGAGAACCCCTATTTTTTAGATTCGTTCCCTAGATTTCAGATTCGTAATCTACGCAAAATTTCAAGTAGATTCGACTATTTTTATGACCATTTTCGACAACTTTAAAATCTGTTAAAATCGGCCTAAGAGACTCATTTTTTATAGTTCCATTTATTTTTTTTTTCCGAAGAATCCAACTATCACAAATTCGAGCATCTTCACGGAATTTTAATTTTATACGTCTGGGAGAGCATTAAAATAGTGGTTTTATGAAAAAAGTTAAATGTAAACCCCCCTAATTTAAATCAAAGAATTTAATGGTGTAGTTTAAAATGCGTTTGGATATACAGGGTGTCCCAAACAGATCCTAACTTCGTTATTTCAAATAAAAACCCCTATTGTTTATTTCAGATTCGTAATCTACGCAAAATTTCAAGTAGATTTGACTATTTTTATGACCATTTTCGACAACTTTAAAAAATGTCAAATTTTAGCGTTTTTTGCGCTAAAATCCGTTAAAATTGACCTAAGAGACTCATTTTTTTTAATTTAACTAATTTTTTTCCCAAGATTCCAACTGTCACAAATTCGAGCATCTTCACGGAATTTTAATTTTTGATGCACGAACACAAACGACGCTGTAGCTCTTTCAAAATTTGTGGTCCAAAAGAAAAATTGAGGCGCTCCGGGTACGAAGGGCGAACTCAACAAAACGTAGTTTCGAGATATTCGCATTTTAAAGTTTTATGTTACGGGCGAACTCAACAGAAAGTCATGCCCTGGAATGGGAAAAGGAGTGAGGGTTGTGGACTAGGATGTGGAGTTCGCCCTTCGTACCCGCTCAGATATCGCAGTTAGAGCTTTGCCGCATTTCGGTTTTTACGTATTTAAAGGGGAAAAAAGGGCGAACTCAACATAAAAATTATATGGGTGTATTCACCAAGAGGTCTAGAATCTGAAAATGAAAAAAAAAAAAAAAAAAGTGTCCGATGTTGAGTTCACCCTTCGTACCCGGAGCGCCTCAATTCCTTTCAACAACCGCTAATTTTCATTTCTGAACTAAAAATTTTTTTATTTTCTTAACTTGAAAAAAGGCCGTTAGTGACGAAATCTCGTGATGCAGAATGCGAAGATGCTCGAATTTGTGACAGTTAGAATCTTCAGAAAAAAAAAAAGTGGAATGAAAAAAAAAATGAGGCTCTTAGGTCGATTTTAACCCAAAAAAACGCTAAAATTTGACATTTTTTAAAGTTGTCGAAAATGGTCATAAAAAAAGTCAAATCTACTTGAAATTTTGCGTAGATTACGAATCTGAAATAAAAACTAGGGGTTATCGTTGGAAATAACGAAGTTAGGTTCTGTTTGGGACACCCTGTATATCCAAACGCATTTTAAACTACACCATCAAATTCTTTGATTTAAATTAGGGGGTTTACATTTAACTTTTTTTTCATAAAACCACTATTTTAACGCTCTCCCAGGTGTTTCCGGACACCCTGTATACCTTCAAAGGGTTTTTTTTTCTTTTGGAAATTAGGGCTTGAAAGCGCAGTGGGGTAAGCCGACACTGATAGCGTGAAACGTGGGAGTGGATCGGTAGATAGGAAAGCGAGATCTAGTGGTCCTCCAGGTGCTTTATATCACTGGATCCAGGGACCAGAACAGACGTAACAGACCTCCCATCAGTCCCTGACAATTAATTACAATTCAAACGCTTTCCAATATACAACCCATTGGCCTATATCCAATTCCTGTGTTACGCTAATAATCAAGGCCTCTTGTGCACATTGAGGGTTTAAAAAAAATTATAGAGAGAAAAGTCAAAAGAAAAAAAAATTTAGATCGTTAAACTTGTTTGAAGAAGACAAATTGATGTTTACATTTTGTTAGGTCAGGGAGAGAGAAATTCGTGGTTTCTATTCATAGTAAGTCGACGTGGGGCCAGGTTTGATGTGGAGTTCATTATCAATTCGAGCGACTACGTGAACAGAATGTTTTCTCGGTAAAACGAATTCGTCATGTGTGAAATTCGATAAGCGCTTACCCGTCTTTGTGGTCTTTTGTTGTGTCCGAAGTGCGATGACTGCGTGTAGTGTCCGGCT
Organism: Orius insidiosus; assembly: GCA_014119065.1. NCBI lineage: Eukaryota > Metazoa > Arthropoda > Insecta > Hemiptera > Anthocoridae > Orius > Orius insidiosus. Next base: position 272,415 of record JACGAQ010000044.1, on the reverse strand, counting down.
CCCGACTGGGCAGAATTCTGACTCGGGATTTTTCGAAAAAACAGTTTGCATTCTTCAATCGGCGTGTAGCTTTCGACGACCCACGAAATGTTGTAGCTGTCACGTGACCTGCTTTGCTGATGGCTTCGAAATTTCGCCGGATTAGGTCGCCCTGTAAACAAAATATTGCATTAGTCGTATATCACTGAATATAGATTGACCTAATTAATTTCTCTATTTCACTCATCCCATCAACATAATTGAACTTTACAGTCTATTTCCATATTTTACTCCCAACTTCATGATCCAATATTAGAAAGTCAAAAAAAGATGTATGTCTAAGTTTAGGTGAAAAGCCGAACATGAAAAACCAAAGTAAATAATTCATAGGGTGGCCTGGGAAAGTAGATGGATGGGGGGGGGGGGGGGAAAGATGATTCTAGGAGGCTTTGAAAGGTGCAATTGCCCTGAGGGTCTATTCAAATGTCTAGAGGGTGGATGTATTCATCCTTCTAAATGCAAAAGTTAGAAATGCCAGTAAAGTTTTTAAACTTTTATTCTATTCACCTGATAGTTCCAAGTACTGTTTCGTTTTTCCGATACCGTTGTCCGCGAGGCAGGAGTAGTTTCCGAAATCCGAGGCCTGTACTTTGCGTATAATGAGAGTATTTCGGCTGCCTCGGACTTCAGCGATTCGCCTTTCGGTTGCTGCCAGCCTCAGCGTGTCTTTGAACCAGACAACCTGAAAATTTATAAAACAGTTTGTTAAAAATGTTAAAATAATTAACAATTTTTATTTTTCCCCAGATCTGAGAAAAACGTTTAAGGGGGTATGATGGTTTTTAAGTGAGTTGCTTTGCAAATTTTTCGTTGTTAACAACGGTTTTCGGTTTTTCCCTTTTATCTCGCAAACCGTCGCTCAAAACGAAAAAACGTCTTAAGTAAAAGTCGTAGCTACAGAAATTTCCTACAAAAAAGACTTCATTGGTTTTTTTGTCAGAGCAATATTTAAGGAGATATGAGGGTTCTTAAGTGAGTTGCTTTGCAAATTTTTCGTTGTGAGCAACGGTTTTCGGTTTTTTCCCTTTTATCTCGGAAACCGTCGCTCAAAACGAAAAAAATGTCCTAAGTAAAATTGTAGGTACAAAGATTTCCTACAAAAATTTCTTTATTCATTATTTGCGTAAGAGCAATATTTAAGGAGTTATAAGGTTAAAACTAATAATCCTACAGAGCCTGTCTGAAAACTTAAAACCTTCATATCTCCTAAAATATTGCTCTGACGGAAAAAACCAATAAAATATTTTATGTAGTAAATTTCCGTAGCTACAACCTTTACTTTTGACACTTTTTCGTTTTGAGCGATGGTTTCCAAGATAGAAGGGAAAAACCGAAAACCGTTGCTCACAACGAAAAATGTACAAAGCAACCAACTTAAAACCCTCATATCCCCTTAATTAAACTGGTGGCAGCCCTTTTTTACTTGGTACAATGTTATGAATTTTTTAATATTTTTTTATATAAAATGATTGTTTTTTCGACTTTTGAATGACGAAAAAATATAAGTAAAATATTGCTATTAGAGGGAACGTTAAAAGTAAGGAAAGGGGTTAAACGATTCGAACTTTCTCCATAATTAGCCGGTTAACCCTGTTTGGGAAATCCCATTAACGCAAATTCTCTTGAGGGCGCGAAACCATAAACCAGAAACTAAATGCATTTTAATCTTGGCAGGGGGGTTTAAATTTCGCTCCGACAAAACCGTTTCGCTTTTCAAGTTTTCGAAACGACTTTTACACCTTCATGGGGCTTATTTTATGTAGCCTAACTGTTGAATTCTTGACTCGACCCGCCTTTTATTCTTTAGTGGCATGTCTTGAAAAGATAAATGAACAAGCGCCTCCACTCGGAGCTATAGCGGGAACTACTCGAGCTATGAATGCCTCACGCCACCTCACGATCCCCGGTTGTAAATCAAACCGGAAACGGGCAAAGGCTTCTGAGGGCGAGTCACAAAACGACGGCTTCCGGCACGCAGATCTTCTATTTATTTCATTTTACATCCCACACTTTTTGAACAAACAAAAACCCTTATTATCGAGAAAATTCACCACAAAACTAAAAACCGATAATAATGAAAAAAAAATAATGGTTTGAAGAGCTTCCAACGAAAACTTCCTTATAGAGAAGTAACAATATAGGAGGGGGAAGTATATGGGAGGGGAAGTATAACAGAGGGGGAAGTATAACAGAGGGGGATGTATAACAGAGGTTGAAGTATAACAGAGAAGGGATTATAAATGAGGGGGAAGTATAAGGGAGGGGAAGTATAACGGAGGGGGAAGTTTCGTTTTTTTTTTTTTTAATTTTTTAAGTCCTTTTTTTCGAAAATTATTCATTATAAATTATTAAGTATCAAGGTAGAAATAATGGGCTCTTTGGCCTACGGATGTGCCTCTCGTAATGGGCAGAAGTATGAAATTTCTCCCTACTAAAAAATTAACCAAAAATTTTTAAAAATATAAGGAATATTTGGTAAAAATTTGGTGAAAATCGGTTCAAAAAAAAATTGGTGAAAAGTGTTTCGGAAAAATGCTACGGACGGACGGCCGGCCGGCACCACAGACAAATTTGAGATCGGTAAAGATCGATTTGACCCTCCGGGGTCTGGAAGACCCTTCCCCAAAAACCCTACGTGGAGGGTATCACAATAACTTCTTTAAGGGAGTTAAAAAGGAACAGGGAAGTCAAACTTGTCCAAAACACAATGAAAAACCCAAAATCAATTGAGGCGCTCCGGGTACGAAGGGCGAACTCAACATCGGACAAAATTTTTTTTTCATTTTCAGATTCTAGACCTCTTGGTGAATTCACCCATATAATTTTTATGTTGAGTTCGCCCTTTTTTCCCCTTTAAAAACGTAAAAACCTATATGCGGCACAGCTCTAACTGCGATATCCGAGCGGGTACGAAGGGCGAACTCCACATCCTAGTCCACAACCCCCACTCCTTTTCCCATTCCTAGGCATGACTTTTCTGTTGAGTTCGCCCGTAACGTAAAACTTTAAAATGCGTATATCTCGAAACTACGTTTTGTTGAGTTCGCCCTTCGTACCCGGAGCGCCTCAATTGTAAAACATCAAAAATGAGTAATGATTACATTGATGATAAAAATTGTTGAGGAACAATACCATAAAGCGTCGATCTGTGCCGAAAGAAGTCAGAAATCGATATTAATTTAAGTGGATACCTACAAAAAGGGATGACAAATCTTTTATCCGATGGAATGAAAAATTTAATTGAAACAAATATCAGATTACAAGCCTACGCTCCATGTTATGAACCCTGTTGCACACTTTAATTATTATTCTAGGTCGAGAATAAACACTGGAGAAAACGCCTATTAAGTTACCCGGTTATGGGAAACTTGCCAAAACTGGCTTTCGCCCTGGCAACATTGTTTCCCCGCATGAGCTACTAATTAACCGGAACTCTAGATGTGCCTTTAGGGAAGATGGGGCAATAAAATATTCGGATTTGCGGAGGGAGAAAAAAAAGTGGAAACGTGTAGGAATTTTATTTAACATACATCAAGGGGGAAAACGTTTCACGTTATATCGAGTTTAGTAGTTAGACAGATCATTTTTCACGAGTTTGACCCAACCCACCCAAAGGAAAATATTTCCGGACGAGATAAAGGGAGTCAAATGGGGTGGAGGGAAGAAGACGGATTATAAAAAGCTTCCTACATTGAAAAACGTTTTATAAATAAAACATTGTTACTATTTTTAAAAAAGCATTTCAAACGAGATGAATTATCAAGAAGAAAGGGTGGATCAAAGATGTATCACAATGAATTTCTAGTGTTTAAGTCATATCAGAGAACACAGTAAAGCTTATCGCAGTCTTACAATGATAAATCATCGAGGCTGGCAATAAATCGAGCCAAGTCTTAACATAACTGCCGTTTCACATGAAATTGAATGAAAACTATTTGCATTCTGAAGCACAATATTCACTTATTTTCAATTTTAACATTTTTACTTTAAAAAAATAAAAATTTCGACGATGGGTAGATTAGAAAAAACGAAAAAAAAGGGGAAAAAAATAGCCTAAAAGATTTGATATCTCTCACGCAAACGTCAGTCTTGATATGTGACCTTCTTAGAAAATTTTCGCTTCAATAAAAAACCCGGTTAATTACAACCCTTTTGAGAGTACAAATTGTGTTTTCTCTTTCTCCTTCATCGGACGTTAAGTTTGAAAGGGAAAAGGTTGGTTAAAAGGGAAAGAAAAAAAAAAACCGCTTTGCACCCCCGGCTTGAGTTATGGAGGTTCACGTTCGCCTTAAGATATACATCAGGTTCTATTGAACCCCTTAAAAAGATTTACAAGCTTCCGCCACGAAAAGTCGCTTTTTTTTTCAAAGGCTTTAAGACCTGAATCGCTCTAGGTCAGGAGGTCACTTCAACTTAAATTCTGAACTCCATCGATTTACCTTCCAGACTATAACTAAAACTATTACTTAAAAAAAGAGATTTTTTTTTCTTTAAAATTAGGAATTTTTTTAGGCAATTAATAACCCATTTTCACAGAATATTAGGTACTTTGAAAAATTTAGAATCCGCAAAAATGGCGAAGATTTGTCAGTCTAAACTTTTTGTTTAACACGATAAGGACAGTGTGTTGGTCCCATCTTCACCAAATTTACACCAAATTTATGTATAACCAAATGTTATTTAATTTAATTTTTCGATATTAGGGAGAAATTCGGGATAGGCTGTTCACGCAGGTTCAGAATGGCCTGGCGAAGACTTTCATTTGAGGTGCTCCGGGTACGAGGGGCGAACTCAACAAAACGTAGTTTCGAGATATTCGCATTTTAAAGTTTTATGTTACGGGCGAACTCAACAGAAAAGTCATGCCCTGGAATGGGAAAAGGAGTGGGGGTTGTGGACTAGGATGTGGAGTTCGCCCTTCGTACCCGCTCATATATCGCAGTTAGAGCTTTGCCGCATATCGGTTTTTACGTATTGAAAGGGGAAAAAGGGGCGAACTCAACATAAAAATTATATGGGTGTATTCACCAAGAGGTCTAGAATCAGAAAATGAAAAAAAAAATTTTTGTAGGATGTTGAGTTCGCCCTTCGTACCCGGAGCGCCTCATTTTTTCCCTTTAGGCAGTACTTATGGTATTAAATTAGTTACTGTATTTTACCAGCTCCAGAAGATAGCGTTTAAATCGAATTTTCATAAGAACTGGTGGCAGCGGAGCCATTTCGGGATATCTAATTTTTTTAAAAACATAAAATTTTTATTGCGTGTGTATTCCGCAAGGGGGTTGATTTTACTATCAAAAAATTAACTAATAAAAGAGGAAAAAATGACTGTGATAAAGGGTATCTCACGACGCGTTTCGGCTTAAAAAGCCTCGTCAGGTGAGCTATTCCTTCTATCACAATCATTTCTATCTTTTCACTGTGAACCCGAGAGATTTAGTTTATTTATATTAAAAAACTATTCCCTAATTGACATGGGTAATTTTATGGCCCCCAGATTGGCTTTGAATTTTAATTAGGATTTTCTCGAGGGTAAAACTTTCATACTGGAAGATGGGAGTTGAACATGTTTAAATTACTGCCTTAGTGGAAAGGAAGCATGTATTTGTGTTTGTGTCTGCGTAATAGCGTAGATAATGGTGGTCAAACAAAACAGGGTACTCAAGTAAACTTTGTTTGCAGTTTATATGAGGGGAATTGATGATTCCCGAATGTCCATTACAGAGTTGTTCATTAAATGAAAATGTGCGTGTTCTCCCCCCTTTTCCACCATTTTATATCCCATCCACGGAAAAAGAGCTAAATCTAACGGACTGAGTCATTCATACAATTGAAAAATCAATAAAATTAGATAACAACTCTAAATGGTGGAGGTGGACATCGTAAGCGAGGAACATGACGTCAAAAAAAGGTTATCATTTTTGTCAGCTCACAAAAGTACTGGTTTGAAGAGCTTCCAACGAAAACTTCGAGAAGTAACAATATAGGAGGGGGAGGTATAACGGAGGGGGAAGTATATGGGAGGGGAAGTATAATAGAGGGAGAAGTATAACAGAGGGGGAAGTATAACGGAGGGAGAAGTATAGCGGAGGAGGGAGTATAAAGGGGGGGGAGTATAAGGGAGGGGAAGTATAACGGAGGGGGAAGTTTTTTTTTTCTTTTTGAAAAATTTTCAAAGTTCTTTTTTTTCAGTGTCTAGGTAGAAATAATGCGCTCTTTGGCCTACGGATGTGCCTCTCGTAATGGGCAGAAGTATGAAATTTCTCCCTACTACAAAAAATTAATAATTAAAAAGTGGTAATTTTATTACACCAAAAATGTAATGATTACATCGATGATAAAAATTGTTGAGGAACAATACCTACAATTTTCAATAAATAAAATTAAGGAAAAGACCCTTTTGTGTTGTATAAATTGAAAGCCAATTTAGCTAGGATAAGCCTCATTTCGAAAAGATTTTTTTCGTTTCCCCCTGTCTTTTTGACAAGTTCAAACCGATTTTCTTGGTTTTTTGGCCAACAAACTCATTTTTAAGCGAGTTTTAAAGCTTCCCCTGTCTTTTCGACGAGGTCAAACCGATTTTCTTGGTTTTTTGGCCAACAAACTCATTTTTAAGCGAGTTCTAAAGCTTCACCCCTGTCTTTTCGACAAGTTCAAACCAATTTACATGGTTCTATGGCCAAAAAAACCTCATTTTTAAGCGAGTTTTAATGCTTCCCCCTGTCTTTTCGACGAGTTCAAACCGATTTTCTTCGTTTTTTGGCTTAAATAGCTTACTTGGGGTATACTATCAAAATAGCGGCAAGGAGGAGCAAAAATAATCAATGTTTTGCATCACCCCACGATGAAGGTGCTAGAAAAACAGGGTTTTTCCGGATACCCTGATTTCTGTGAATTAAATTTGACTCGCAATTATACAATTTTCAATAAATTAAATTAAGGAAAAGACCCTTTTGTGTTGTATAAATTGAAAGTGGTCGGCGGTGGCCGTGAGGGCGTTAATCCGATGAAGGGGTGTTAGGAACTTGGCTAAATACAACCTAACGGTGATTTAGTTTTCGTGGGTTTCGGAACCTCCCCGACGAGGTAAACCATCGATTTCGCATTGCAGGATGGGCAAAAGGAGGCTTTCATTAACCTTAAGAGAACCCGAGATAAAAGCACCTGGTATTTGTCTTGCTCCGCCTTAGTAAATAAATAGCGTTTTTCCGAGGGGTGAGAAGGGCTATGATCTAAGCAGCACTTTCTACTTGCGCCACGCCTCTATCACTTACTCGCCCTTTTTGAGAAGCACGGAACCGAACTTCCGACAGGAAGGAAACCTTCCTCACTCAGACTACTCATCTTTAAAATCCCTAAAATTCATCACTTTTCTTAGTTAAAACGGAATTTTTTTATTAATCTTGCGAACTTGAAAGAAGAACGGCTGGGAGAAAAAATAACAACTTTAATTTAGAGGTATAAAAGGGAAAGAAAAGTTGAAAAAGAAAAACAGTTCTAGGAAAAGCGGGCTTGTCTCAAGGGTGGCGTTAAACCTTGTAAAAACGAACCCCCCCACACTGTTTCACTCATTTTGTTAGTACGACAAAGTTGAAGGGAACACAAGAAGTCAAACATCTAGTTACTCGTGTCAGCTTGACAACTTTACTGATTAAACCCCAGGACAAAACACACTCTTACCTTCCAAACACTCCGAAATTAACCCCTTGAGGTAACCGCCATTTAATAATTTAACGCAACTTGTCAAATTTCCTAACCTTAAAGAATAAAATATCACATTTTTAGTCTAAAGTTCAAAAGGGAGAGAAATCAAAAAGTTATCAATATTCCGACTGCATCCACCTCCTTAAGATTTATTTGCATTGCGTACACATTTTCTTCCCTCCTTTTGTAAGTTCAAATGAATTATTTCGTCCCCTTTATCATTTTTTGAACTCTTCCAATTTTAAAATCCATAAGACACTAGGCCTAAAAAGATAAATAATATCAAATGGAACCTGCCTAACAACATGAAAATGTTCTTGCTGTAGCGTTAATTGCGTGGTGTGTGGTTCGTACTAACGAAACCATTACACTTTAATTAAGGGAACCAAATCCTTGGATGTAATATCAACCAAGACTCCTCGAATTGGCTTAGTTAAGAGTGAAAATTCTCAGCGTATTTTTAAACAAAAAGAAAATTTACATACGAGTTTCATTCTTTTCTCCCTTTAAAAATTAACCCTTTTATCTCATCCATATTCATTAGAAGATAGCCTATCCAGCTAAAGCCTTTAAATTAAGAAAACGGTGAAATACCAAGAAGGACAGTTAAACGCTCTTTATAAAGCTTAGCAGTTTTACTTCTCAGATTGTTTACGTCGTTCCACTTCAAGTTTGAAAATAGTTGAAATGAGGATTAGCTCTAAGACGATAACATTAAAGTTTAATCTTTTTAATATTGTTTATTTAAAATTGCTTCAGTAACGCTATTGAACAATTAGATCAGGTGGCATTTCGGTTTTTATGTCGTTTTCCGTGTCTGACCCTCATTTCCGGTTGTTTTCATCTCATTTTTCTCTCCCTCGCCGGGGTGGAGAAGCTTTTACTGTCAAAAGAATATCCGGCCTTTCGTATATTAGAGTACCAATTTTTTTGAATTTAATTCTCTGAGTGGGTTTGAAGGATTATAAGAAGTCATCGGATTTTCATCACGAAATGAAAAAATGAACCGAAAAGATTTTTTCTTTAAATTTTTTTTAGCCTTTTATGTTTTTAATTAATTTTAATAATTTAATTTTATTATGTAGGAATGTGAATGCCTAGTTTATTATTTTCAATGAACACTATATTAAGCCTCATGTACGCATTTATATTTAATTAAAGAGGTGAGAGTTAAAACGGTTTAATTAATATTCCTGAAGCCTACCTCTAGAAATTGCAATAAAACTATCTGCATGTGATAGGTACTCCTTTGTATTCGAATAACACAGACGTTTGGGACAAACTTTCAAAGGACGATTGCAGTTCGAATTACATTTTCCTGTCAGTTCCATACTGTTATATAGACCAATAATATTGTGGCTAAATACTACCTAATCTAATTTTCAAAAATTCCTCTGAAACTGTAGTTATTCAATTAGACTAACATTGTGGGTAAATAGCACTTAATATAATTTTCAAAAATTCCTGTGAAACTGAAGAGTTTTTTAAAACAAAGGAAAAAGCTGTCAGCTCACAAAAAACAAATTTATTATAAAAAAGCAGTACCGGTTTCGGCTTTTTAAAAGGACAACATCAGGTGTAAAAATTTTTTCGTAATTTTTTCTCTTGATGTCAACCATTCTTGTATTTTATTGTACCCATTTATTTATTTGTACATACTTGTTTATTTGTCCTGTTCATTGTATGTCTTTCCATTCGTATGTACCAGATTATTTATTTATTTATTTATTTATTTTTTAATGTAATATCTTTAGATGAGAGTGAAAAATAAGGAAACAGTCCACCTGATGAGGCGTATTACGCCGAAACCGGTAGTGGAATATCCGTTTTTTTCATTCTCTCTCCCTCACAAAAAAACCTTAATAATTGTTAAAAAATGCAATGATATTTCCCTGATATCTTTAGATTGTAATTTCTGACTGTTCTTTTTTGGACACTTGTCTGTGGAACTATAAAAAAAAATAAAATAAAATACCCACCTGAAGATGGAGTTTTAAAATTCCAAAACCGGTCGTGGTTTTTATAATAAATTTTTAACTTCCTTAAAGAAGTTATTGTGATACCCTCCACGTCGGGTTTTTGGGGAGGGTCAAATCGAATATTGATCTTTACCGATCTCAACTTTGTCTGTGGTTCCGTCCGGCCGTAGCATTTTTTCCGGAACAATTTATGGCCACAGTTTCCAACCGATTTTCACCAAATTTTCACACAATTTTCCTGAATAGTTGAACGAGAAATCGTCGTCTGCGATTTTTCAATTTCGAAAAATTGGCGGAGATATGCACGTTTGAAATTTTATAAACTGCGCTGCGGCCGAACCGTTGCGCAGTTGGTCCGATTTTCACCAAATTTTCACCAATTACTACTTATATTTTTTAAGAATTTTTTAGGTAAAAAAATTGCCACTTTTTAATTGATTTTTTTTTTGATTAGGGAGAAATTTCATACTTCTACCCATTACGAGAGGCACATCCGTAGGCCAAAGAGCCCATTATTTCTACCTTGACACTTAAAAAATGTTCAAAAAAAGAACTTAATAAATTTTGCAAAAAAAAAGCGCAAATTTAAAAAAGAATGCCAGGAAAATTGTTCGAAAAAAAAAACTCGGAAAATTCTTTTAAAAAAATCTCCCGCCTCCGTTATACTTCCCCTAGCTTATACGATTTGTCATCCCTTTTGTAGGTATCCATTTAAATTAATATCGATTTCAGACTTATTTCGGCACAGATCGACGCTTTTTTATGGTAGGTATAATTGCGATTCAAATTTACTTCACAGAAATGAGGGTATTCGGAAAAACCCTGCTTTTCTAGCACCTTTGGGGTGATGCAAAACATTGATTATTTATGCTCCTTCTTGCCACTATTTTGATAGTATACCTCCTCAAAATGTTTAAAAGTAAAATATTTTTTATATAAAAAAAAAACTTTTTAGAGAACAAGAGTTTATTTGAATAAATTTTTTTCAACGCCTTCTTTTTATTCGAATGCGTTATGCATTCAAGCCTAGGAAAACTCGAGGGGAAAATATTCGAAATGCACGTTCGATTGCATTTTCAAACTTCCACACCTGAGGATAGAGCGCGGTGAATATAAAATAGGTTAGGACCCCAGACAAAGCTATACAGCGTAGGACAAGCATATCGATTGTTTTTCGTCTGCCCTTTTTCCAAACATTTTATATTTCAACGGAAACAAAGAAGAAGAGTCACTTTATTTGGTTATAAATGGTACTTACGTCTGCAGGCGGTTCGGCAAATACAATGCAGACCAGCTGGGCTTCGTTTCCTTCTCCGGTATGAACCCAACTTTTCTCAACCTCTATCTCCGGAGGAACTGCAAAAAAGTAATTTATTAACCCTAATTTTTAACATTCTTTAATAAAATTTTTTAAGATAAAAAAAAGTCTTTTACGGTCGCGTGACCACTCGAGTACCATCGATCAACGTCAAAATCGTCTGCAAGGATGAGCGTGTAGAACAATGCTTTATAAAATTATTTTTAAAAAAAGACAAAAATAGTCCATTTTTGTTTAATTATTTATAAATAATTGATATTTTATGAGTTTGCTATAAGGCGGTAAAGCAGAATCAAGTATTTTCAGAAAAAAATATTTGTCATGTGCGGTCAGGAGCTGAGGGGAAAAATACACGATTGGAACGTGTCTGTGAATAATTAAACGGGACCGTTTGTTCAAATATTTGGCCTCCTTTTGGTCAGCTCCGAACGAATTAATGTCTTCAACCAAAGGTTTTTGAAGTAGTCGTCTGCTTACTCTATAATAATTTTTTTTTTTTTTTTTTTTTTTTTTAATCTATGTATGTTTTAAAGGCAGGATAATTTGATAAGTAGAGAATTATCCTACTTAACCGTTTTACCACTTTACGGTAGCGTTTTTTCTTTAAATTTTAGCTCCCATTTCACAAAAAACTATCGCAATCTAGGAGAAACGGAATAAATGAAGCAAAAAACCGTAATTTCATCAACTTTTTAGAATTTGCTCCCAATTTATAAAAATTGACTGTAGTAAGGAAAAAAACTTTTTTAGCTTTAAGCTTCATTAAACACTCATAAATTTAAATACAAACTCGTTTTATCGATTTTTTAAAGTTTTAATTATGAAAATTATGATTAAAAAATTTTTGATTTTATAACTTTTAATGATTTTTGAGAAAAAATTGACAATAAAAAAAGCGTTTGAACTAAATAAATAATGTATTCTAAAGCCAAATTGAAAAAAAAAAAAAAAAAAATCAGTTTTTTCTCAAAATAGGAGAAAAACGTAAAAGATAAAACACCGGCGTAAATTGTGGTATAACGGACCCTTAAATTAAGGGTATTCGCGTTGTTAGGTTTCGATAGGTGATTGGTACAAAAATAAATTTGATTATTTTCCCCCCATTAATGTTGAAAAAAAAAAAATGCAAAATTCCCAGGGGTGTGAGGACTTTAAAAACATTTTTAGGTATAATTAATGAACTTTTTTTCCCCCACCCCATATTTTAATGACCGTCTTTCAAAGTGAATTATGAATCGTGAAAATAATGAAATAAGTAATTTTTTATAAACGTGAATTTCGAACAGGTTTGTTAATTTTTAAATTATAAAAGGTGGTTAGTGGGTGATACGTTCGAATATCCAACGTAATGGATGTTAAGATATATTGTGGACTGTTCCGGGTAATGGGACTCTGGGTTCGGTCAAATATTCAGCAAGCTCTCTTTTATTGCTTGTGTGGGGCCCTTTCAAAATTTCATGAATACCAAGAAAAACTCGGAAAAAAGTTTAATTTTTCTTTTCAAAGACCTAAAAATTTAACCAATTTTTTAATCTTTTGTCATTTTAAAGAGCTTTTATAATGATTTAACAAAGAAAACTTGTTAAAGGCGAAGTTAAATAAATCTTCTGAGAGTCTGGTGTCGTTAGAAGAGAAATCTCTGAGACGGCCGGCCGGCACGAAAGACAAAGTTGAGATCGGTAAAGATCAATATTCGATTTGACCCGCTTAAAAACGAGTTTTTTGGCCAAAAAAACCAAGAAAATCGGTTTAAACTCGTCGAAAAGACAGGGAGAAGCTTTAAAACTCGCTTAAAAATTAGTTTTTTGGCCAAAAAAACCAAGAAAATCGGTTTGAACTTGTCGAAAAGACCGGGGAAGCTTTAAAACTCGCTTAAAAATGAGCTTTATGGCCAAAAAACCAAGAAAATCGGTTTGAACTTGTCGAAAAGACCGGGTAAATTTTAAAACTCGCTTAAAAATGAGTTTTTTTGGCCAAAAAAACTATGAAAATCGGTTTGAACTCGTCGAAAGACCGGGGGAAGCTTTAAAACTCGCAGTCGGTTTGAACTCGTCGAAAAGACAAGACGAAGCTTTAAAACTCGCTTAAAAATGAGTTTTTTCGGCCAAAAAAACCATGAAAATCGGTTTGAACTCGTCGAAAAGACAGGGGGAAGCATTAAAACTCGCTGAAAAATTAGTTTTTTGGCCCAAAACCATAAAAATCGGTTTGACCTTGTCAAAAAGACAGGGGGAAACGCAAAAAAATCTTTTTGAAATGAGGCTTATCCTAGCAAAATAGGAGAGTTTTTACTAAAAAATCTCAAAAATGGGGCTTTTCTTGGTCGAAAGAGGTAGAAAAGCCCCCCTCCCCCCAGGGAAAAATGGGGGAAATTTATGAAAATCAGGTAAAAAAATTATTTTGTACAGTAACTCCCAGAAATTCCTTTTGCAAGCTCTCTTTTATTGCTTGTGTGGGGCCTTTTCAAAATTTCATGAATACCAAGAAAAACTCGGAAAAAAAGTTTAATTTTTCTTTTCACCTAAAAATTTAAATATGGCCCAATTTTTTAATCTTTTGTCATTTTAAAGAGCTTTTATAATGATTTAACAAAGAAAACTTGTTAAAGGCGAAGTTAAATAAATCTTCTGAGGGTCTGGTGTAGTTGGAAGAGAAATCTCTGAGACGCAGTAGATTTGGTGGATGGTTTGAAACGTCTTTGCCCGGGTTGAAAACTTGCGCAACTACCTCGCCCCTGAACTCGACGCTCTTAAACTATTAATTCAAAGTTAACTTTATCAATGTTTCACTCAAAGTTAGTTCAAGACTGTCCGAGTATAAAGCGCCAAGAACTATAGAATAGTTTTTCATTCTTGAAATTTTCAAATTAAAATTTAAACAGAATAAAATTGAAAGAAAAACACGAAGAAGTTTGGGCAAAAACCAAGAAAATCTGTTTGAACTCGTCGAAAAGACAGGGGGAAGCTTTAAAACTCGCTCAAAAATGAGTTTTTTGGCCAAAAACCAAGAAAATCGGTTTGAACTCGTCAAAAAGAAAGGGGGAAGCTTTAAATGAGTGTTTTGGCCAAAAACCATGAAAATCGGTTTGAACTTGTCAAAAAGACAGGGGGAAGCTTTAAAACTCGCTTAAAAATGAGTTTTTTGGCTAAAAAACCAAGATAATCGGTTTGAACTCGTCGAAAAGACAGGGGAAGCTTAAAAGCTCGCTTAAAAATGAGTTTTTTGGCTAAAAAACCAAGATAATCGGTTTGAACTCGTCGAAAAGACAGGGGAAGCTTAAAAGCTCGCTTAAAAATGAGTTTTTTGGCCCAAAAACCAAGAAAATCGGTTTGAGCTCGTCGAAATGACAGGGGGAAGCTTTAAAACTCGCTAAAAATGAGTTTTTTGGCCCAAAACCATGAAAATCGGTTTGAACTCGTCGAAAAGACAGGGGAAGCTTAAAAGCTCGCTTAAAAATGAGTTTTTTGGCCCAAAAACCAAGAAAATCGGTTTAAATTCGTCGAAAAGACAGAGGGAAGCTATAAAAATCGCTTAAAAATGAGTTTTCGGCCAAAAACCATGAAAATCGGTTTGAACTTGTCAAAAGACAGGGGGAAGCTTTAAAACTCGCTTGAAAATGAGTTTTTTGGCCAAAAATCATGAAAATTGGTTTGAACTTGTCGAAAAGAAGAAGATAGAAGGGACTTATCAAATATTGTAGTTCAAATAATTAAAACTTTGTAGTTTAAACACGTCCAGCCTTGAAGAACCTCTTAATTTGTGAATTAAAACATTTTCGTCATTTGGGTCTAATCCTTGAAAAGAGGGCGTTTTAAAAGCGGGACTGATAAGAGGGGCGATAGGAGTGAGGCCTTGGAATAAATTAACCGCCTCCACCTTGTCATGGTGCCCTGGGTGACAATGAAAAACTAGGGGATCATTAGGAGAGTGGCGTGAGAGTTATCTGGCGACTTGGTCGGTTGTGGTACCCTCAAGAAACTCCGCCGGGCCCGGGGGCGAAGGGGGGACGCATAACTCAACTTAGCACGCTATACCGGCGACTTTTCTCTTCCAATCTTTACTTTTAACTCCTCGACAATCGGTTAAGAGCCCAAGCAAACAAACTACCCACTTTACTTAATACTTGAATATTCATAGCTTAATCAATTTTTCAAAAGAAAATTTTATATTCACAATTAAAGCCGCTTTATTAAATATTTCCATAAATATTAAGCACTTTGAAATTAAATTGAAATTGATTTCAACTAAATGAGACCAGATAATTTTGAAATTTTCTTTACTGTTTATAGGGGGTAAAAAAATCATCCTTTGGGCGGCAAAATAAATGAAGAGTAGACGACGAAAGTTTTAAAAAGTGATAGCTAGGAAAAAAGCTTAAAAATGAGTTTTTTGGCCAAGAAAATCGGTTTGAACTCGTTAAAAAGACAGGGGGAAGCTTTAAAACTCGCTTAAAAATGAGTTTTTTGGCCAAAAAACCAAGAAAATTGGTTTGAACTTGTCGAAAAGACAGGGGGAAGCTTTAAAACTCGCTTAAAAATGAGTTTTTTGGCCAAAAAACCAATAAAATTGGCTTGAGCTTGTCGAAAAGAAAGAGCGAAGCTTTAAAACTCGCTTAAAAATGAGTTTTTTTGGCCAAAAAACCAAAAAAAATCGGCTTGAACTCGTCGAAAAGAAAGAGGGAAGCTTTAAAACTCGCTTAAAAATGAATTTTTTGGCCAAAAAACCAATAAAATTGGCTTGAGCTTGTCGAAAAGAAAGAGCGAAGCTTTAAAACTCGCTTAAAAATGAGTTTTTTTGGCCAAAAAAAACCAAAAAAATCGGCTTGAACTTGTCGAAAAGAAAGAGCGAAGCTTTAAAACTCGCTTAAAAATGAGTTTTTTGGCCAAAAAACCAAGAAAATCGGTTTGAACTCGTCGAAAAGACCGGGGAAGCTTTAAAACTCGCTAAAAATTAGTTTTTTTGGCCAAAAAAACCAAAAAAATCGGTTTGAACTCTTCGAAAAGACAGGGGGATGCTTTAAAACTCGCTTAAAAATGAGTTTTTTTTGGCCAGTAACCATGAAAATTGGTTTGAACTCGTCGAAAAGACAGGGGGAAGCTTTAAAACTCGCTTAAAAATGAGTTTATTGGCCAAAAAACCAAGAAAATTGGTTTGAACTTGTCGAAAAGACCGGGGAAGCTTTAAAACTCGCTAAAAATTAGTTTTTTTGGCCAAAAAAAACCAAAAAAAAATCGGTTTGAACTCTTCGAAAAGACAGGGGGAAGCTTTAAACTCGCTTAAAAATGAGTTTTTTTGCAAAAAAAAACCATGAAAATTGGTTTGAACTCGTCGAAAAGACAGGGGGAAGCTTTAAAACTCGCTTAAAAATTAGTTTATTGGGCAAAAAACCAAGAAAATTGGTTTGAACTTGTCGAAAAGACCGGGGAAGCTTTAAAACTCGCTAAAAATTAGTTTTTTTTTGGCCAAAAAACCAAAAAAATCGGTTTGAACTCGCCGAAAAGACATGGGGAAGCTTTAAAACTCGCTTAAGAATGAGTTTTTTGGCCAAAACCATGAAAATGGCTTTAAACTTGTCGAAAAGACAGAGGAAACACAAAAAAATCTTTTCGAAATGAGGCTTATACTAGCGAAATAGGCAAGTTTTTACCAAAAAATCTCTAAAATGGGATTTTCTCGGTCGAAAGAGGTAGAAAAGCCCCCACCCCCTCCCTTGGAAAAATGGGGGAAATTTATGAAAATCAGGTAAAAAAATTAGTTTGTACGGTAACTCCCAGAAATCCCTTAAAAAAAACTTTTTTTTTGGCAAAACAGATAGAAAAACCTTTTTTTACCCCCATCCTTTACTTTTCCTTGGATTGATCTAGTTCCTTTGAAGTCGTCTTTTGTGATTAACACAAACAATTAGTTTTGAGAAGGCCTTTTATAAAGACGCAATTATCAAAAAGCGGAAAAGGGCTATAAATTATGGAGAATCGTTCAATATAAAAGAGGCCTCGTAGTGTGAAGACAAAAGGAGGCTGACGTATTCAGAGCGGATGTCGATCCTTAGACGGGTGACGAAGGGCGATGGGTCCCAATAACCATTAGCCATTAAAGGGGGACCTAACAGGAGCAACGATCCAGTTAATTTGCTCTCGATTGCATAGTCGGATCGCCACGTTTCACCGCATTAGGTATCGGGCAAGTACATTAACAGCCTGATACGCTAATTGGCCGTGACAACGGCACATGTCTAACAAGCCGTACAGGACTCCGTTTTAATTCAACAAAGGCCCAAATATTTTAATCAATCAGAAAAATATTTTTTTACAAAAAAAGTAATCAATATAACCTAAAAAGTTTTTAGATACAATCAAGAAAGGGGGAGAATTCTTTGTTGTTCTTTAGGAAACCCTAATTTTTTTTTCTCCATGTCCGGTGTCAACCACAGTAAACAAGCAAGAAGGGAAGATTCAACAGCGATGACAGAAAAAGAACAAACTTAAAAGGGAACATGGGGACGAAAAGCAGTAGGAGTCTATAGAAAGTTTCCTGATTCAATAAGAGATCCCCGGGAGTTGCGACCGTGCAAACAAAGCCGATAGTTTCTGATTGGAGTCGAGTGGTCGCCTTCCATCTCTTCCTCGATCCGAAAACTGGTAACATCCACAAAACGCCTCGCCCTCAAAATATTTATCCTACACTTTCACCCCTAAAAGACAATGTGCTAAAGGACAGTATATTGAGCAAACAGGTTTTCACCTCAATTTTCTCAATAAAAAAACAACAATTTTCAGAAGAGTTTATTCAATTTCCTGACTTTAAGAACAAAAAAAAACGTAAGCAAATAATTTTAGTCAGTTTGAATACTCTGCTGTAAAGACAAGGAGAGGTGTCTTTTTTTTGCAATCTTCACCCCCTAAAACTTTTTTTTCGGGACTCAATCTCAGCATTTTCGACCACATCACGAGTCGATTTCCCATCCCCTTCGACCGTTAACCCTGGTTTTATTATCCCGAAGCCATCTTCATGTTTTTAGAAGGCAAAAATTTTCGCAGACACTTTTATTCCAGAAAAAAAGCTTTGTTCCTTTTAGAACAACTGAATTTCACTTTTTAATTGAAAACGAAAACTCTTTTAAAAATAAATTAAAGCAGTGTTAATTACTTTGGCGTTTTTTTTCCCTTGGGCGAATCAACTAATAGACCCCTTCTCTTTTTTCCTTCTTTTGTTTTTATATGTAAAAAAGGTGCTTTTAGTCAGGAAAAGGCTGGAGTTTATTAAGACTGACGAGGTATCATGGTATAATTTTTAAAAATCACTTCATCTTTGAATCAGTTAAGTCATTAAGCGTGACTTATTCTTCTAATCCTCTCTTAGTCATATTTCACAGTTCTCTCGCCTTTTTTTTTTCTTTCTCTCTCGGTCCATTTCTTAATTAGGTGGCGGGGGGTGAAGCGGTGTGAGAAGGGTGGATAAAAAATTCTGACGTTTCAGAAACAAATGGGTTTTTAATGTACCTAAACCCCTCCCGCCACCTCGAAGTCTTAACTCGCACCAAATGCCAGGGAAACATTGCACCACTTAACTCTTGCGACGCTTGTCTGTTAAGATTTTAATTTATCTTTCACTCAAAGTTTATTTTCAGCCAAAAATTTTAAAACATTTCACTGAAAAGGGGGCTTAAGCCAGAAAATGCCAATTTTTTGAACATCCGGAAATAAGCAGATAACCTCAGGAGAAAATTATGATAATGAAGCAGTTTTTGGCAAGCCAAGGAATGTTCTTTACAATCCTTTCGTTGCCACTAATTAAGACGTCGTTCCTAAGCCCTTTAACGAGTGACATTTCAAAGGCACCGTAACCTTATCAAATATCAATATCGGATTGGGTGGATTCTCATGTTTCGGTTTAAATTTCAAAGCGTACTTACATAAGACATTCAATAGGATTTCTTTGGTGGCAGGTTGCCCGACGTTGTTACTCGCCGTACACTGGTAGATTCCGGCGTCATGACGATTCGCTCTCTCTATAGTGAACGACGACCCTTCGTACGTCTTATCGCCTGAAGGAAGGACGTTATTCTGAAAATCAAAAAGATTATCAATACTTGAAGAATTTTTAAGTCCCACAGGAACGCACGTGCCCAGTAAACCGGACAATCCCCAGGATATTGAATAATTTATTCGAGTTTTTTGACAGGTGTTTAACTTGATACCAAACAGGTTTGCACGAAAGACTTTTTTTTTACTTTTCTATTACACGTAAAAGAATCAATTATTATGTCAAATGAAAAACTTATTTATGTGCGAAAAACATGCAAAGACAATAATTTGATTTTTGTTAAATTATTATTTTAAATTATAAAATAAGGAAATTCGAAATGCGTCGGTTTAAGTTTAAACGGGCGAGTTTTCTCATCCCACTTTGCATATAGTTTAAAGACCCGCGGCTGTGCCAGGTGAGGGATGAAATTTATCTCATGGAAAAGGGGGAAAGGTCGGGGGTTGGAAGGGATTAATAAAGATAAAATTAAAGCTCGTCACCGAAAGCTCTGATCCTCAGACCCTAGACTTTGTTTTGGGGAGTGGGGGAAATGCCCTGTGGGAAAACAGAGCGGAGAAGACATCTGCGACCCTGGGGTCTTCATTAGGAACAAAACGGGAAATAGAGACTTAGAGGGAGTTTAACACTGACTGCTATCCTCTAATCACCTTGATCCATTATCTTGCTTAACTGTCTAATTTTATACAACCGCGAAAAATGCAGCATCAACCATAATGCACATGCAACGCAAGTCATGATTCAAATGACAGTTTCAGTTGCTGAACCGTATAGCACAACCGCCAATGAGAGTTGAAGGGAATCGTAATTTGCTCTTCCCGTATACGACTCACCCAAGGTCATATGACTCGAGCCGACAGTCGGAATCGTTATACGATCCGACTAAGCTGAGTCGTATACGTGAACGACTCACTTCTAGGGACCCGAAAAATACCTCGATACTATTGAAGTATCGATACTTTTGTTTCCGATACCGCATATTTAGACTTCGATACTTTTTGAACGATAGTATCGGAGCATCGATACTTTCTGTGCAGTATCGGTAAAAAGTACAGGTACCGTGTTTTTTTTTTTTTTTTTTTTTTTTAAATGATCGGCGTCTTGCAACACTGCCAATCAGGAAGGCTTTGCTTTGCCTTCCCCACCCCGGGATTCACACCACTCCCGCTCTCTAGTCCAGTTGGCAGTTAAACTCTTAAACTTAAAAATCTTATTTGAATTTCGGCGGGATAGTTGCCGATACCGGCGATACCGATACTTAAAAATATCGATACTTTAGGCCCGATACGATACTGTATATCGATACTTACCAATACCATAAAGACCGATGGATAACCGTTCCGATACTTTTACGATACCGGGTATCGATACTTTGCTTCCGATATCGTGTCCCTACTCACTTCCCGACACCGAGTAAACGTAAGGTTTATTCTCGTAAGGTTATTTTGTTATCTCGTTTAGTTTCAAAAATCAACCGGTTTCTCAATAGATTGGTGAAAATCAAAGAAGGAAATTGATTCTGTACTTTTTAGAAGGATTTTGGAAGTTAAAATTAAAAAAAGTATATATGAAACTTTATACCCACGCTGTAAAAATTGGCGGGAACGTTTTAGGGATAGGTAATTTCTATGTGCTGTTATACTCGTAGTTAATCAGAAAAACCATGTTTCTATTCGTGAATTAACTCTAGTGAGAACATTGTGAACTAACTGAGTCGGAACGACTCCCTGAAACTGGGTTAAAAGCCTCTACTAGAAGACCTTTCCCGTTTTGTGAGTCGTATACGGGAATAGCAAATTACGATTCCCTGAAACTCTAATAAAAAGCAATCTGAAAATCAATCGCTATGACAGATTCTCTGCTTAAAAATGGCAAATCGGAATCGTTATACGATCCGACTCAGTTGAATCGAATAAATCCGACTCAGTTGAATCGAATAAATCCGACTCATTTGAGTCGTATACGTGAACGACTCACTTCCCGACACAGAGTAAACGTAAGGTTATATTTTAAGAAGGTTATTTTGTTATCTCGTTTAGTTTCGAAAATCAACCAGTTTGTCAACAGATTGGCTAAAATCGAAGAAGAAAATTGATCCCGTATTTTTGCAAGGATTTTGCAAGTTAAAATTAAAAAAATGTTAATGAAACTTAATACCAACGCTGTAAAAATTGGCGGGAAAGTTTTAGGGATAGGTAATTTCTATGTACTGTTATCGTTAATCAGAAAAACCATGTTTCGATTCATGAGTTTACTCTAGTGAGAACATTGTGAACTAACTGAGTCGGAACGACTCCCTGAAACTGGGTTATAAAGCCTAATTTATTAAACTTATTACATTAATGAAACTTAATACCCTCGCTGTAAAAATTGGCGGGAACGTTTTAGGGATAGGTAATTTCTATGTGCTGTTATAGTAAATCAGAAAAACCATGTTTCGATTCATGATTTAACTCCAGTGAGAACATTGTGAACTAACTGAGTCGGAACGTCTCCCTGAAACTGGGTTATAAAGCCTAATATTAAACTTATTACATTAATGAAACTTAATACCCTCGCTGTAAAAATTGGCGGGAACGTTTTAGGGATAGGTAATTTCTATGTGCTGTTATAGTAAATCAGAAAAACCACGTTTCGATTGATGAATTTGCTCTAGCGAGAACATTGTGAACTAACTGAGTCGGAACGACTCCCTGAAACTGGGTTATAAAGCCTCTACGAGAAGACCTTTCCCGTTTTGTGAGTCGTATACGTGAGTCGTATACGCAAATTACGATTCCCTGAAACTCTCTATTAACTATAACAGCACATAGAAATTACCTATCCCTAAAACGTTCCCGCCAATTTTTACAGCGTGGGTATAAAGGTCATTGATCGTTTTTTTTCTATTTTAACTTCCAAAAGCCTTCCAAAAAGTACTGAATCAATTTCCTTCTTCGATTTTAGCCAATCTGTTGAGAAACTGGTTGATTTTCGAAACTAAACGAGATAAAAAAAATAACCTTCGTATAATATAACCTTACGTTTACTCGGTGTCGGGAAGTGAGTCGTTGACGTATACGACTCAACTGAGTCGGATCGTATAACGATTCCGACTGGCCATTTTTAAGCAGAGAATCTGTCATAGCTTCTCTCCTTAAAAATGGCCAGTCTAATCTATTTTTGGGTTCTCGTTTTCACGCCTTATTTCGGGAAACAAAAAATTGCTCATATTTTTTTCCCCAACAATGATTCTCCTGAATTATTTTGTCAGAGCGATAAGCAAGCCATTATTGGGCATTATTCTAATTCGTCGGAATGGGATAAAAATGCGGGTCAAAAATGTCCGAAGAAAGTCACGCGACGTCGATATATTAGAGGTTTAACATTTGTAGCAAAAAAAAAACGATAAAATTCTTATTGCCCTATATTAAATAAAATTTTTAAAAAAATACAATAATTATGTTAATGTTTTGATAATATCTAGAATTGGAGTTCATTTAAAATAAATTATCTTGGACATTTTATTGAGAGTGATAAAAGAAGAGAATTAAAGGGAAAAATCAATTTTTGACCTTATTTTAATTGAATTTAACTTCCTATTGAAACCAATACGAAAGTCAATATTGATAAAAGCAGTTTGTAATACGGTTTTTGTCAAGGAAGACTATTAGTTTTCATTACGTTTCATTAGATCGGTTTGGGAGGGGCTGGAAAGCAGGTGATCGCCCTTATTGTTCTACCTTCCTGATAATGAACGACGGACTACGTTAACACCTTCCATTGTTCGATTCGAACCCTTAACACTTTCCTAACGACCCTTTATGTTCGGACTCTTAAAAAAAGAAGAATTTTCCATGGAAAACCTGTTATCTTTTAAATTAGGTGCCAATCACCTGTCTTGTTTTATCAGAGCCCTTCTCAAATCATGAACTTTTCGATTTTAAAATAGAAATGAAGATTCCATCATTTTTCAATCTATTTAAAAGAAGTTAAGTAGTTGTAAATGATTCAGGGTTGTTAAGGGAAAAATTGATTTTCTTGGAAAACAAACAAGATTCCCCCGTGCGCTGAATCCCTTTTTTTCTAACGTTAAATCAATATACGTCGATATAAAAAGGCAAAAGTATACTTAAAAGCATTATTTAAATAATTGTGGCCTTTTAATTTTTTTTCTAACACCCCGAATTCGACATTTTACAATTTGAGCCGTAGCGAACTAAATTTTTTATGAAATCAAAAGGTCAGTATCGCCGTCAAATATTCAAGCAGGCGAGGTTTGATTGAATTTTAAAAAAGTCTTGAAGATCAATTGAGGCGCTCCGGGTACGAAGGGCGAACTCGACATCGGACAAATTTTTTTTTTTCATTTTCATATTCTAGACCTTTTGAAGAATACACCCATGTAATTTTTATATTGAGTTTGCCCTTTTTTCCCCTTTAAAATACGTAAAAAGCGATATGCGGCAAAGCTGTAACTGCGATATCCGAGCGGGTACGAAGGGCGAACTCGTATCCTAGTCCACTACCCCCACTCCTTTTCCGGGAGCCCCACTCCTCTTGGAACAGCTCACCGCCACGAAATAAAAATATACATTTTGTGAATTAATAATCGTAAAAAATATTCGAAAATTTTTAAAAAACCCTTTCCTCTATGATTCTATAAAATCTAAAATCTCGCCACGAAAATTCCAGAGAGTGACTTTTCTGTCGAGTTCGCCCTTAACAGAAAACTTTAAAATGCGAATATCTCGAAACTACGTTTTGTCGAGTTCGCCCTTCGTACCCGGAGCGCCTCAATTTACAAAAACCATACCTTTAGGGTATCACAATGACTTTCTTTTGAGAAAAATCGATAAATGGACAATCGGAGTTTGGTTAGTCATCGTTATCGGAGTTATTTTATTCATAAATGACGACATGATTTAGAAATGAGTAACTAAAAAGGAATATTTAAAAATTTAAGCTTTCTTCACACGTTTAATTATTAAAAAGACACCCATGACATATCCGCATTATTTAGGTGAGGTAATGTCATTTGAACAATAAATAATTCAATCAAGCTTTAAATGATGAATATTAGGAAAAAGGACGGAGGAACAGAAATTTAATGTAGAGATATGTGGTATTTCCATGGGAGTTGTGTATATTTGATGTATCGCCCGACTCGAAAGGCGGCTACACCGAAGCACCATCTGCGGGAGTCTCCGTCCCTCCCAAGGCAGCCTCCCATTAACCGTCGTTTTATCCGTAGCACTCTGTATTTTCGCATAAATAATAATTTATGAGGACGTGCGACGCCCTAGCGAGGTAGCGGGAGAGGCGGCAATTGCCGGTTTACCGCCTAATGGGAGTCTCTTATTAGTTGCTAGGTAGACCCTAGAGTACGCGAGGGAACCCTAATTATGAACACCGTAAATAACAAGTTTACACCTGATAATCCCTATAGTCGACCTTTGCTTTCCCCCAAGAAGATACCCATTTGCCCCCTAAATCTTAACATAAATCATCACATTGAAACCATTTTAAGGAGGTATGATGGTTTTTAAGTGAGTTGCTTTGCAAATTTTTCGTTGTTAACAACGGTTTTCGGTTTTTCCCTTCTATCTCGGAAACCGTCGCTCAAAACGAAAAAATGTCCGAAGTATAAGTTGTAGGTACTAAAATTTACTACATAAAATATCTTATTAGTTTTTTCCGTCAGAGCAATACTTTAGGAGATATGGAAGTATTTAAGTTGGTTGCTTTGCAAATTTTTCGTTGTTAACAGCGGTTTCGGTTTTTCCCTTCTATCTCGGAAACCGTCGCTCAAAGCGAATAAACGTCCTAAGTAAAAGTCTTAGCTACGGAAATTTCCTACAAAAAATACTTCATTGGTTTTTTTGTCAGAGCAAACTTAAGGAGATATCAGGGTTCTTAAGTGAGTTGCTTTGCAAATTTTTCGTTGTGAGCAACGGTTTTCGGTTTTTCCCTTCTATCTCGGAAACTGTCGCTCAAAACGAAAAAATGTCCTAAGTAAAAGTTGTAGGTACAAAGAGTTCCTACAAAAAGTTCTTTATTCATTATTTGCTTAAGAGCAATATTTAAGGAGTTGTGAGTTTAAAACTAATAATCCTACAGAGCCTGTCTGAAAACTTAAAACCTTCATATCTCCTAAAATATTGCTCTGACGGAAAAAACTAATAAGTTATTTTATGTAGTAAATTTCGTAGCTACAACTTTTACTTAAAACAATTTTTTGTTTTGAGCTACGATTTCCATGATAGAAGGGAAAAAAACCGAAAACCGTTGCTCACAACGAAAATGTACAAAGCAACCAACTTAAAACCCTCATATCCCCTTCACGTTTTCAAAGAAATAAACATGATGAAATGCATGAGATTCTCTGAGATGGAGAGTATATGCGGTGCAATGAATCAAGGGCAATGAATGGAAGGGTTAGGGTTCCCATGTAAGGGAGCATTAAGTCAAATCTATGTACGGACAACTGATTTATCCGCTATTCACCACAAACTCCCGGCGGGAGGGAGGATTTAATTACGTCCGACGTCTAGATTTGTGGCATAAAACTTTTAAATAAAATCGAATCCCCGGTTAGATTCTTTAATCGCTAATTATTTTTAGGATCGATATTGTACAAAAGGAAGGAATGCCTTCGTTACCAAGTCTTCAAGAGTTAGAGCTCTCGCCCACCCCTTTAATGATACTCGAGGGACGAGAAGGGCCATCAGGGAAGCGAAAAAAAAACTTTGCCTTTTCTTTTGTCATACATACAATTCAAGAAAACAAGAGAATTAAAAAAATGACCCTGCGGTAGCAGGGACTAAAAGGTAGATTTCTTTTCTTGATTAAAATTAAAATGTATAAACACAAATATATAATTATGTTATAAAAATGATGATATAAGAAAAATTGCGCCACTGAGCCCCTAGAAAAACATCTGATAATTTATTAATAAAATATTTAATAATTTCCCGGTATAAATTCAAATTTTTTTTAAAGTTTAGCTAGTTCAATATTTTGCGCCTGGCTCGTCCAAACCTGCTTTAATTAATGTTTTACACGCCCTCGCAGAGGTCTAAAGTTTTTTTTTGCAAAAGGACTAGGATTTCAATAGAAAATGCCAATTTTGTCTTTTAAGCCCTAAGTAAAGTAGGTGAATCGCTGGTCCGATTTCAGCCATTAACGAACTCGTCCGAGCTATTGAGATAAAAGCTCTAAATACCGGATATCGTCACCCTCACATTAAAATTGCTCCAGTTATCGTGCTATATATATACATATATATAAACTTGGTACATTACAATAGGTAGATTTTGAAGAAAAGAAATCTACCTAAAACACGAATCAGTTTAAATCAATCAATATCGCGAGTTTAAAATAACGTACATTAGGATATAAGAAATGAAATTACTTCGATCAATAATGTAGCAGAATATTGATTTTGGATTTTTTGAAAGCATTTTAACTCAAACTTACTTTTCTCGTCCATGTTATTTTTGGTACAGGATTCCCAGCAGCACGACACTCTAAAGTGACAGAAGCTCCTTTTTTAACCTCAAAAGGTCCGTTTGAGGTCATCTGATGGATCCGCGGTGGAACTGAAACAAAAATAAAACGTTAAAGCGATATTTAAAAAAAAAGTCTTGTGCTTGAGTGATTGTTTACCAGCTAAAAAGAAGCGGAGCATGGAGTTGGAGTTTGTTTACAGGGAGACGTCGAGACAAATCGCCCTACTTCGTAAAGGTTCTTTATACATTTTTTTCTCCCTTTCGTACATATATCAAAAAGGGAGGAAAGTAGGGCTCAGATCAATCCTGGAATCCTGCCATACACGACTTCTTTTCCATCTTTTTAATATCGTATCCTTTCAATATACTCATAAGAACACCAACAAACCGCCCGGTTTCAATAACTTAATAGAATATTCCGATCAATATAAAAGAAGTCAATTATACACCAGAAATGGATCTTATCTTATGGGAGGGGAAGTATAACATAGGGGAAGTATAAGGGAACGAAAGTATAACGGAGGGAGGGAAGGTATAAAAGAGGGGACGAATAAGGAAGGGGGAGATTATTTTTTTTGAAAAATTTTCCGGTTTTTTTAAAATTTTTATTTATTTATTTATATTTTTTTCGAAAATTTTTTAAGTGTCACTGTAGAAATAATGGGCTCTTTGGCCTAGGGATGTGCCTCTCTTAATGGGTAGAAGTATGGAATTTCTCCTACTTAAAAAAAAATAATTAAAAAGTGGCAAATTTTTACACCAATAATTCTTAAAAAATAAAAGGAGTAATTGGTGAATTTGGTGAAAATCGGATTAACGGTTCGGCCGCACCGAATTTTTTTAAATTTCCAACAGACATATCCATTTTTTCGAAATTCAAAAATCGCCCTCTTTACATTCTTCTTCACCGGCTAAAGAAATTTGAGTGAAAATTTGGTGAAAATCGGATAAAAACTGTGGCCGTAAAGTGTTCCGGAAAATGCTACGGCCGGACGGAACCACAGACAAAATTGAGATCGGTATAGATCCATTTTCGAAATTATCTTACGGGGTCTGGAAGACCCTTCCCCAAAAACCCGTCGTCGAGGGTATCACAATAACTTCTTTAAGTTAAAAAATTTCTAAAAAACATTTCATCAATAAAGGTAGGACAAGCAATGAAACTGATTAACCACAAGTTCACGTTTTGCATACAAAACAGAGTATGCCAGGAATACTTTCAATGAATATTTTATAGGACAGCCCACCAGTGATAACGGGCTTTCCTTATACCTAAAAATTATCTTAAATTTCTTTCATGTCTTTCCAGAGGATCGGGGACCAAAAAGAGAGGTTTAGAAGCTTAAACCCTAAGGAGGTCAAACTAATGAACCTATACAATCAATACGAGCCTCCCCTTTCCGAAAACTAACAGGTCGACTGGATCCTAAGGGCATGTTTTATTCAGTTTCGCTTTTTTTCGCAAATGGATGAGAACTGACAGAGAAAAATTGAGGTAGAAAAAATACCGTTTCTAAACAAAAGTATCGGATCTATTTAAAAGTTTAACGCATTTCGTTGGGAAAACATAATAAAATAAACAAATAAAAGTTTAAAATTTTTTTTAGAAGTTCAACTTACTCCCGGTCATTGGATCGTTCGTACTGTGCAATTTCGGCAAAAACTTTGATCAAAAATTGTTATAAAATATTTATTTATTTAAATTTTATTACATCTATCAGAGCTGTGAGATCGATCTATGTTATCCAACAATTAACTATTCAAAAGGGCACGATTTTCACTTCCCCTTGTTTTTCAACCCATCGAAACCTTTCACATCCGATCAATTTCCACTCTTCTATGAACTAATTTACTTTGTGAAAATGAGGCGCTCCGGGTACGAAGGGCGAACTCGACATCGGACAAATTTTTTTTTTTCATTTTCAGATTCTAGACCTTTTGAAGAATACACCAATGTAATTTTTATATTGAGTTTGCCCTTTTTTCCCCTTTAAAATACGTAAAAAGCGATATGCGGGAAAGCTCTAACTGCGATATCCGAGCGGGTACGAAGGGCGAACTCGTATCCTAGTCCACTACCCCCACTCCTTTTCCGGGAGCCCCACTCCTCTTGGAACAGCTCACCGCCACGAAATAAAAATATATTATACATTTTGTGAATTAATAATCGTAAAAAATATTCGAAAATTTTTAAAAAACCCTTTCTTCTATGATTCTATAAAATCTAAAATCTCGCCACGAAAATTCCAGAGAGTGACTTTTCTGTCGAGTTCGCCCTTAACAGAAAACTTTAAAATGCGAATATCTCGAAACTACGTTTTGTCGAGTTCGCCCTTCGTACCCGGAGCGCCTCAATTTTTTAAAAAATATTTTCATTGTTTTATACGTACGTGTATATAACCCGGATAACTCAGGCGCAGCAGGTTCTGAGTATGTTTTTATGTAGTTTATTGACGCTAGTAGTGGATTTGGCGGGGGTGTGAAATATTAAAATGTCGCTACAGAGGAGGTAAAGTGGTTTCGCTATTTTACTATCGTGCGGATTTTCTCGAATATCGCATTTTCGGCCAAATCGTCTCTTCTACTCAGAGCTACAACGCCGTAAAGGGAAAGGCCTCGTAGGCACTTTTACTTTTCTTTTTATATACTCGACGGAAAAACAGTACTTTTTGGTAACTTTCTCAATAAAATATACTCGCTTTTCTCGTCCTACGAGATTTTATAGGAAGAAAAGACATTTCGCCTTTCTTTCTATGGCCTCCGGTCATTAGGTAAAAATAATATTTTTATAACATCTGACACATCTGACAAAAAAAACGCTTCCAACGAAAACTTCCTTAAAGAGAAGTATCTATATAGGAGGGGAAGTATAACGGAGGGGACGTAAAACGTAGTGGGAAGTATATGGGAGGGGAAGTACAACGGAGTGGGAAGTATATGGGAGGGGAAGTATAACGGAGGGCCCGAGGGGGAAGTATAACGGAGTAGGAAGTATATGGGAGGGGAAGTATAACGGAGGGGGAAGTATAACGAACGGGGAAGTATAACAGAGGGGGAAGTATAACGGAGGGGAAGTATAAGGGAACGAAAATAAAAGGAAGGGATGTAGTAGGGAGGGAATGTATAAAGGAGAATTTTCCAAGTTTGTTTTTTCAAAAAATTTTCCAGGTTTTTTTTTCTTTATTTCGAAAAATTTTCGAAGTTTTTTTTTTTTCGAAAAATTTCGAAGTTTTTTTTCGAAAAATTTTCGAAGTTTTTTGTCCAAAAAAAATTTTTTTTTTCAAAAAATTTTCTAAGTTTTTTTTCGAAAAATTTTCCGGTTTTCTTTTTTCTTTTGAAAATTTTCTTTTTTGTCAAAAAAATTTTTTTTTTCGAAAATTTTCAAAGTTTTTTTCGAAAATTTTTTTTTTTTCGAATAATTTTCCGGGTTTTTCTTTCTTTTCTTTTTTTTTTTTTTTTTTTTTTTTTTGAAAAATTTTTAAGTTCTTTTTTTCGAAAAATTTTAAGTGTCAAGGTAGAAATAATGGGCTCTTTGGCCTAGGGATGTGCCTCTCGTAAAGGGTAGAAGTACGAAATTTCTCCCTACTAAAAAAATTAATAAATAAAAAGTCGCAATTTTTTTACGCCAAAAATTCTTAAAAAATATAGGAGTAATCGGTGAAAATTTGGTGAAAATCGGATTAACGGTTCGGCCGCAGCGAATTTTTTAAAATTTCAAACAGACATATCTCCGCCATTTTTTCGAAATTCAAAAATCCCCCGTTACATTCTTCTTCACCGGCTAAAGAAAGTGTGAAAATTTGGTGAAAATCGGATGAAAACTGTGGCCGTAAAGTGTTCCGGAAAAAAATGCTACGGCCGGCCGGCACCACAGACAAAGTTGAGATCGGTAAAGATCAATATTCGATTTTACCCTCCGGGGTCTGGAAGACCCTTCCCCAAAAACCCGACGTCGAGGGTATCGCAATAACTTCTTTAAGGAAGTTAATATTTTTTATAACATCTGACAATACATCTGACAAAATAATTTAAAATAAAAAAATTAGGCTTTGTGTGATGTGAGTTTCGATTTCGTCCCCCGCTTTAAAAGAAAGATTTGAGGTAAACAAAATGGAATCTGGTGCAGATAGGAAGTCTAAAAGGGATAGATCTGGCCCTAAAGTAAAAAGAGAAAAATCGAAACCAGGAAAAGAGGAAGAAGCTGGACTCGAATCTAACGCCCCTTCTGCGGAGAACTTAGAACAAGCAGAATCTGGCGCGTCGGCTCCGGAGAAAAAATCAAAGAAATCAATGGATAAACCGAAGATGAAAAGGGAAAAATCGAAAACGAAAGATGTTGAAGGTGGGCTTGAATCCGAAGCTCCATCTTTAGAAAATGTTGAACAAGCTGAATCA
The DNA here is from genome assembly GCA_014119065.1 of Orius insidiosus. Classification (NCBI taxonomy): domain Eukaryota; kingdom Metazoa; phylum Arthropoda; class Insecta; order Hemiptera; family Anthocoridae; genus Orius; species Orius insidiosus. The sequence continues at coordinate 241,447 of JACGAQ010000044.1, read as the reverse complement.
GCTGCATCGGGAAAAAAATCAAAAAAGTCAATCGATAGGCCCAAATCGAAAAGAGATAAATCAAAAACGAACGTCGAAGGTGGGATTGAATCTGGAGCTCCATCCCTTGAAAATGTAGATCAAGCTGAATCGGCTGTATCAAGCAAAGATAAAAAGAAAAAATCGGATCCTCGTAAAAGGGAGAAATCAAAAACAGGTAAAGATGACGAAGTACCTCTTGAATCTGGGGCTCCTTCGCTTGAGAATGTCGATCAGCCGGCGCGATCGGATTCAAAAGTTTCAAAAGGGAAAAAAGACAAGAAGAAAGGTAAAAAGGGGATGAGAAGAACAACCTGCCCCAGAAGAAGAGGAAAGGAAGAGTCTTAAAAAAGATTCCAAAATAAAAAAGGAGCCTTCAAGAGACAAAAGTGCAGGAAAGAAGAAAGAAAAAACTAGAAAAGAAGAAGAAAGGACAGAAGAAGTTGTTGAAGAAACAACTGAAGTAGAAGAAAAAGTTCAAGAAACTGAAGAAATCCTTCTGAAGAAAAACCAGAAGAAAAGCCGGCAGAAGAAAAAGCTGGGGGAAAGGGAAAAAAAGAGCGAACATCCAAACAACCGTCGAGGCAGCCATCTAAAGGACCTTCTCGTCCTGGGTCTCGACCCGGTTCTCGGCCGGCTTCTCGACCACCTTCTAGAGGACCATCAAAACAAGATCTTAGTAAAGGTCAAAAAAATAGGCAGGGCCAAAGAAAAGGACCTCAGCGTCCTCCAGCTCCGGCGGCCAAAGCAGAAGAGGCAAAGCCCGAAGAAGAAACTAAACCTGAAGAAGAAACTAAACAAGAAGAAACTAAACCAGAAGAAGAACCACCAACGCCTGCCGCTGAAGAAGATAAAGATCTGAAAGAAAGCGAATCGATGCCAATAGAGACCAAAAAAAGCAGTGTGTCTCCCGCAAAATTAAGTTCCGATAATCCAAGCAAATCGCCAGCGAAATCACCGGCAAAATCGCCGGCGAAAATCGAAGAATCGGATGAGCTATGAAAGGAAGTAAATCCCCAGCTAGACCTGGGTCTAAAGACGTGCCATCAAAAACAAGTACTGGAAGTAAATCCCAGCTAGACCTGGGTCTAAAGACGTCCATCAAAAACAAGTACTGGAAGTAAATCCCCAGCTAGACCTGGGTCTAAAGACGTCCCATCGAAAACAAGTACTACTGAGGGAGATAAGATGGGTTCGCCAAAAAAAGGAAGCAAATCACCAGCAAAACAGGAAGAAGAGTTAGTCACGATAAAGCCAGAGGACGAAAAATTCGAATCACTTGAATCAGAACAACGTGTAGACGATAAAGATTTACAGAAGACCTCTCTGGATAAACTACCGGAAGAAGTTCCATCAGATGTATCCGCTGCACCCGAAGAAGAAAAACCGAAAAGGTCTGGATCAAAAGTATCAGTGTCATCAAAAAAGAGAAGGTCTTCAAAAAGTACAAGAAGAAAATCAAAAGACGCTTCCAAGCGTTCTCTTTTACAAGATGAAGACGCCAAAACGGCGATGAAAAAGAAAGTTTCATTACTTCAGGTAAAACCAACAGAGTACGAAATAAAAGAAATATCGGACGATCAACTTATGGCTTCTGAATCTCAATTGTCCGTACTCAAAAGACTTCGAGAGACGGGCGAAAGGGCCCGTAATGCCGGATCCGATATCGACAAGCTCCGCCGTGAAATCGCAATTTTTGCAACGAAACCGGAAGCTACCAAAGCGAACATCGATCTCATCAAAGCTAAGCAGGCGCAGCTCATGCAGAAAATCGAAGAGTTCGTCGACATAACACGAGAAATGGAAAACCTTATCGGCATCAAAGGATCGACTGCGACTGGAAAGCCCGCACCGAAATACAGGCGTATCTCGGAAAAGGACCTACCTAAAGTTATCATTTGTAAAACCAACAACACGGACATACCTCAAATCGTCATCTGCGAGCCGCAGCAGAAAAGCTTCAAAGTCGACGCTCAGAGAAGAAATTCAAATCAACCAAGTCGTCCATAGGGACGAAATCCGAAACTCATAAATAAATACAAAGTCATTTAAAAACCTTTTTTTGCGGAAGTAATAGGTTGAGCTACAGGTTAGGTCTAATTTATAAAAGGGAACCCTCTACTTTCCGCACAACGGGAGATGTTCCTCCATCGGAGTTAATTCATCCTGATTAATGGGGATACCCATGGTTTCCAGCTCATTGCTTTCTGTCCACCTGGTACACTCTTCCTCGGTTTTAATTAGACTCATCAACGCGGATCCACCCTTGATATCAGCTCCCCCGAGGCACATTTTCGTCGGCCTCTTTTATTGATTTACTAATGCTGTCATTTGTGCTCGGACAGGATCCAATCTCCTTTATCAAACCACGGAAGGTTATTAAACCCCTCTCTCCTTTTTTTTCCCACAAGTTATTACGAAAAGAGTATTCAGACAAGAAAAGCAATTTAGCCTTTTTTAGCTCATGAATTTTATTAATTTCAGGGCCGAAAATGAACAAAAAGTCGAAATTTTGACGAAATTGTTGAGTGTTGAACGAAAAAAAGTGTTTTCTAGGAAGAATTGTTGAAATCGATATAGGAGTTCATCTTATCTCTCTGATATCTTGTATAATACTCCCCTCTAAAGCATTGTTTTCACCATTCTCGTTAGATAACTTGTCCTGTTTGAAATCCGAGACTTCAACCCACTTGAAATAAACTTTGAAGACAAAAAGGAAGTTATTGAATGTTTAAAAAATCATTTGAAAAATGTAAAATATCAATTTTCTATGGTGAGAGGATGTTCTTGGGTGTTAATCTTCGGGGCCAATTATTAACCCCTCGGCTCTTGTTCCTCTTGGAAAGGGACGCCACGTCTTTCTTGGTCCTGAACTGGAAACCTCCATGAATACACAAATAGTTCATGCATAATGCATCTAAGATGGACCTACCGCCCCCCTGAAAACCACCGACGCCGCCGTCCTCTATTATATAAATTGATTCAAACACAGTTTCCTCGGCAATCAGAAGCCCCTTTTCCCGGAATCCTCCTAATTCGAACCGGCTTTGCAAACAAACGGCTCGAAACCAGATCACGAATAAAAATTTATCTTCTCAATATTCCAACTTTTTTTCCTTTTAATGGTTTTTAGTGATTTTTTTTTTTCAATTATTGTGGTTATTGGGAGATAAAAAGTTCGATACTAAAACGGATGTGTCCGGAGAGGTTTTTAAGAACAGCATGAGAAACGTGAAGTCCTCCCCTCTTTACACGTTTGAGGAAATGGGGAAAATGACCCTTTCTAAAGAAAGAGGCGGCAAAGTGGTCAGGCGGAGTGACACACACTTGACATATTTCCCACACTCCAAACACGTCTACCAACATTTGAGAACTCGACGTTCCAGAAATAAAATCACATCACTCATCTCGAGGTCAACCTCGACTATTATTTACAGCACAAATTGAAATTTGATGGTTTTGGCCACTGCTCCGATCGGCTATATCGAGTTGACATTGCCAATAAACTAATCCGCTCACAATTTACCTTTAATCAAGTCAAATCCGTCCAGAATTACCTTTCTATTTGCGCTCCTGTTGCCACAGTTTCTCCCTACAGAAGCTATTTATCGATATACCAATATTTCGCCGCCAAAAAGGAATCCCTTTCTAAGTCAGGTGACGCCAAAAAAGAGATTTTTGGCCAATGAATCCAATAAATGATCAAAAAAGGGACAGAAGAATCTTTCTTACATGAAAAAACACCAAAAATTGGATTTCTAGCCCTACAAATAGAGAAAAACTGCCAAAAATCAGTTAACAGCTACTCAAAAAACCGTTTTTAACTTTTTTTGAACAAAAAAGAATTTTTGGCCAATGAATCCAAATAAATGATCAAAAATAGGGACAGAAGAATCTTTCTTACATGAAAAAACACCAAAATTGGATTTCTAGCCCTACAAATAGAGAAAACTGCCAAAAATCCGTTAACAGCTACTCAAAAAACTTTTTAACTTTTTTAGAACAAAAATAGAATTTTTGGCCAATGAATCCAAATAAATGATCAAAAATAGGGACAGAAGAATCTTTTTACATGAAAAAACACCAAAAATTGGATTTCTAGCCCTACAAATAGAAAAAACTGCCAAAAATCAGTTAACAGCTACTCAAAAAACCGTTTTTAACTTTTTTAGAACAAAAAAGATTTTTGGCCAAGGAATCCAAATAAATGATCAAAAAAGGGACAGAAGAATCTTTCTTACATGAAAAAACACCAAAAATTGGATTTCTAGCCCTACAAATAGAGAAAAACTGCCAAAAATCCGTTAACAGCTACTCAAAAAACTGTTTTTAACTTTTTTAGAACAAAAATAGAAATTTTTGGCCAAGAATCCAAATAAATGATCAAAAATAGGGACAGAAGAATCTTTCTTACATGAAAAAACACCAAAAATTGGATTTCTAGCCCTACAATAGAGAAAAACTGCCAAAAATCGTTAACAGCTACTCAAAAAACGTTTTTAACTTTTTTGAACAAAAATAGAAATTTTTGGCCAAGGAATCCAAATAAATGATCAAAAATAGGGACAGAGAATCTTTTTTACATGAAAAAACACCAAAAATGAATTTCTAGCCCTAAAAAAGGGAAGAACTGCCTAAAATCAGTTAACAGCTACTCAAAAAACCGTTTTTAACTTTAGAACAAAAATAAAGGCTTAAAAATCATTTTTGGGCATTTGCGTGCAGACAAAAGCGATTCCCCGTTCCAAAAGGTTGTTCCGCAAAAAACTGAAGTTCAGAAGTTCAAACTGAAATTATCTTCTAATTTTAACCAACCTAAAGCACATTATCCAATATTTAAGTTTACTTTTCGCACTCATATTGTCCGAGTTTTTACACAATGGCCATTGTGAATTTTTTTTTGCCCTCTATTGGCCCTCGGAGACTGAGAGAGAAAGAGCGAAATAATACAACGTCGGCCATTCATTTTTGAGATATAAATCAAACTGGTGAAAGATAGAGACCCCTCGACCTTTTTCTGTATATAAATATTTTTTCATCCACGCTATGAAAATATACAGTCCCGAGAAATGATAAGGGGATTTCGATATAGAATTCAACGGGTTTTCTCTCTTTTTAGGTAAATTTTATATTTTAGGTCAATCCGAAAAGTTGAAAATTTTGAAGAGAATAAATATTTTCGGATGAGGATAAACAGAAAAATGATTAATGGATTCCATCATTGGAATAAATTGTTTGAAAAACTATCTTCGCGGGGGGAAAGTATCTAAGCGAGATTTGTCAAAATAGGAGACAAGTTGTCCCTGAAGTAATCGGGAGATTCCTTATAAAAAACGATTCCTATTTTTCGTGTTTTATTGTTAAAAAGTTTTCCCCCATCTTAAATCCCTAGTGGAATTCTAGTAGCGAAGTAACCCTACTGACAGAAAATATTATTCTTGTACCCCCGTATTTCTTCTAACATTTTTTTTTTTCTTCTTTTCCCGTTTCCTAATCCTTCTGAAAATAACAAATGTCTCATACATCGAAATGACAAATCGGCGTATGAGTGACATCTTTTGTCCGCACCTGGACGTACGTCTTTTTCCCACTTTTTCCTCCCCCGAGGGTCGCTTTATTGATGGAACAGGAGAAAAACACTTCAGGGGAAGTTATTAATGATCCACACAACATAAAAATTATATTTTTTTGTTTTATAAACGGTATTTTCACCGTGATAAAGAGTAAAAAAGCTAACATTTTTTTCTGTAGTCTGAAAATTTTTTTGTAGATGGAAAAAAAAGACTTACCCAATATTTCAACCGTGTGAGTTATCTCCATGGGTTGAAGGGTGGCAATTTGACAAACGTAATCGCCGGCGTCTTGCGTCTGGACGTCCCTTATTTCAAGGTTGTATCCGTCCACAAGTCTAAACCTTTCATCGGGGCTTACTTTGACGCTCCCCGCTGTCAAAATGGCAATCCCTCTTTTCCACGCCTGCATGTACGTGCCTGAAAAAATGATAAAATTAGTATCAGGTTTTTCCCAAACTTCGCAAAGATTTTCTTAATTTTGACCTAATTTTTTAGGAAAAAACATTCATTTTTTCCCAGTGAAAAGAGAGTCAGCCACAGGTAGAGTGTTTCTCGGGAGTCATCATTCATTCAGACAGCAACCCAAGGAAGCAAGAGGCATAAAGTGTAAAATATTAAATTCTCACCTTGTATCGACAAACCTAGGGCATTGAATTATTAAGCCGACCACGCCAGAAATTTCATTTCCCTACATCAATTTATCCACAGGATTTTCTTAATAAAAAAAATAATCGTATGAATTTTTTTTAAATTTTATTTTTGATAAGACGTCAACGACAGGTGGCCCTTCAATGGTGACTTGATCGAAAAAGTCCCTTTGACTTATTGTCGCTCTGGGAAAACCCTCTTTGTACACTCTCGTTTTTGTTCTATCCTGTCATGGGACATTTTTTAAATCACACACGAGTGGCTTGTCCCGCCAGGTCCCCGTGATGAATAACACCAAGATCACGCCTTCAATCACATCATCAAAGCGAAACAAAGGAATTTCCTTGGGGTATTCGATGTGAAATTCAAAAAAAGTTCATTTCCCGCGAGGTAGATTTTTTACACCGCGGTTTCTTATAAAAGGCCAAAATAAGAGCGTGACCTGCATATTTAGTCAGATAATGTAAACAAACAATAGAAGGCACGATACGCTATTAGCATTGAATTCGTGCTAGGAAAATTTAGTACGTATTCATAGAGGGCCTATCGTGAACAACGTGTTAACGGTTTTCCACTTTTTTAAGCACAAAATGCAAATTTTTTATGAGCCATCGTTAGTCCATTTGAAGTTTCCATCTTTTATTTTTAACTTCCTGAAAGAAGTTATTGTGATACCCTCCACGTCGGGTTTTTAGGGAAGGGTCTTCAGACCCCGGAGGTCTTACCGATCTCAACTTTGTGGTTCCGGCCGCCGCCGTCATTTTTTTCCGGAACACTTGTGGCCACAGTTTTTAACCGATTTTCACCAAATTTTCACACAAATTTCTTTAGACGGAGAAAAGAATGTAACGAGGGCGATTTTTGAATTTCGAAAAAATGGCGGAGATATGTCTGTTGGAAATTTTTAAAAATTCGCTTAGGCCGAACCGTTGGTCCGATTTTCACCAAATTTTCACCAATTACTCCTTATATTTTTGAAGAATTTTTGGTGTAAAAAAATTGCCACTTTTTAATTATTAATTTTTTTTAGTAGGGGAAAATTTCGTACTTCTACCCACTACGAGAGGCACATCCCTAGGCCAAAGAGCCCATTATTTCTACCTTGACATTTTTCGACAAAAAAAAAAAAGAAATTTTTCGAAAAAAAAAAGGAAAACCCGGAAAATTTTTCGAAAAAAAAAGGAAAACCCGGAAAATTTTTCGAAAAAACAAACTTGGAAAATTCTCCTTTATACTTTCCCTCCCTTATACATCCCTTCCGTTATACTTTCCCTTATACTTCCCTCTCCGTTATACTTCACCCTCTGTTATACTTCCTCACTTAAATTCCCCTCCCATATACTTCCCCTCACTTATACTTCCCCCTCCGTTATACTTCCCCTCCAATATACTTCCCCTACGTTTTACGTCCCCTCCGTTATACTTCCCCCTCCTATATAGATACTTCTCTTTAAGGAAGTTTTCGTTGGAAGCTCTTCAAACCAGTACTTTTCGATACCATATTTCGACACAATCAAAAGTCATCACTTTTTTTGTTATAACTTTTAGGTAATTAAAATATACAAACGGCATAAAATAATGGAAGGGGGGGAAAAAAAAGAGAAGAATTTTGCCCTATGGTATTTTGAAGCGAGTATGCCCTTTGAAAAGGTTGTCAGTAACGAGCTCGGCTAAAGGGACGTATTCACAAATGAAAACATTTTTCAGAATGTCTTTCCTAGTCAATAATTTTAATTTTTCATATTATTTAATATTTTAACTTCCATAAAGAAGTTATTGCGATACCCTCCACGTCGGGTTTTTGGGGGGGTCTTCTAGACCCCGAAGGGGTAAATTCGAATATCGATCTACACCGCGATCTCAACTTAGTCTGTGGTTCCGGCCGACCGGCCGTATTTTTTTCCGGAAAACTTTACGGCCACAGTTTTCATCCGATTTTCACCACATTTTCACACAAATTTCTAAAGCCGGTGAAGAAGAATGTAAGAGGGCGATTTTTGAATTTCGAAAAAATGGCTGAGATATGTCTGTTGGAAATTTTAAAAAATTCGCTGCGGCCGAACCGTTAATCCAATTTTCACCAATTACTCCTCATATTTAAAAAAAAATTTTTTGGTGTCAAAAAATGGCCACTTTTAATTATTAATTTTTTTTAGTAGGGAGAAATTCCATACTTCTACCCATTACGAGAGGCTCATCCCTGGGCAAAAGAGCCCATAATTTCTACCTTGACACTAAAAAGAACATACAAAATTAAAAAAAAATTTTGGACAAAAAATTGGCAAAAAAAAGGAAAACCTGGAAAATTTTTTGGAAAAAAAAACTAGGGAAATTTTTGAAAAAAAAACTAAAACTTCCCCCTTATTTATTCTTCTCCTCCTTTATCCTTCCCCCTCCTTTATATTTTCCCTCCCTTCGTCGTACTTTCGTTCCCTCATACTTCACCCTCCGTTATACTTCCCCCCTTTTATACTTCCCCCTTCCCTATACTTCCCTCCTATATTCCCCTCCTATATTGTTACTTCTCTTTAAGGAAGTTTTCGTTGGAAGCTCTTCAAACAAGTACTTTTTCTTTTTCCGCAGGAAAACGAAATACCCTTGGTGATCGCTTTCAATCGGTGGGTTGCAAATGGGGGTGGACCAGCGCAGTTGTAGGCCCCGTTTTAAAGTTTTAAATAATTTTTAAAAGGGTGTCTTGTCATGATCGTGATGGAGAAGAGGTTTGAAGGGGTAAGATTATTCCTTGGAGTTTGCCCGCTCGTTAAATCCGCGCTAAACTTGTTTCCAAGCCAATGCGGTTTCCGAGAGAATTAATATGCATACAAGGAACCCCATTAAAGAGAGTTCCTTTACAATCCGAGTCTATACGAAACGTTTATAAACTTTTCACGATTATTTTAAAGACAAAACTCGCTAAATACCAAACGTCTGATCTTAACGATTTGAAAGAATTGTTGTAAAAACGCAAAAAAAAGTTTATATGCTTAGAATGAAAAGTCCATAGGTCAAGGGAGGGGAAGTTGCTCAATTAGATCCCAGAGGACAATAACTTACCGGGAAAGCCCCTGGATTAGCCGGCCTCGGATCCACCCAGGATTTTTAAACGCCCGACTGCATTTAATTTATTTATGGTTAAATTCAGAGGAGCGGAAAAGTCTTTGTTTGACGAGAAATAGGGTAGCCGGCAAATTTACCAGGCATTAACCTGTCAGGTTTTTTTACTGTTTTGATTTTACATTTTAATGAAAAAACTTGTCTTCATAAAAAATTATTGAGGATTAACTATTATTGTGTTTTTAGAAGAGGTTATTTCTTGTTTCTACAAACGATAATTCAATTATGGGAGACAAGGTAAAGGAGTGACGTTCCTAAAATATCTCTACTTTCCAAGAGATACCGTAATCTGTTAATCTGCGGTTTCTCTGAAACTTTCCAAAAAAAAATTCGGACAAATTTTTTTTTTTCATTTTCAGATTCTAGACCTCTTGGTGAACACCCATACAATTTTTATGTTGAGTTCGCCCTTTTTTCCCCTTTAAATACGTAAAAACCGATATTCGGCAAAGCTCTAACTGCGATATCCGAGCGGGTACGAAGGGCGAACTCCACATCCTAGTCCACAACCTCCAATCATTTTCCCATTCCAGGGCATGACTTTTCTGTTGAGTTCGCCCGTAACATAAAACTTTAAAATGCGAATATCTCGAAACTACGTTTTTGTTGAGTTCGCCCTTCGTACCCGGAGCGCCTCAATTTTAAGCTAGAAAAACCATAAAAGTTTTTAAGATAAAGTAACTTTTGTGCATATGTGATGAGGTAACACCTGCGGCTATTAACTCTGTAATGTCAACACTTTTTAAAAAAAGGCCTTAATTTTAAATTCCCTTTAGGCATTAATTAAAAAAGGCCACGAAGTCCCTCGAGTCCGAGAACAATCGATGTAATTATTTTTGCATTAATTTATCGTTAGTTTTGATATATAGATCATAACGTCCGGAAAATTCCCTTTCTCCGACACCCCCCGTTTCATTTATCCCTCCGTCCTAGATGTTTATCTCCCTTCACACTCCCCCAGCGCTTCCCCCGTTTCATTTATCCCTCCGTCCTAGATGTTTATCTCCCTTCACACTCCCCCAGCGCTTCCCTTCCAAGCAGCACTTCTACTCAACTTCCGGCAAGAAGATTGCGTCCGTCCGCCCGTGATAGATCGCCTCACTCAGGTGGACACTCCTCATTACCCGTTTCAACACGTTTCTCTCTTCTACGTCCTTCAAATAAATCAAAATTATAACGAAAACTCCAGAATAAATACTATGATATTATAGCTTCAATAAAAAAAATTGAGGCGCTCCGAATACGAGGGCGAACTCGACAAAACGTAGTTTCGAGATATTCGCATTTTAAAGTTTTCTGTTAAGGGCGAACTCGACAGAAAAGTCACTCTCTGGAATTTTCGTGGCGAGATTTTAGAATCATCAGAATCATAGAGAAAAGGGTTTTTTAATAATCACCAAATCTCGAAAAGAAAAAAAAATTAAATAAAAAAGGTTGAGAGCTTTGCCGCATATCGGTTTTTACGTATTTTAAAGGGGAAAAAAGGGGAAACTCAATATAAAAATTACATGGGTGTATTCTTCAAAAGGTCTAGAATCTGAAAATGAAAAAAAAAAAAAAATTTGTCCGATGTCGAGTTCGCCCTTCGTATTCGGAGCGCCTCAATTATTCTTGTAAAATATTAATTTTGTCTTCTGATAATTTATGTTCCAAACAATTAGCTTTTAACGCTAAAATTACGTGCGATCAATTAAAAATAAACAAATTATTAAATTAGCCAATTCATACTAATTAGCCCTTCGAAAACGCAATGGCTAATTGCACTCACTTAATTTTCGGCAGATTTTTAAATCGATATTCTTTACATCTAATTAATTTTTTAAATTTACATTATTTAGATATTAGGGAAATAATTGAGGCGCTCCGGGTACGAAGGGCGAACTCGACATCGAGAAATTTTTTTAAATTCCTTAAAGAAGTTATTGTGATACCCTCGACGTCGGGTTTTTTGGGAAGGGTTTTTTTCATTCAGATTCTAGACCTCTTGGTGAATACACCCATATAATTTTTATGTTGAAACCGCCATTTTTTCCCCTTTAAATACGTAAAAACCGAAACTTTAAAATGCGAATTTCTCGAAACTACGTTTTGTCGAGTTCGCCCTTCGTACCCGGAGCGCCTCAATTCGAAGAACTGGAATTCAGCGGAATAGAGCACTGGTATCTACGCTGTACGTGAGAGGTCCCGAGTTCGAATCCCATTTCGCATTTTTTTTTTTTTTTTTTTTTTTTTTTTTTTTTTCTCATCAGAATTAAGAGAAAGCGAAAAATTAGGCGTAATAAACTGAAAAGTAACATCTGGAAAATTTTCAAAAATTGTTTTTTTTTCTTTATTCAACCCTCCAATTTTTGCAAATGTGAAAAACGAACTATGTTTTTAACGCTTTCCCACATGGCCTTTTAAGAATGTAATTGGAAAAAGCAACCCCCCCCCCGGGGGGGGGGGGGCTTTTACGAAAATTCTCATAATCGCAAGCAATTAGCAGAGAACCACTTTTAAGCGCTTCTTGTTAATTCCTTTAAACCATCCTAAGAGCAATTTGAAAGTAATTTCCTTAACTTACTTTCAGTTTGATATAAGATAGTCTAATTATATTTTTCCCCTTTGTATTTAATTTAAATCATTAGTTTGACCGCTCAGAAAAATAAGATTCGATGAAAGAATTGAGGCGCTCCGGGTACGAAGGGCATTTTAAAGTTTTCTGTTAAGGGCGAACTCGACAGAAAAGTCACTCTCTGGAATTTTAGTGGCGAGTATTAGATTTATAGAATCATAGAGGAAAGGGTTTTTTAAAAATTTTCGAATATTTTTTACGATTATTAATTCACAAAATGTATAATATATTTTATTTCGTGGCGGTGAGCTGTTCCAAGAGGAGTGGGGCTCCCGGAAAAGGAGTGGGGGTAGTGGACTAGGATACGAGTTCGCCCTTCGTACCCGCTCGGATATCGCAGTTAGAGCTTTGCCGCATATCGGTTTTTACGTATTTTAAAGGGGAAAAAAGGGCAAACTCAATATAAAAATTACATTGGTGAATTCTTCAAAAGGTCTAGAATCTGAAAATGAAAAAAAAATTTTGTCCGATGTCGAGTTCGCCCTTCGTACCCGGAGCGCCTCAATTTTAATATAAAACACTTAGAAGAGAGAAATAAAAAAACTGAAGTGAAAAAAATGACGTCATTGTCTTCAAACGACTTAAGCTAAGCAATTCTCCATGAGGGCCTTCCTGAAACCTCTCTATTACACTCTTCACCAAAACGGCGCGGCGGCAAGAAAGGAAAAAAAGGGAAGTTATCTTAAAGGGGGGATCTTTTGTGAAATATTGCTTTTTCTTCAAGGCTCGCATGTTACAGGAGTATTTAAATAACCTCAGGGGTTATAAATAGTCTTAACTCATGTAACTAACCTTTTTTTTTATTTTAAAATAGAAAAAAAAGTTTAAAACAATAAACCTAAAATCCAAGCGCTAATAAGTTTTTGCTTATCTTGAGCTGGCCCCGACGGATAATTTCTAAAAAAAATGGAATCGAAATAATCTATAACTTTAAAAAAAATAGGAAGGTAGAAAATAAATGTCTTCGACCAATCAGAACACACTTTTTCTCTGCACAAAAAAACCTTATTGCGCGATTTGATGGCATAAAAAGAAGCAATAGTGCAATTTCTCGGCGTATTAAGACGCTATAGCACGATTTCTCGGCATGAAAGTCCCTATAGCGCGACTTCTCGGCATAAAAAGGAGCTATAGCGAGATCTTCCGGCATAAAAAAGACCCAATAGCGCAATTTCTCGGCATAGAAAGACGCTATAGCGCGTATCTTCGGCATGAAAAGTCCCTATATCGCGAGTTCTCGGCATAAAAAGAAGCTATAGCGCGATCTTCCATAATAAACGACCCTATAGAGCGATTTCTCGGCATAAAAAGACACTACAGCGCATTTTCTCGGTATAAAAGACCCTATAGCGCGATTTCTCCGCAAAAAAAGGAACTATAGCGCGATTCTTCGGCATGAAAAGACGCAGCTCAATTTCTCGACACGAAAAAGCGACATAGCGCGATTTCTCGGCATAGAAACCCTATAGCAGCATTTATAGAAAATAAATGTCTTCGACCAATCAGAACACACGAAGCTAGTGTGAACAAATTTCTTCCTGCTATAAATTTTTTCCCGTCAATCCTAAAGCAAGGAGTATTTTTCTAATATTTCTCTAAGCCTCTAAGAGGTCTGAAACTGTACATAAAGGGTAAAAAATGCATTTAATTTTTTTGTAAATTAATTTTTAATTTTTTTTAAACCATTATGTTTGTTTAAAATCGTGTTGAAACAATGATGTTTGGGGTTCTAAATAATTAAAAATATCCGGAAATGCTTTTAGAAGCTATAGCGCGATCTTCCAGCATAAAAGACCCTATAGAACGATTTCTCGGCATAAAAAGACACTACAGCGCATTTTCTCGGTATAAAAGACCCTATAGCGCAATTTCTCGGTATGAAAAGACACTACTGCGCGATTCTTCGGCATGAAATGACGCAGCTCAATTTCACGACACAAAAGGCGACATAGCGCGATTTCTCGGCATAGAAAGACCCTATAGCGCGATTTCTCCGCATAAAAAGGAGCTATTGCGCGATTTCTCGGCATAGAAAGACGCTCCAAACCAAATTAATAAAGTGTTCCGGAAAAAAATGCTACGGACGGCGTAACGGCCGGCCGGCCGGCCGGAACCACAGACAAAGTTGAGATCGGTAAAGATTCGATTTGACCCTCCGGGGTCTGGAAGACCCTTCCCCAAAAACCCGACGTCGAGGGTATCGCAATAACTTCTTTAAGGAAGTTAAAAAGAGTAACTAAAATCATTTAATTTATATTGTCAATATTGTAAAGTTTTGGTGGACAAGAGACGTTTGTTATTAATTCCAGAACACATTTCATCGCCTCATAATGGCCGTCAGAGGTTTACAATTCGTAATTGTGAGTCGTTAAATCCGTTTAAAAAGCATGTAGAGGAAAAATTGGGCCGGAAAAAATTCTGTTGTTTTTCCCCCATCTTTTTTTTTTTTTGTACATACGCTACGAGTTGTGTTACAAAGCGTGGATGGCCACTTTCTTTTTCATATCACGCCTGTCATCAACGTAACACCCGCAACACAGAATAAAAAAATCCTAAAGCATAACAAAACATTTATCACTTCAATCATCAATCTTCAGATATAAATATGAACATTATAAAAATGTCGCATTTTTCTAAAATTTTCAATGGAAAAAACGTTGAGGAGGGATAAAGTTTTGATTATTACTCATCTTGATAATCTCAATGTCATTATTATTTATGACATTGGAGCCGTTTGTCATAATGCGTTGGTCAGAAGATAACGAAACCTAATCAAGTATTTAGGCCGAGTCTCCTCTCCCTATCTTCTCAAACCCAATGAATATTAATCCGTTGGGTTAATCAGATTTCTTGTGCTAAAACGAACCCTTCGGACAGAAAACCCCCTAATCCTTGGTTTATTCTCAAGATAGGGACCACAACACATTTATGTAATCCCTGGACGATACCCTCTAATCCTCTCATGAATGTCAATAATCGATGGATATTTTTCTTATAAATAATTGTAATGCATTAGAGTTTAAATAATTCTTTTAGTTCAGAAAACGCGATGTCACCCTTTTCGAGGGTCAGAGTCCATAATTCACAAAAGTGCCGAGCATTTCCCTCTTCATTCTCTCATGTTCCGACGTCTATTAAGCAAGGACTTGGTAGCTTCACTCCAAGTTCGACCTCCTCTCCCCTCGATTAATTATTAATATTAATAGCTTCGTCTGTAATTATTCACAACTTTTTTACTCAGACGCCCTTCTACTTTTCGCGAAAACTTCACTCATGACTGTGCATAAATTACAAAAAATAAAAGAAAAAAAATTCCAACGCCGACAACGCTCCGGAACATCAATCGACTCTTTGCGGCTGCCCCTAAAATTCATTATTTTTGCTTAAAAGCATTTCCGGATATTTTTAATTATTTAGAACCCCAAACATCATTGTTTCAACACGATTTTAAACAAACATAATGGTTTAAAAAAAATAGAAAGACGCTATAGCGCGTATCTTCGGCATGAAAAGTCCCTATAGCGCGAGTTCTCGGCATAAAAAGAAGCTATAGCGCGATCTTCCAGCATAAAAGACCCTATAGAGCGATTTTCTCGGGATAAAAAGACACTACAGCGCATTTTCTCGGTATAAAATACCCAATAGCGCGATTTCTCCGCATAAAGGAACTATAGCGATTCTTCGGCATGAAAAGACGCAGCTCCATTTCTCGACACAAAAAAGCGACATAGTGCGATTTCTCGGCATAGATAGACCCTATAGCGCGATTTCTCCGCATAAAAACCATAGCGCGATTTCCTGGCATAAAAAGGAGCTATAGCGCGATTTCTCGGGATTAGAAAGACGCTATAGCGCATTTTCTCGGTATAAAAAGACCCTATAGCGCGATTTATCCGCATAAGAAGACCCTATAGCGCGATTTATCCGCATAAGAAGACCCTATAGCGCGATTTCTCCGCATAATAAGACCTTAGCGCGATTTATCCGCATAAAAGACACTAAAGCGCATTTTCTCGGTATAAAAAGACCCTATAGCGCGATTTCCCCGCATAAGAAGACCCTATAGCGCGATTTCTCGGCATGCAAAGACGCAGCTCAATTTTTCCACACAAAAGGCGTTATGTTTAGCGCGATTTCTTGGCATTGAAAGACGCTATAGCGCGTATCCTCGGCATGAAAAGTCCCTATAGCACGATTTCTCGGTATAAAAAGGAGCTACAGCGCGATTTCTCGGTATAAAAAGACACTAAAGCGCATTTTCTCGTAATAAAAAGACTCTATAGCGCTATTTCTCCGCATAAAAAGACCCTATAGCGCGATTTCTCGGCATGCAAAGACGCAGCTCAATTTTTCAACAATAAGGCGCTATAGCGCGATTTCTCGGTATAGAAAGGAGCTATAGCGCAATTTCTCCACATAAAAAGACGCCATAGCGCAATTAATCGGCATAAAAAGGCGCTATACAATACGGTGCTCCCATTTTGCGAGAAAACTGTAGGTATTTTAAATTTTAAATGGTATTTTTTAATTGTTATTTTTCACTAGTTTGAAATGATGAGGAAGTAAGACATCAAGAAGCTATAAAAATGGTAACAGGAGTTCTAGCTCTGTTTTACTTCGTCTGGAAAGAAACAATTGAATCCGAGGTAGGAGTTAAAGGTGATCAGCCTTAACGGTTGAGTTGTCTTTTTTTTCTTTCTCTCTCTCTCCCATCGACGTCTGACCCTAAAAACCTTCCCTTTTCCACCATTTCAACCCCTGCTATTTGTCTTAGTCCATTTCACACAGAGGTATCACACACGGGGGAAAAAAAATTTCTAATTTTGTACTTACCGACATTGTTGACTTCACAAGGGAGTACGACCATGTCGCCCGTCACTACTCGATACGTGGCTTTCGATTCAAAAGAGGGCGCTGAAAAATCAGGCTCGTTGCTCTGTATCAGTCCAGCTTCTCCACCTGAAAAAAACACCTGAAAAAAAAAGTTGAAAACGTTTTTAAAAACTTTTGGTTATATTTGAGGAGCAGGTTGTGGGGTTCACACGCTCTAATTTGACTTGATAATGACAGGATTACAAAAAGCCGTCCGAGGATCCGCTTTTTGGACTTCCATATTCAGAGAATTCCAATCGAGCTTTGAAATTCAAGACCCTCTCAGGAATTTTCGGTTATCTCCGTAATTCACACCAGAATAAAAGAAAACATTCAAAAATCATTAATTTTAATTTAAACTAATGAAGTTGACATCGGTTCATTAAACCTTTTTTCTTCTGAATAAGGATGGAAAAGGTAAAGAAACGACAAATTACCATAAAACCACGATTTGTGAGTTGACGGACGGTTTTGATAAATCACCGAATCATTAAGGAGAAGGCGTGAGTCTTCTAGATTCACCGATACAACCCCGGCGGTATCACCTTTCTGGATGACGTCAGGAGTGATCATGATTAATGAAACCGATAGAACGATTACTCGTTTGTGAATCATTCGCTAATGAATCAGAAATGCCACATTTGTCAACAACAAACGGATTTTAGCCTAAATTTCTCCCGAAAAATGATTAAAAACCAAATAAATTAAACTTTATTCCCCCAATGTTTTTTCTTAACCGCAATCATTTATTTTAAATTGGGAGATAATTCAAAAACTTGATAAAATATGATTTTTAGCCGTTAAAACACACGATACATAAATAAAACATTGATTAAGGGGATATGAGGGTTTTAAGTTGGTTGCTTTGTACATTTTTCGTTGTGAGCAACGGTTTTGCGGTTTTTCCCTTCCATCTTGGAAACCGTGGCGCAAAACGAAAAAATGTTCTAAGTAAAAGTTGTAGCTACGGAAATTTACTACATAAAATATCTTATTAGTTTTTCCGTCAGAGCAATATTTTAGGAGATATGAAGGTTTTAAGTTTTCAGACAGGCTCTGTAGGATTATTTTTAACCTCATATTTCCTTAAATATTGCTCTTAAGCAAATAATGAATAAAAAAATTTTTGTAGGAAATCTTTGTACCTACAACTTTTACTTAGGACATTTTTTCGTTTTGAGCGACGGTTTCCGAGATAGAAGGGAAAAACCGAAAACCGTTGCTCACAACGAAAAATTTGCAAAGCAACTCACTTAAGAACCCTCATATCTCCTTAAGTATTCCTCTGACAAAAAACTAATGACGTCTTTTTTGTAGGAAATTTCCGTAGCTACGACTTTTACTTATGACATTTTTTCGTTTTGAGCGACGGTTTCTGAGATAGAAGGGAAAAACCGAAAACCGTTGTTAACAACGAAAAATTTGCAAAGCAACCAACTTAAATACTTCCATATCTCCTAAAGTATTGCTCTGACGGAAAAACTAATAAAATATTTATGTAGTAAATTTTAGTAGGTACCTACAACTATTACTTAGGACATTTTTTCGTTTTGAGCGACGGTTTCCGAGATAGAAGGGAAAAACCGAAAACCGTTGTTAACAACGAAAAATTTGCAAAGCAACTCACTTAAAAACCATCCTTAATATTGACTAAGTTATATAGCTTTGTTACAATTTTATAATCATCCATAAAATGATTGAACGAGTTTTTAAGGTCATTTACGCCTTTTTTTTTTTATTCCATTTTGTCTCTTTTTAACAATAAAGCATAAAAAATCGATTTCGTCCGTTCTTTATTCTGACATTTCTATCTTTCTCGATTGTTCATGGATCGCGGTCTTTAAACGTGACGTGTCAAAGTACAGGGGGAAAAAAAAAAACTTCAAGTCACATCTCATAGATCACAAAAAAGTGAGAAAATACGTGACCGAAAAATATCGCAATCCTAAATTATAAAAGGATGAATTAAATTTTATTGTTCAAAAAATGCTTTTGTTGTAGTTCACGGGGAAAAAAATCGATGCCTAAAGCATTCGTTTTATCCCAAATATTAGCATCAACAATGCCATAAAGTTGGCAAACAATACATCCAATTAAAACAAAATTCTAAACTCGTTATTCCAAAATTAATACGATAATGAAATAATAAATTTAATATTCCATTTATATTGAAACAAACTATAAATTTTTAAACCTAATAATTATTTCAGAAATAATTACAAGGATATTTTAGGGGGGTTTTTGTCCAGGTGCAAATAACGTTTCAATTTTTTACAAGTTAAAAATTATAAGTAAACAATTCTTTAACTACCGAGCTTTTTTAATTAGAACCTAACGATAAATTTTCATGGTCTGTTAAAGACAACTTTATATCCCGGGACCGGTAATTCATATCTTTTAATAAGCAGCGGAAAATGTTTAATTTGCCTAAGTGGAGATTAGCTTTTTTTAGAAGTGAGGCATTAAAAATTTTCTTTTTAAGCCTTCTTTCTTTTGAGATTTCGCCATATTGCCATGTTTTTAAAAAAAATTTAAAATTTTATAAAACAATTTTGTTATATTTATTTTCTAATTTGTCTGAGTGACTATCGCCCTAGGAAAAACTAATTTTGGCCCAATCTCTTACTGAAAAAAAAAAGCGAGTGCGGAGTGTGGAGAAAGAGGCCCTTCTGTTTGCAGTAGATTTGCAATTCAACCTCGAGGCGAACAATTTGATGGATAGCCCGAGAGTACATACAATATTCATCAGAAAGGAGACACACAAGATCCGATTCTAATTATTGCCCATCGACCCTTTATTGGACAAACTAACACCGTTATTTTATAAATAAAACAATAAATAAACTCCGCCCTAATTATTTTCAAGTAGGTTTATTTATGATAATTAATTAATTGGAGTTGTCAACCTTGAGAAATCGATAAAAGTCTACGGTCTTTTGTGTCTTTGATACGAATTAATGTTCTTCAAGGTCCGAAGTTTGAAAAGATTTTGGTTCAAGTCATTCGCTATACCTTCGATCAAATCTATTTAAACTTTTAACTTCGGGTTTTTGGGGAGGGGTCTTCCAGACCCCGGAGGGTCAAATCGAATATTGATCTTTACCGATCTCAACTTTGTCTGTGGTGCCGGCCGGCCGTAGCATTTTTTCCGGAACACTTTACGGCCACTGTTTTCATCCGATTTTCACCAAATTTTCACACAAATTTCTTTAGCCGGTGTAGAGTAACGAGAGCGATTTTTGAATTTCGAAAAAATGGCGGAGATATGGCTGTTAGAAATTTTTAAAAATTCGCTGCGGCCGAACCGTTGGTCCGATTTTCACCAAATTTTCACCAATTACTCCTTATATTTTTAAAGAATTTTTGGTGTAAAAAAATTGCCACTTTTTATTATTTATTTTTTTTTTTTTTTTGTTAGTAGGGAGATTTCGTACTTCTACCCATTAAAAGAGGCACATCCGTAGGCGAAAGAGCCCATTATTTCTACCTTGAAACTTGAAAAAATTTCGAAAAAAAACTTATAAAATTCTTCAAATAAAAAAAAAAGCGCAATTTTAAAAAAGAAAACCCGGAAATTTAAAAAAAAAATAAAACTCGGAAAATTAAACAAAACTTATAAAATTTCTTGAAAAAACTTGGAAAATTTTTCGAAAAAAAATTTTCCCTCCCTTATACTTCCCCTCCCTTATAATTCCCTCTCCTTTATACTTCCACCTCCTTTATACTTCCCTCCCTGTTATACTTGTTCATCCGATATTTTCCTTCCGATATATCGGTTCATCCGGTATTTTCCTTCCGATATATCGGTTCATCCGATATTTTCCTTCCGATATTTTATCCGATACGATATTTTTCAAAATGCTTATAAATACTTACATAACCCTATACTTAGGCCTTCTGTATTACTTTTTTTATTAACGGCATTCTGGTCTTTTTGATACATTCTGCTTCCTAAAATTTTCTGCGAGGTCGGTTCTTTTTAATTTTGACGATTTTATCGTTTTCCCAATCCATTTAGCTATTCATCACTACAAAAATCTTTCATTCACTACTTTTTTTCTTACGTTACAGTAAGAAAACGTTACAGTTTTCGAAAAGGAAAAATCAATAACCAAAAAGACGTCATTCATATGGCCGAGAAGCAAAACCGAACCATCAAGTTCTAATTAAACTTAAGTTTTCAACATTAGCGAGATGAAGGATTTTATCCTCCCACCACTAGAAAGCACATGTTGTTTATGTTTGGAAGGAGTTAGACTCATGGGGCACCTGGCTAATAATTCGGCTTCGGCCAGATTAGACTAAGTTAACTTTAACGCGCACATTCAATAGCACTCTCGTGTATATACATAAAGGGACTCGGAGGTTTAAAACCTCTCAAATAACCGATGTACTCTCTCCCAAAACTTTGCTTTACATATCCCCTAAAATTCATTCAGAAAAATGTTTTATTCATTTTCGCTTAAGAATTTTTTTTTTCTAAAAAAGAAATGACATCGAAAAAAAATCCAGCTCGTTACTTTACAATAATATTATCGAAAAGGTAAAGAGGTGTCGAGGAATAAAAAGGTGGGTAAAAAGAGAGCTGTAATCTTCCCTGAAGAACCCTTAAACAGTTTAGACAACTAGATCCGGCGACAGAAAAAGGGGGAGTAGCCGGGAGAAGTATATTTTCTCGTTATAAGAAAATAAGGAAAAGAAAAAAAAAAGGAACGTGCCTTTGTTAGATTTTATTCAAAGAAAAAATATTATTTACTTTTTTTCCGCTTCATCACTTGTAAAACAGTTTTAATTTAGTTCCTATTCAGCGTTAGATTGAAAAGAAGCCTCTAATAAGGACGATGTTTCGTATGAGGACCCTTGAGGGATTGAGGCTTTTCATAGTTCAGAGAGGGAATGTTATTCCTAGAATTTTCAGTATAAAGCTTTGAGAGGATCCTTGAGATTCCGTGGAGCCACTTCTTTTTCTAACATTCATAAAAATCGAAGTTTTTTTTCTTGAAAGAAATATTTAAAGATCTTTGATAATATTTTTGGGATAAAAAAATGTTGGACTTAAGGGGGCGCTAATGACGTGGGCGATTTGCGAAGCGATGCTTCGGCGAAAAGAGGGGAAATGATGCCTATAAATTAGCCAATTTCAGGTCCCTTCCAACCTCTTGGTTTCCTCCGTCCCTAGTATTTTAGCCACTAACCCACCCTTCTTCCTCTACCCTTGGAGATATAGAATTAGGGGACACTACATTAAACTAACGGGGTTTCCCTTGGAATTAGATCTGGCGAAACACAACTCCCTTTTTCCCATCCTCCTTTTTCCGTCTTTAAACTCATCCCCCGCCCGGCACTTTTCCTATTTTCAGTCCACCGAACCCGGGAAAAACTGAATAATTCAAGAAAACTGCCCTTTTCGTTACAGCCAACGGTTTCTAATTTCTTTATAATTCTTTCCATTCTGTACAGGATTTTTTTTGTCGCTATAAATTAAAAATACGTCTTTCTCCATCATCAAACAAAGTTAAATTAGCTCAAAACAAAGTTTTTCTTTAATTTGAAAAAAAAAAAGTACTTCCAACGAAAATTTCCTTAAAGAGAAGTAACAATATAGGTGGGGGGAGTATAACGGAGGGGACGTACAACGGAGGGGGAAGTATATGGGAGGAAAAGTATTACGGAGGGGGAAGTTTTTTTCCAAAAATTTTCCGAGGTTTTTTTTCCAAAAAATTTTTTAAGTTTTTTCTTTGTCAAAAATTTTTCTAAGGTTATGTAAGTATTTATAAGTATTTTGAACAATATCGTATCGGATAAAATATCGGAAGGAAAATACGGGATGAACCGATATATCGGAAGGAAAATATCGGATGAACCGATATATCGGAAGGAAAATATCGGATGAACCGATATATCGGAAGGAAAATATCGGATGAACCGATATATCGGAAGGAAAATATCGGATGAACCGATATATCGGAAGGAAAATATCGGATGAACCGATATATCGGAAGGAAAATATCGGATGAACCGATATATCGGAAGGAAAATACCGGATGAACCGATATATCGGAAGGAAAATATCTGATGAACCGATATATCGGAAGGAAAATATCTGATGAACCGATATATCGGAAGGAAAACATCGGATGAACCGATAGATCGGTAGGAAAACATCGGATGAACCGATATCGGAAGGAAAACTGGATGAACCGATATATCGGACGGAAAACACCGGATGAACCGATATATCGGAAGGAAAATATCGGATGAACCCATATATCGGAAGGAAAATATCGCGATAATTCCGAAATATCGTGATATATCGGTAAGGAATATCGTATCGGATAAAATATCGGAAGGAAAATATCGATATTCCGATATATCGGAAGTATCGCAAGAACCCTACCTAAGTAGATGCTACAATCGAGCAGGTGTGTCATCGAAGAAACATGGATCAAGGAGTAACCACACTGACAACGGATAGCCCCTCAGCAGTGTAACCTTCTTGAAATTTGCCACGCTGTGAGTTCAATTCAAAAAAATTTGTATATCAAGAAAAGTCGATAGCATGTTACATTTATTATTTTCTTTATGACGAAGTACTTATCAAATTTAAAATTACGACTCGTTGTTTTTTATCCTCGTTTCACTCTTGTAAGGTTTTCATTTTCAAATTCATATTATCATGTCTATTAATATTCAATTGCAATGTCTAATTATTGTAATGTAATTGAAACGTCGACATAATAAAATATGACACGATGTTTTACTTTTTGAGCGATTGGGTTTATTTTGTTGCTGATTTATTTTATATTATTGATATAGTGTTGACAGCTAAGTTAATAAACAGTTATGGGATTGAGAGGAATGTAAAATGAACATCGGTTGATTATATTACTATTAAACTTGTGATATTTAGGTTATATAACTTTTTAGAGACTTTTGAAAGTGGGTCTTTTATAAAATTTTGAAGAAAAACTACTTTTCTAAAGGTGAAGGATCCTTACATGGTTTTTCCTTGGCATTAGCGCTGGAGGAAATACGGACGGCGAATGGCCACGATTTTTAGGCCGTCTCCATTAAAGCACCAAACAGTGCCACCACCACAAAATCCTAAGGTTTGCCTTGTCTTTTCTCCAGAGGGCTAACTCCCTCAAGCCCTTCCCCGCGAAAATCCGGAATTTTAGGACATGGAACCTCCCAGGCAAGTAAGGAGGTTGTAAAATTCCTAAGCATGTTATTCAGAATTTTTAATTCATGTCATTTCTGGTGACGCGGCTGTAAATTGTGAAGTTGGGATACGTGTTGTGCACTCAAGGGGAGGTCAAAGAGAAGGGACGGGGCTTACAACTAACCCATTAATATCAAGCGAGTCCTTTATCAGAAACACCCTCCCTTTCTAGCACCACTCATAGGGCCAACATTTCCGTCACTTCACCCCATTCTCTCCTACCCTCTAATTATTCATTAGTTCGAAGGATTAGGTGACGGATTAATTGGTTGAAGGTGTCCTTCCATCCAAACCACTTTCTCCGCCCCCTTCCCGACCTCACCCTCGCCGCAAATCCCTCAAAATATCTCACTCACCAACTCATCAAACTTTACTTCGGCATGTACGCCCGCAAACTCATCACTTATCTAAAACACCCAGCCTCCCTTTCCACTTAGACATTCGATTGTTCAATTATGAAATTACGTATGCTCTTCTAATTCACCACGAAACTTATTCCACTAAAACATCCCATTTAAAATTCCACTTTTCCAAAACTTTAATTATGTTCTAAGTTCTTTTTCCTGTCTCTCTTTTTCATAATCGTTTTTAAGGGGATATGAGGGTTTTAAGTTGGTTGCTTTGAACATTTTTCGTTGTGAGCAACGGTTTTCGGTTTTTCCCTTCTATCTTGGAAACCGTCGTTCAAAACGAAAAAATGTCCTATGTATAAGTTGTAGCTACAAAAATTTACTACATAAAATATCTTATTGGTTTTTTCCGTCAGAGCAATATTTTAGGAGATATGAAGGTTTTAAGTTTTCAGACAGGCTCTGTAGGATTATTAGTTTTAACCACATAACTCCTTAAATATTGCTCTTACGCAAATAATAATAAATAAATTTTAGTAGGAAATCTTTGTACCTACGACTTTTACTTATGACACTTTTCGTTTTGAGCGACGGTTTCCGAGATAGAAGGGAAAAACCGAAAACCGTTGCTCACAACGAAAAATTTGCAAAGCAACTCACTTAAGAACCCTCATATCTCCTAAAGTATTGCTCTGACGGAAAAAACTAATAAGATATTTTATGTAGTAAATTTTAGTACCTACAACTTTTACTTTTGACATTTTTTCGTTTTGGGCGACGGTTTCCGAGATAGAAGGGAAAAACCGAAAAACCGTTGTTAACAACGAAAATTTGCAAAGCAACTCACTTAAAAACCATCATACCTCCTTAAAAGCATCAAATCTATAACTAATTTTTCTTTATTATGTATTATAAAACAATGTAAAATGTACACTTTTATTATATCCTCCTGGATGGCCAAGAAAAACCTCGAAGAGTTCATTCTCCGTGTTTAATAAGGTCTTAACAACCCCTTAGCCACCCAAAAGGGTCATTAAACGTCTGCATTCCTACAGGTTTAACGTCACTAACGTTAATCCGCCCACTAAAAATAAAGGGTAAACAAGAAAATCGGTGGCTTAATTATTTTTGTGTATAGTCGAAACCTCTTCAGGGCAAAAGAAAAGGAGAGAGAAAAAGGGATTTGAATCAAAAACCCGGGAGTTTAAAATGAACTCATTAGGAAAAGACCCGGTTTCCTCAATTATCACTCCCACCCTTCCTGACAAAACCACCCACGAAACCAAAATGGGAAAAATATAATTGACAAAAATATTTTCCCAATAACGACCCTAAGAATCTTTTTTATTTGAAATGAGGCCTTTTTTTAAAGGCAGAAAAAATAGGGAAAAATCCTAAAGTGATGATATTATTTTGATGAAATTCTCTCCGGAATTAGACTCTGCAGTAAAGTAGCCACTTGACTAAGTTAACAAACTCGTTGAGCAACCTTTTTCTAAATTATTTTTTTTTACTGCTTGCCTAACTACCATCAAAATGAAATTTTTGGCCAAGAAATTTCGTGCCACTGAAGTGAAATTCCCTCAAGTGGGGAAAAAAAGAGCTATTTAAATCTAGGCAACAAAAACGTATTTTTCCTGTACTACAATGACTTTTTAGCCTATCAGAATTTTACCCTTTTTAGTGGAATTTCAATGGACCGAATTAACCATGCGAAAAATTCCTAGCGAGCTATCCGTAATTAACGGATGCTTTCATTAATTAATTAGGTTTTAAATTTTTTTCATGAAGTTTTCCTACTATCGACATTTGTTCAAATAAAACTTCCTATAAAAGGGATACAAATAGGAACATGGGTTTTTCCCCTCAAATTACGGTGAATCGTCAAAAATTAATTAAAATAATCCGGATGCTTTAATCCGGATAATTTCGGATAATCGTAATATCGATATTTTCCTTCCGATATTTTACCCGATACGATATTCCTTACCGATATATCACGATATTTCGGAATTATCGCGATATTTTCCTTCCGATATATGGGTTCATCCGATATTTTCCTTCCGATATATGGGTTCATCCGATATTTTCCTTCCGTTATATCGGTTCATTCTATATTTTCCTTCCGATATATTGGTTCATCCGATATTTTCCATCCGATATATCGGTTCATCCGATATTTTCCTTCCGATATATCGGTTCATCCGATTTTTCCTTCCGTTATATCGGTTCATCCGATATTTTCCTTGCGATATAATATCGGTTCATCCGGTATTTTCCTTCCGATATATCGGTTCATCCGGTATTTTCCTTCCGATATATCGGTTCATCCGGTATTTTCCTTCCGATATCGGTTCATCCGAGATTTGATATATCGGTTTATCCGGTATTTTCCTTCCGATATATCGGTTCATCCGGTATTTTCCTTCCGATATATCGGTTCATCCGATATTTTCCTTCCAATATATCGGTTTATCCGATATTTTCCTTCCGATATATCGCTTCATCCGATATTTTTCTTCCGATATATCGGTTCATCCGTAATTTTCCTTCCGATATATCGGTTCATCCGATATTTCCTTCCGATATATCGGTTCATCCGATATTTTCCTTGCGATATATCGGTTCATCCGATATTTTCCTTCCGATATATCGGTTCATCCGATATTTTCCTTCCGATTTATCGGTTCATCCGATATTTTCCTTCCGATACATCGGTTCATCCGATATTTTCCTTCCGATATTTGTACCGATATTTTCCTTCCGATGTATCGTCATCCGATATTTTCCTTCCGGTTTATCGGTTCATCCGATGTTTTCCTTCCGATTTATCGGTTCATCCGATATTTTCCTTCCGATACATCGGTTCATCCGATATTTTCCTTCCGATTTATCGGTTCATCCGATATTTTCCTTCCGATACATCGGTTCATCCGATATTTTCCTTCCGATATTTGTACCGATATTTCCCTTGCGATATATCGGTTCTTCTCGTATTTCCTTCCGATATATCCGTTCTTTCGATATTTTCCTTCCGATGTATCGGTTCATCCGGTATTTTCCTTCCGGTTTATCGGTTCATCCGATATTTTCCTTCCGATATATCGGTTCATCCGATATTTTCCTTCCGATATATCGGTTCATCCGATATTTTCCTTCCGATTTATCGGTTCATCCGATGTTTTCCTTCCGATCTATCGGTTCATCCGATATTTTCTTTCCGATATTTCTACTAGATAGTTTTCCTACAATCGAAATTTGTTCAAATAAAACTTCCTATAGAAGAGATACAAAATAGGAGCAACATGGTTTTTTCCCCTCAAATTACGGTGAATCGTCGAAAATTAATTAAAATAATCCGGATGCTTTGAGTTGTGAAAATTGAACTCCTGTCTAATTAAATTAATTCCATTGAAGGATTCCGAAACGTCTTATTCTTCTTTATTGGGTCGTACGGGGACTCAAGACGTCTGATAATGAATGGCTCCGAGATAATTAAATAGTATTATTTTCTGGGAAGCCCCTATTTAGTATTCGAGATTTAACCGGACTTAAATCCCGGTCTTCCGAAGATATTCACTCGTAGACGAGGGGTGAAAAAGGCTTTTCGGTATTCCAAAGGGAATAGGAAACGGAGGGATAGAAAATGGAAGAGGGAGCGAAGTCTCCGGAACGTTCCTCGTATTAATTTCAAAGCCAGGAACGGATTAAAGTTTTTCGAGTACATTTTATTTAGAAAGGGATTTTCCCTCGACGGATTTTTATTTAAAATAGTTCTCTTTAGCATGTAAAAAGGCTTCAAAATTAGGTCATTCTTCAACTTTCATAAAGGAAACCCAGTAATATAGACCTTTCAAAATGGATAAATTTCCACAACCCCTAAAATATCGATACATCGAAAGGCTCAATTTTTGAAAAACCGTCTATAATGGTTATCAAAATAAACTTTCCAAATTTTAAAATTCTGGTCATCTTAAAATGATGAAACTGATAAAGGGTCATCTTTTCCCAGGATTATTTTACACGAATCCTTCCATTGTTAGAGTATTTTAATGGCTTCTATTTTGGTTGAAAAGATTAGGTCGTAATTATTTTCGGGCGAATGGAGACGGAAATTCTGTCGAGAGTTTCTCATCTCTTTTCACCCTTTCGTCCGGATATCAAAGGCCTCGTAAAAGCCCTTTTGAACTCGATTCTTCCGGCAACTTTGAATTATTTTACTCTTGACTTAAAATCCATTATTATAACAGGTAGTTTTGCGCAGACGCTAAAAAAACAAGTTTTTTTAAATAAAAAGAAAAAAATAAGCCCCCTATTAGTTATTTTATCACAAGGAACTCTTAAAAAGTAAAGCAGTTAAAAACGTCGAGATCGTAAACCTGTGGAAACTCTGGGAAATCTTTTTAAATATTAAAAATACCATTCGTTTTTTCTCTCTCTTTTCCGTTGGTCTTTTGAGTTTAAATCTTTCCTCTTTTAGAACAGAAAAAAAATTTAAGAGAAATAGAAGGAAAATCATCAGAAACGCCTTTAAATTTTGAAGAGCCATAATTTTCTTTAAAAAAAATTTTTAATTAGAAAAAAGGGGTTTTAAAAATAGAATGTTTTAGTGATGTCAATCTCGTTTGAAAGTTTACATCAGGGGAAAAGCCTTCAAGCTATGAATATGGATCCGGGGAACAGGTTCGAAGAGCTCAAAACCTCCCTTTCAGGTTAATGCAATACGTCACAAATGGCAACAACTCTGCAGAACCTTGCAACGGAAGCCACAAACACATTTTGAGGTAAATAGCCCACCCGTTCATCAATATGTATGAGTTTCATCTCGGGGCTCATTTTAGAAGGGGAGAATACTCGATAAAGACTGATCCGAAAGTTATCAAAAAGGGCTACGAAAACAATAAATTCATGTATTCAGTCTCCCCTGTTTCCGGTCAGTTTAGGACTTGGGTCGTTCCCTCACCATTTTTTTCCCCAGAAGACTTAAACGGTTTTAAACGTGAGAAAAGAACGACTATCAGGTGATTTATTGAACATAAAACAGAACAAACGCCTCCGGGCTTACGTTGTCGATATTGGTAAAAAAGAATGTATACAAAATATTTTTTTTTCAGTCTTCTATTCAACTTTAGTGTTATAAAATCGAGATTTTCAGAAAAGGATCCTTCTTGAGCTCTGATTGAGGTGAGAAACTCGACAACTAATAATTGACACACTTAGCGAAGACATTTCGGTCCACTCAGAGTCCTCCTGAAGACAACTTTGTCATTACTCCAGAAACTGTCTCCTACACAATAACGACTCTATTTATTGCCATCCTTTTCTTTTAATTTTTTTTCTTCTAAAAATATAAGGATAAGGAGTTTATTGCGTTTAGCTCGAATAAAACTGGGAGCAATGAAACCCTTTTCAAAGAAAACTGAATTATTCTTGAATTTATGTACGTGTGAGGAAATATAGACTCAAACAGCTAGTTCCCAAACAAAAAAAATACAACCTTCGATAATAAAATTCTATAGAAAAAAAGTTACAAACTACCAGTAGTTGACGACGGGATGTAAAACCGATCATAAATTTTACGAACAAAAAAGAAATTTTTTTATTCAATTTTTCGTTGCAAAAGAATTTTTTTCTATTAACTACGACACTTTCTTTAGACAGAGGATTTTTATTTTAAAGAGGAAATGAGGCCGGGTACGAAGGGCGAACTCGACATCGGACAATTTTTTGTTTTCATTTTCAGATTCTAGACCTTTTGAAGAATACACCCATGTAATTTTTATATTGAGTTAGCCCTTTTTTCCCCTTTAAAATACGTAAAAAATATGCGGCAAAGCTCTAACTGCGATATCCGAGCGGGTACGAAGGGCGAACTCGTATAGTCCACTACCCCCACTCCTTTTCCGGGAGCCCCACTCCTCTTGGAACAGCTCACCGCCACGAAATAAAAATATATTATACATTTTGTGAAAAATCGTAAAAATATTCGAAAATTTATAAAAAACCCTTTCCTCTATGATTCTATAAAATCTAAAATCTCGCCACGAAAATTCCAGAGAGTGACTTTTCTGTCGAGTTCGCCCTTAACAGAAAACTTTAAAATGCGAATATCTCGAAACTACGTTTTGTCGAGTTCGCCCTTCGTACCCGGAGCGCCTCAAATGAAAATTCCAGAAAACAGGGCTTTTTTTGCTATAAAATATGAAATAATAAACACTACATGCATAAAATTCAATAGTTATTTTGCACAATAGAAAATATAAAATTATCGAAGCCTGAAGTTACGGCGTTTCAGTTATGCTACACGCAACACGTACTTGTTATGCAGGTTTTCATTTTATAAGCCTAACTTTTTTTTTAAATAATAAAAGGTTGTTTGTTTAGGTTCCCTTTGGGATTTTTGAAAATTGCTTAGTTCATTAATCTACGAACATGATTCTATTGATACAGAAAGTGAAAATTTTTCTTTTATACTCCATCAAAAAAGACCCTTTAGCCTCGGGGTTCAATTTTTCCCCGCACCTTCTAAAGACTTTTTAAAAGTAGCGCCCCTCCTCGCTTAATGGACTGGGGTTTAATTACCCAAACCACTAATTCCTTTTCCCGAGTGACATATTAAATTACGCTCAAGGTGTTTTACAAGACTCCCGTTCTAGCCAATTACGTTTTTAAGAAACACTCATTCGGAAAAACGTCTTGAAAGACTCGTTAGAAAGAGAAGAAAAAAAAAGGGACTAATTTTCTCTGATATAATAATCCTTAATAGCATCCCTTTTTTATGCTCGTTAAATCTTTTCGTGCGTATTTACACATAAAAAAAGTTTATATCTTGAAATTACGTTTTGTTAAACCTTAGAAAAAAGTGTTAAATACTTTCTTTAGACTATAATGAAAAGTCTGGTTTTTTCCCTTTGAACATGTAGTGGAGAAGAATGGCGGAAGTACAATGGATTTTATAGGAGAGCCTCGGGTTTTTGTTCACTTTTCTAACAGGAAAGAGACAAAGCAGACCCTTTTTAATAGATTGTAAAACCGCATGAAAGAAAAAAAAATCTTTAGCTACATTTTTAAAGTTTTCAATCAAGCTGTTTAGCTGGGTGTTTTCCTTTTGAGGAACCGCATTAGGAATTCCTGGCCGGAAGATTTAGCACCTTACTTAGGGCCTGGAAAAGTGGTCTCTGTTGGGCGTAGGCGAGATGGGAAGTTGAAATGGCGAGCGTTTGCCGATGGGGTGAGGTGGAAGAGGAAAAAGGAAGGAGCAAACCGCTGGTATTTCACTTCTTGCTTCCTGTAGAATAAATGAGCACTTTACCTCGAGGAAAACAAACTCCCGGCTATACGGCTAACAACGGCGGAAAATTGTTGTAAAATCCCGTACCTATGAAAACGACTTTCCCCAACGGCCCAACCTCAGTAAATAGCAAAAAAAGAGCAAAAAGATTTTTTTTTATAAATTAAAAAAATTTACATAGATTGATTTTTTAATAAAGTTGACTTTTATTTGTGAGTTATGGAAATTGTGTTTTTTTTAGTTTGTGTTTTAATAAAGGTTACTTGGGTGTAAATCACGAGGGATAAAGGGTTTATTCAGTTTCATCCTCCCTTCGTAAGGGGTTACCCGCCGTTGAACACCCCTTAACACTTCCCTGGGGACGGAACCGAGCGAACAACTTCTTTGCGACTAGCTCTTCCTCTTTATCAGAAGGCCCGCCCTGGGAGTCTCATCCCTCATCGGGTTTACGGCCAACCGAGTATTGAAACTGGAGAGAGAAAGAAAGGAAAAAATATAAAGAAGAGTTGGTTAGGAAGATAAGTTTACCAAGGATTAAACTTTGAAGGAAGATTACCTGTTAATAAATCGACTGTAAATTATCTTGGATTTAAATATAAAAGTTTATATTTCTTCTGCCAACATTTTTTTTCTCTCCTTCACCAACTTTTCTAAAATTCTTATCTTGCTTTTCATTAAGTTTTTTTTTAAAAAGACGATAAAATCAATTTTTTAAGACTTACAGGTCTTGTTAAGCCCGCATAGGTCGGAGGTTATGCTTCTTAATTAACAACACAGTTTTCTTATTTTAGCGTACACGTCTTAAGATTTTTCTCTTTTTTAACTTATAACTTGGTAATTACTAAAAAATTAATTACAAGAACATATATTTTGTTACGAGCACGTACGGAGATTAAAGGATATAACGTTATGATTAGGAAGGCCGCGGTCGGGCATTCTGTCTAGTAATTAATTAACAAAGGTCCCAGGGGTGATCGCGTTGCCCTGCCCTCGTCCCAATTAACGAACAGAAACCTCGAGGGAGGGCGGATGAACGGACTTTTCATCATATTTCAAAAGTGGAGATCGCAGCTTCCAAGGTCAGAAGGTCGTGGCCAATAAAAAAGGGATAAACGGCAGTAAAAAGGGATAAAAATATACTTACGGAATTTACGCCTGTCCGTCAAATTTAGGGAATTAACTTCCTATAGAAAATTTTTGGCGGCTGACGCGAAAAACCACCAAAAAAAGGTATTAAAGATACAAATAAAAGGGGAAAAAAGGGATTTCTGAAACAATAAAAGGGTCAAAAGGGTTTTTTCTGTGCAAATACGCAAGAAAAAGAGGGATGTTTTCCGACAAAAACGCCGAAATATTTTTAGTTCGAAAAACTAAGGATAATAAAGTTAGAACAGTAATTTTTGGACAAAAACTATGTAAAAAAAATGATCCTGACGCTCATTTAAAACGCACATAAGGAATAATATTCCAATTTTTTTAATTCAAATTCTAAAAGACATGAGATATGTTTGAAATTATAAAATAGCCTGATTTTTCGGGGTGAAATTAACGAGTCTATTCTATTGCAGCCAGCTGGTCAGGATCTACTCTTTAAAAGAGGGGTTTTCGGGGAAACGGACTGAAGAATATGCCGCAAAAATCCAGTTATAGGACAACCCCCTCCCCAAAAAAAGTCAGAATCTACTCTTTAAGAGGGGGTTTTCGGGGAAACGGACTGAAGGATATGCCCCAAAAATCCAGTTATAGGACAACCTCTCCCCCCCCCCCCCCCTAAAAAAAAAAGTCAGAATCTACTCTTTAAAATGGGGTTTTCGGGGAAACGGACCGAAGGATATTCCCCGAAAATCCAGTCATACATCCCCCCCCCCACCCCCCAAAAAAGGCAGAATCTACTCTTTAAAAGGGGGTTTTCGGGGAAACGGACCGAAGGATATGCCCTATAAATCCAGTTATACATCCCCCCACCCCCACCCCCCCGAAAAAAGGCAGAATCTACTCTTTAAAAAGGGGTTTTCGGGGAAACGGACTGAAGGATATGCCCCAAAAATCCAGTTATAGGACAACCCCCCCCCCCCCCCCCCCGAAAAAGGAAAAGTCAATTAAAAGGATAATTTTTAGGCGAAAGATAGAGGAAAAACCAGTGAAAAATAGGAAAAGTGCGGTCGTGGTTTCTCGATTAAAGTCTTTAGGGAGCGACCAAAAAAACCTGGAAATTTCCATAGTCCTGTAGTTAAGATTGTTAAGAGGGAGAGAAAAGAAAAAAACGGAAATTTCACGACCGGTTTCGGCGTAATACGCCTCATCAGTCCACTCTCATCTCATTTTCTACTTGACCTTTACTTTGTGGTATAATTGAGACCGCGGGAAGGTATTAATTATATACCACATAGTAATGGTTAAGTAGAAAATAAGATGAGAATGAAAAATAAGGAAATAGTCCACCTGATGAGACTTATTACGCTGAAACCGGTCGTGGAATATCCGTTTTTTTCATTTCTCTCTTTTCATTTTTGGACCTGCTTTTTATCTCTGCCGAATTTTGCTTTTATCTCTGAAAATAACGTTTTTTTGAAGATGATAACTTTATGCAAAATTAAAGATGGCAAAATTTCCTATCTATAAGACTTATTTTTTGACTTTTTTAAGCTTACTGGACTATGAGAAAATGAGTTATGGACCATAATTAGTGACAATTTCACAGCTTTGTATGTGTATGGGAGTATCAAATAGCAATGTCTAAACTGTATAGAATGTAACTTATGATTGTCATTATACAGGCCTTGTTATGTCTGAAATCTAAGCTTGTCACTCGCACTGACAGCTTTTCAATAATTTTGATTGGCATATTAACCTACCTTAGTGGTTTAGCTAAGTGTGAGAACTTTTGTGAGGTCTCATCTGTCACCTGTCGACGTAATAAAGCGAAAAAAAAAAAATTTCTTTTAAAATACAATTTAATCTGTATTTATTTAAGTAATTAAGGCTACAGGAAAAATTGGAGGGTTGAAAAAAAGTGATTTAGGGCGTTCAATTACCCTTTAATTAGAATATAATCCTTAGGACTTAAGCTAGCAATAAAAAGACACGGCTCCCCCTCGTTTTCCTACATTATCCTCTAAAAAGGGGATATTTTTTTTCTTTTTTACGTTAAAAAAAGGCGGTGGAGTATCAATTTCGAAAAGTTCTTCCCCCTTCGTTTTTAATGTGAAAAGGGTAGGGGTTCTTAAATTTCGAAGGGGGAAAGCCTTCTATATAAATAAATGAACCATATTGTTATTCAAATGCCTATTTATGCCGCTCCCGTTCAAGGTAAATATGATAATCCGGAGGCCTCTCCCTGACGAAAAGGATTCTGGACTGTCATTTTCTCAAGAATTATGTAGATCTGTCCAAAAGTACAGATTTGGCTCAGAACTCTCAATTTTCCTTATGTTAATTTATAATCCAACCGAAAACTAATTTAGTTTTAAATTTTTAAGACAATTGGGTTTGATAATATTGAGATAGGGGACAAAGGATGAAATTAAACTTGGCACACGAAGGAACAAAAGGTCCTTTGGAAATAAGGTCGGGTATTGCTTGAACCTCCTGAGTAAACTCGTGTAGACCTTTAGAAAGCCTAATTGAAAGTTCCTTCTATGGGGCAAGTATGTTGAAGTCTTCCGATAGGCGAAAATCGGGACGACAAGGGAGGCTTGATGACTAATGCGTAATAACAATAAATTAATGTTTCATTGAAAGTGAGGAAAGGCTATAAAGAAGGTCCGGGGTGAACAAAGGTATCTTTTGTTTGGCTGGAATGTCCGACCCTTCTTAAGTCTCACAAAGAGTTATGTCCCGGACCCTAATAAGACACATCCCTTCTTATATGAAACCCTGTGTAAGCGAGCCTCTCATACAAGAGCTACTTTTCTCCACTACTCTTCCACCTCAAAGGGACCTATGCAAGATTTACGAACACGAAAATTTCTAAAGAATCCACCTTTATCGGCATTTAACCACAGGAGAACCTTTAATGTTTATAAAATTTCCTTTATTGAATTTTCCCCAAACAAGAAAAAACAGAATTGAATTGTACCTTTTAAATTATACGTATTTATAAAATTTTGTGTATGAGGGTTCTTATTCCAATTTATGCAGGGAGTGTATTGAAAAATATTAATCTGATACGATAGGGGGAAAGGCTGTGTGCATATCGATAATCTATCATACTTGAACCTCCCACTTTAAGAAAATAGGGGAGAGGAAAATCGTGATTTATTCAATTTTGGCATAAAATCTGTCATTCTGACGTCCCCGATCGTTCTAAATTTTAATAAGATTTTTAGGGTTTCTCAGTTTTTCAACCTCCTGTTTACCGGAATCTTTCCTACTGAAATATTATAATTAGGGAAATATCAGTGAATTTATCAATTATTAAGTTTGTGGAGAAGGAGACATGATTATTTTCTCATAGTCCAGTTAGCTTAAAAAAATAAAAAATAAGTCTTTTAGATAGGAAATTTTGTGATCTTTAATTTTAAATTAAGTTATCATCTTCAAAAAACGTTATTTTCAGAGATAAAAGCAAAATTCGGCAGAGATAAAAAGCGGGTCCAAACATGATTATTTTCTCATAGTCCAGTTAGCTTAAAAAAATAAAAAAATAAGTCTTTTAGATAGGAAATTTTGTCATCTTTAATTTTGAATTAAGTTATCATCTTAAAAAAAACGTTATTTTCAGAGATGAAAGCAAAATTCGGCAGAGATAAAAAGCAGGCCCAAAACATGATTATTTTCTCATAGTCCAGTTAGCTTAAAAATAAAAAAAATAAGTCTTTTAGATAGGAAATTTTATCATCTTTAATTTTGAATTAAGTTATCATCTTCAAAAAAACGTTATTTTCAGAGATAAAAGAATGGGCGATTTTTGAATTTCGAAAAAATGGGGGAGATATGTCTGTTTGAAATTTTAAAAATTTGCTGCGGCCGTTCGTTGGTCCGACTTTCACCAAATTTTCACCAATTACTCCTTTTATTTTTTAAGAATTTTTGGTGTAAAAAAAATTGCCACTTTTATTATTCTTATTTTTTTTTAGTAGGGAGAAATTTTATACTTCTACGCATTACGAGAGGCACATCCTTAAGCCAAAGAGCCCATTATTTCTACCTTGACACTTAAAAATATATTCGAAAAAAAATTAAACTTCCCCCTTTCTTATTCTTCCCCTCCTTTATACTTTCTCTCCCTTCTTTATACTTTCGTTCCCTTATACTTCCCCCTCCGTTGTACGTCCCCTCCGTTATACTTCCCCCTCCTATATACTTCCCTTTCCCATATACACGTACTTCCCCTATATTTTTACTTCTTTTTGAGGAATTTTTGTTAGAAGCTCTTCAAACCAGTACTTTTTCTTGATCCTTAATAAAATTTAATAAAATTATTAGTTTTGCCAGGTTTGCTTACTAATTATCGGTTATATTAAATGCAATATTAATTAGCATATTATTACGTAACCCTTTGTTGATATAAACCTAGATTTATCCATTTAATATTTTAAGTTGATGAGCTAATTAATTAAAACTAGTATACAAGACTGTTGTCCTTATTACTTTCAGGATGATAACTAACTTTTTCCAAGTTCTTGGTCGAAGAAGTTTGAAATAAAAATTGTTATGAGTAGCTTAGAAAAAGTTTTCGTTTTAAATAGAAATTCTTATTAAAAGAGTGTTAAAAGAGGAGGAAAAAAAAATGTGGGAAGGTATTCTCCTTAGCTTAAGTATCTAAAACTCAACCTTAATAAAGAAGTGAGTGAATAGAGTCAACCGAATGCAAACCTCTTTTCTTTTTTTCAAATATAAAGTGAGAGAATCACCATAGAAGGGGACAAGAGGTTGAGTAACTCTTTCTTTTTAACTCTCCGGGTTTCATTCCTTTTTTCTTCTGTTATTAAAAATTCATGGAGTTTAAAGTTGTGGCAAAATCGTCACGTCCAGGCGACGGCAATAAGCCCCCCACGCCTTTTTTTTTACCTTGAGAAATATGTAAATAACCAGTTATAATTTTTTTTTTTCGGGATATACAAGAAGGGGTGACATTAAAAATTTAATTTTGCAAACTTCGCCACAGTTGGGGGGATTTACATAATATCCTCGTTCATTCAAAATACAAAAGAACAAGAAACTTCAAAATTGAATCAATTGACCTGTTGATAATAACCGCACGTTAATTGCCAATATTACACCAATTACCGACACTAATATTGATACTAGAGCCCTAATTAAGGATTTAATTAAAATCAAAATTAGATTAAAAAATTAATCTTAACTTTTTTGCTTTTTGGTAATTTTTTTATTTTATTGTATCTTTGGAGAGCTTAAAAGGTTTTTTCCTGTGTACCGAGGGACGGAGTTATTTGTTCACAATTAGGGCAGGCTGCCTGCGGGGACATCGCGAAGGGTATTTCCCCGCCTCCCCCACACTGAAATGTCAACAAAAGACAATGGGGGCAAGGAAAAGAAAATATCTCCGCTGCATCAAAAACTGGAAAAGGAAACAGTTTACACAACTCTCTCTAAAAGCTTGAAGACTTCCAGAATCTTCAAAAAAATTTGAAACAACGTTATTTTTTCATTAAAATGTTAATTTAATTAATTATTCCTCTTTTTGTATAACCGGCAGGGGTCGGTTGAAGGTTCCGGCGCATAAATTTATTTTAACAGCCGTTCTTCGAGTTCGATTTTTAAGCCCCCTGACTCGTAAAAGACAAACGTGATATATTCCACAAGGGCCCACATTTACGCCCAAGATTTGTTTTATTGTTTAAAAAACAGAACAAAAAACAAAAGGAGAATACCTACGCCCATAATTTTTGTTAATAGCCTTTGATATATTTTATTTATTTTTTAACATGCTTATAATGTTCGTATTTTAATTACAGGATGCTGTCTCTTTTTATTGTTGAATACGATGGGCTTTACTTTTTTCTTTTGAATTGTACAAGCCTTCTCTTTTCTTTTTATTTTAGATAGATTTAGGAGAAATTATATAATTGGTTAACATCCAAATTACTTTTATTTGCCCTTTAGTTTACATTAAATTATAGACAATAATTAACACCTACCGGTAGGAAACCTTTTGATGTTTTTTCTACCATGGGCAAGTCGCAACTGAGGCCGTGCCCCGAGTGGGGACACGGCCTCAGTACAAAGTTCACTTGCCCAATCCTTTTTTATTATTTCTTAATGAGAAATTACCAATAAGCTTTAAAAATTTTTTTTTTTTACTATTTTTTTTTTATGGCGTAAACACACCGCCCACCAAATTTTTCTAAAAAATTTCATTTTCTGGAAGCAAGGGAATGAGTTTTGATATAGGTCTTGTATAAATTCCAGTTGAACTTTTCAGTTTAACAGTTCTAACGCGACCGTCAGGGCCGGGAAAAACTTCTAAGATGCGAGCGATGAGCCAATTTACTGGAGGAAGATTTTCGTCCTTCAAAATTACCAAGCTGCCGGACGTTATGTTCGGAGTGTCTTTTCGCCATTTATTACGCTGTTGCAATGTGTTTAAATATTCGTTTCTCCATTTATTCCATATTTCTTGTTCTTTTTTCTTTATTAAGTGCCATCTCCTCAATCGATTGTCGGGAATGTCAGTAACAGGCTTCTCAGGAAGGACGCTAAGAGGACGCCCAATCAGAAAATGCCCAGGAGTTAGAACATCTAACGACTCAGGATCCGTTGTAAGTGGACAAAGCGGCCTGGAGTTTAGAATGGCTTCAATTTTGGTTGCGAGGGTGGTGAATTCTTCGTATGTTAAGGTTTCGGTTTTTAAGGTTCTGACCATATGATACTTAAACGATTTAACTCCGGCCTCCCAAATTCCTCCGAAATGGGGAGCGGATGGTGGGATGAACTCCCAGCGGATTTCCTTTTTTGCGAGCTCATTGACGATGGAGTTTTGGACGGAGTCGATACGAAGCCAGTCGTATAGTTCTTTTAAAGCTCTTTTCGCTCCTACGAAATTCGTCCCGTGATCGGACATTATTTTTGAAGGAATTCCGCGTCTAGATATAAATCGTTCCAAAGCTGCAAAGAAATTTTCGGTGGTTAGATTCGACACGACTTCGATATGAAGAGCTTTGGTGCTAAGACACACAAAGAGACAGACGTAGGTTTTATGGACCACAGCTTTTCTGCGATGAGATTCCTTCGTCTGGAAAGGTCCCGCAAAGTCCACTCCTACGTTCTTGAAGGCGTATCCTTGCTCAAATCTGCAAGAGGGCAAATCAGCCATTTTCGTAGATAACGGTTTTCCACGAAGTTTGTGACAAGTTGCACACAAGTGTACTCTTTTTCGAATAAGACGTCGACCAGAGACGATCCAATAACGTTTCGTGACCAAAAACTGAAGAAGCGTCGGTCCAGCATGTAAGTACATTTTATGATAATGATCTACGAGAAGAGATGTGAAATAAGATTTAGGACTCATTAAAATAGGATGTTTCGCATTATAATCGAGGGGGCTGTTTTTGAGCCTCCCGCCCACCCTGATAAGCCCGCCGGGATCCAGAAAGAGGTCCAGAGAAGCGAGCGACGGATTCTTCTTCAACGTTGCTACGTCGAAATACTCTTCTTGATCCTTCTTAAGAAGATATAGAGTGCTAGATTCCAGTTCAGGTATAGTAAGACTTCCTAGAATTTTAGGTTTTTGTTTCAGTTGCATTCGAATATTGACAATAAATCTTTTTACATAACTTAAGACGCGAATGGCTTTCATATACGTTGAAAATCTGGATAATTCGATGACAGCATCCTCAATCGGACGATTATTCGCATGAAGGACGGTCTCTTTTACGGATTTTAATTCGGGAAGCTCTCCTGGTTTAGTATGCGCCTGCGAGATAGGCCATTCAGACTCTTTTAGTTTCAGCCATTTAGGCCCTTTCCACCATTCTTCCTTAGTTAGGAAGTCTGAAACTCCAGATCCTCTCGAAGGTAAGTCCGCTGCGTTATTTTCCGATGTCACATGATGCCAGTATTTTGCAGGAAACGCCTCAGTAATCGAAGTTACACGATGAGCCACGAAAGTCTTCAGACGATTTGGCGACGTTTTAAGCCATTCAAGAGTGATGGTAGAATCGGTGAAAAGGTAAATGTCGTTTACTTCTACGGAAGAAAGAAATTCTCGGATTATTTCAATTGTTTGCACCAACAGCAAGGCTGCGCAGAGCTCTAAACGTGGTATGGTAACCGTTTTAAGTGGCGCAAGACGAGTTTTAGAAATTAAAATATTATTATCGATTTTACCGTCTTTGAATTCTGTTCGAAGAAATAGAACTGCAGCAAATCCGAGTGTAGACGCGTCCGAGAAGCCTATAAGCATGGTCGATTTGATGTCTTCCTTTCTATAAATACATCGAGGTAATTCTACTTGTGAAAGCAGGGGCAAAGATTCAAAGAATATTTTATATTCACCCTTTAATTTTTCGGGCAATGGGTCATCCCAGCCTATGTCCTCCTTCCAGAGTTGTTGCATGTATAGTTTCGCAAGGAAAACCACAGGAGAAAGATACCCTAAAGGGTCATACATTCGAGCGATGATCGATAAAACTCCTCGTTTAGTGAGAACTAGATCTGTAGCGGTGATTTTATACGACAAAACATCAAGCTGTGGATCCCATTGAAGTCCTAAGACTTTTATCACTTTATTGTCTGCTGGAAGAAGTTCGATTTTATTTTCTGTAAATTCATGTAACGATTTTAATAAAGTTGTAGAGTTACTGGCCCACTTTTTCAACTCGAAACCTCCTTTTTTCAGTAATTCGACGAGCTCCTTCTGGGTTTTGAAGGCTTCTTCTTCGGAACTTGCTCCAGCGAGAATGTCGTCCACGTAGGAATTTTCCATCAGAACTTTGGCACCAGCTGGAAAGTTAGAGCCTTCGTCTTCTGCCAGCTGTTTTAGAACTCGAATCGCTAGAAATGGTGAAGATGACAACCCGAACGTCACACGATTCAGCTGATATTCCTGGAGAGGATCCGATCCATCCTTTCGGCTGTAGAAATGCTGATAGCATCGGTCGTCAGGGTGCAATATAATTCTTAGATACATCTGCGTAATATCAGCAGTAAAGGCAACGTTAAAGGTTCTAAATTTGAGAAGAATACATCGAATGTCTGATTGAAGTCTTGGTCCAGTTAAAAGATGCGAGTTTAGAGAACCATTTCCGGTCGGACACGACCCGTCGAAGACTATTCTTACTTTTGTAGATGCGGCGGATTCTCTGACGACGCAGTGATGAGGCAAAAACATCGTCCTTCCACTTTTGCTGGAGAGATGTAGTCGAGCTGCAGATATTCGTCGATGATTTTAGCGAATTCGGATTTCAATCTTTTATTTTTTGTCCAGCGGTTTTCCAAGTTGAAGAATCGTTTTTTAGCGACGTTATTTGAGGCGGTGAGGTCGGGAAGATCGTCTGAATTGAATGGTAAACGAACGACATACCTCCCTTCTTCGTCTCTCGTATGGGTTTTCACAAAGTGTTCCTCACATTTCTCCTCGTCCGCGCTCTTGAACACCTTGTCAGGATTCGTGGATTCCATTTCCCAAAATCTTAGGACTAAATCCTCAAGATTGGCTTCCGATGTGACGTGGAGAGCTAAAGTTTCTTCTTTGTCGTTATGCACTTCAAATGGTCCCATCAGAATCCATCCAAACATGGTCGACATGGCACTTGGATACCCTTCTTCTTTTAGGATCTGAGTTTCATGAAAGATATAAGGGTAAAGATCGGCGCCTAAAAGAAAATCAATTTCTTTAGGGGTCCAAAATGTCGGATCTGCTAATTTTAACGACGAGAATTTATTTTTTATTTGATTCGGAACCGTACTGAAGGGAATCTTATTCGTTATTTTATTAATGATGATCGCGTTTGTTTGAATTTGAGGCGAATTTCCAGAAGAAGGCGCTAAAACACAAGTCGTTTGAAAATTACCGCCTTGAATTTCGCTTCCTGAAAATCCTTTTAGAATTTGTACGTTTCTCGTCCTCTTTAGGCCTAATTTCTTGCTTAAAGAAGTCGTTATAAAAGACCTTTGTGACCCGCTGTCGATTAGAAGTCGAACAGGATATAGTTGACCGTCAGATCCTTTTATTCGAGCACAAGCTGTTCCCAAAAGCACCGACATCTCGTTCTGTAAGGAGGAAGTTAAAACCGCAGCATTTTTTGTAGATACTTCAGGAGTCGAATCAGGAACTTTAGAAGTTGCAGGTTTAGCTAAAGACGAATTTTGAGAGGTTTGAGGCTCCGGATGTTCTGGATGTCGATTATTCCGATCGTAGTGCAGCAACGTATGATGTCTGCCTCGACAATGCTCACATTTTCGAGTGGTAGTGCATTTTTGAACATTGTGATTCGTTCCCAAGCAATTATAGCAGAGTTTATATTTATTGACGAGCTGGATTCGATCCCCTGGTGACCGTTGTAGAAATTGATCACAATACATTATTCTATGTTGTTTTTTACATATTTGACATGAGCGAGAAGTTGACGAAGAAGAAGTGTCGGTGGACATCAAGACATTTTGTTTAGTTGGTTTCGTCCCATTTCCCTTAAATTTTGAAAAAGATTGACTATTTTCTGGCTTGGTTAGCGCTTCAGCCTGTGCCTGTTGGCATTGCCGACGAATAAAGTCAACGAAGTCGTCAAAAGATGGAAGTTGATCCGATTCTAGATTATTATGTTCGGTTTCGAATCTCTCTTTCGTTTTAGGATCTAAATTTCGAAGTCCCAAAGTGTATAGGATGAACCCTTCTGGCTCTTCAAGGCACAAATTACGAAAGCTAATGGCATTTGCGAGAAAATTGTCTGAAAAATTGTTCAAAGATTCGATACTGGATGTAGAAGATCCTTTAAAGTTCAAGACTTTCATCAAATAATGGCACGCTTGAATCCTTTTATTGTCATATTTTCCACATAAAGTG
Source organism: Orius insidiosus (assembly GCA_014119065.1). Taxonomy (NCBI): domain Eukaryota; kingdom Metazoa; phylum Arthropoda; class Insecta; order Hemiptera; family Anthocoridae; genus Orius; species Orius insidiosus. Next base: position 197,780 of record JACGAQ010000044.1, on the reverse strand, counting down.
TCCCAAGCCTGTTGGTAGTTTTGGCCATGCAAAGATATGGCTGAAATCGTCTGCAAGGCAGCTCCCTTTAAACTCTTTCTTAAATAATGAAACTTTTCGATATGAGTTAAATCGCTATTATCGTGAAAAAGAGACGCGAAAGTCTCCTTAAATGATACCCAATGAGAGATATCACCGTTAAATTCGGGAGGATCTATTGGTGGGACCTTAATTCGTGGCTTAAAAGTATGTTGGGGAGCCTGATTTAAAGTGCTCTGCCCGCTTGGTTCACTTTGAGCCGATGAATTAGCGAAATCCATCGTAAAACATTCGTAATATTTTTCTTTAGTTTCAAGATTTAATAAATCTAAATCGTTTAACGAATCTACGAGGTTTAAATGCTTTGCCAATGCCTTCGCTTCGGCCATATTGGTTCGGAATTTATCATAAATTAGGTCTAATTTCGACAATCGTGCCTTAAAAGCTGAAAATAATCCCGGATCATTCTGAAATCCCGATCCCACGTCGTAAGCGGCCGAGATGTCCGAGGACAATTCCAATAAATACGCAGTCAGCTGTTCTAAACGACCTTGATGATCTGATTCCGACATGTTCGAAAGGGAAGGGACTAGATTCAATGTCAATGACCTTGCAATTTAAATTTCAGAAAAATTTGGTTTACACAGAAAATCTTATTAATTTTTTAGGAACTTATTAATTTTCAATAAATAAATAAATTAATAAATAAATACGAAGAGAAAAAACAACAACGAAAAAAAACAACGAAGATTAACGATAAAAAATATAAACAAACTAAACTATGAAAATTGATAACTCTTTTTTTAAATAATTTAAATTTAACAAAAATAATTTATAAATAGATTTTAGAGATAAAGAGTCATTAGAACTTATAAACAACAAACACTATAGATTTACGAGTTGCGACAAGTGTTTGATTTTTTAGTTTAAATTTTTTTTTTTTTTTTTAAATTTTAGATAGATTTAGAAAACTTTTTATCTTTGGATCTTAACCAATCCGACCTTGGAGGACCATGAATACGATGGGCTTTACTTTTTTCTTTTGAATTGTACAAGCCTTCTCTTTTCTTTTTATTTTAGATAGATTTAGGAGAAATTATATAATTGGTTAACATCCAAATTACTTTTATTTGCCCTTTAGTTTACATTAAATTATAGACAATAATTAACACCTACCGGTAGGAAACCTTTTGATGTTTTTTCTACCATGGGCAAGTCGCAACTGAGGCCGTGCCCCGAGTGGGGACACGGCCTCAGTACAAAGTTCACTTGCCCAATCCTTTTTTATTATTTCTTAATGAGAAATTACCAATAAGCTTTAAAAATTTTTTTTTTTTACTATTTTTTTTTATGGCGTAAACAATTGTCTTATGAATTATTTTCTTAGCCTTGGTTATTTTTTAAAACATTTTTCATATCAATATTATTGAAAAGTGAGGGTTCGAAATTGCAAAAAGATTCCAACTTTTTTCAGAATTTTGCTTTTATCTCTGAAAATAACGTTTTTTTGAAGATGATAACTTAATGCAAAATTAAAGATGACAAAATTTCCTATCTAAAAGACTTATTTTTTATTTTTTTAAGCTAACTGGACTATGAGAAATAATCATGTTTTGGACCTGCTTTTTATCTCTGCCAAATGTTGTTCACCGGCTTAAGAACCTTGTGTGAAAATTTGGTGAAAATCGGATGAAAACTGTGGACGTAAAGTGTTCTGGAAAAAAATGCTACGGCCGGCCGGCACCACAGACAAAGTTGAGATCGGTGTAGATCCATATTCGTATTTACCCTCTGGGGTCTGGAACCCGACGTGGAGGGTATCACAATAACTTTTTAAGGAAGTTAAAAGCCCGACAAATAGGAGAGGTATAATGCCTTATGGCAATTTCAAAAGAAAAATTGATAAAAATGGGCCTTCACCATTTTGGAATATTTTTTTTTCCAAATCCATTTGTTTAAAAAACAATAAAGCAAATATTTTATGTTTTCCTGAAGTGCTTTTCAAACATTTTTTTAAATAAATTAAAATATTGGATTTTCAGAACCATTAAGGGGGGAAAAAAAGGTTCTAAAATTTAATATAGACGCTTTTCAAGCGAGGGTAAACAATTTGTTAAAATATCCACGCTCCCTTCTTTTTAGGGAGGACAAGGCCGCCGGTAGAACAAATGCTCTTAATTGATTACAGGATATAAAATAATGAACAAGAGAAGGGGTGCCCTTTTTTTTTCGAAAATGAAGTTAGGAGAAGGGAATAATATTAAAATGAATAGTCCCTTAGGGAGTATTTTGAGAACCAGGAAGTCTATAAATCATAAGGGTTTGATTATCAGTCATAAAAATAATCATAAGAAAAAAAATCTGTGGTCAAAATTACATTTCCTAAGCACATTTTTCCAATTTATGGGGAGCTCAGGTGTGAAATAATATGTAAATATGTATTTTTTCCATGGAAACCCCAGAGATTATTAAAGGTAAAAATGTGGTATATGGAAAAAGGGGTTTAAACTTTGCCAGTATTTAAAATGTGACGTGCATTAGCATGGATAGTGACTTGATTATTATTCAAGAGAGAATGCAAATAAAATTGCCTCAAGATGAACTTTGGTAATGCATTATTTCTAAATATAAATATTTAGCCCCTTTTTCCTTTAAAAAAACCCTTCTTTGCCCTCGGGCCCTCCCGCGACACTTTTCACGCCGTAACGAACGCCTCCTTAACGCAAAAATATTCCCAGGGAATAAGTAATGGTGCTCTTAAACGTCTTTTATATTAGACTAACCTCGTTTACCCTTAGAATGGCGTAATTACTTTATTCAAAGTGTTGATTTAATACCCTCCGTCTTATTAGAAATTCAAATATTTTCTTAATGGCTCAACAAAAGATAATAACAAAACATAATTTTCTACTTTAACCGGATAATTAACTCGAATAGTAATCGAGTTTAAAACAAAGATTAAAACTTTCGATTCGCGGGATCAGTAAAGTTTTGTCATTTTAAGAATTTTTCAAACGTAGTATTGTAAAAAAAATGGATATTAAAAAAAAGCTCCCTTGATTCTTATTTTAAGGCAGAGACCCCCGGGAGGACCCCGCATTAGTAGATAGCCAACTCCAAAGACCCTTATAACGTCCCTGTATAAATAATTTAGCCCGAACAGAGAGAAAAAGAGAAGAAAAAAAAAAGGGTTTATTTATTTTATTTTTTGTATATATCTCCATTAATGACGCCTTGTTTTCACGGGCAGTGCACCTTAGGGCCTCTTTGCTTTTTTCTTTCCTCCTTCGAGGAAGCCAAATAACTATTAAGAGAAGGGGAGTAAAAAAAGGGGGCTTTTAGACAATTGAATTCAGAAAATACCTGAACACGCGAAGAGGTTAAAATGTCAGTGCGAACTACACGCAAAATAAAAAAAGAATTTCTAATAATGTAAATTTAATCTGACAAAAGTTGGAGTTATCGCGTGTTTTCTCCATCATTTCCTTTCTATTTCCTCTGAAGTGCAAAAGTTGGTTTTTAAAAGAAGACTCTTGACAGCAAAATCTATCGATTTTACACCATTTCGCTCGATTTAAAGCTTCAAAAAATAGATTCAATTTATGATGATTGAAGATCAAAGTGTTATAGAGTAAATATTGCGTTTCATGCGAATTAATTAATTGAATAAATAAATGATCGATTTTCATGTAGGTGTGGATGTATTTTTACCTCAAAAACAGGGATTTTTCAGGAATCAAGTTTCTTTAAAAGGGAGTTTGTGGGTGTAAAAAAAACAATCCATTAATTTTCACCAATGATTTAGATTAAGTTGGAAGGGCGGTTTTATATCTGAGGGAAACGAAGGCCTCGAGGGCATTCCGGGTAATTGGTAACGGGAAAGCGACTTTTCCTGTCTCCATGGGAATCCCTCTTTCAGGTGATGACATTTCCATCTAAAGCCATTTAAACTAGGGTAACGACCGCGACGCCCTCACAGGTTCCAATAAAATCCCCGCCATCAAACTTTTATTGCGTACAACGGGTTAACTTATAAACAAACGATAAAAGATTAGAAAAAAAATTTCAGTTTTAAAAATAGAGGAAAAAGATTTTAACCAGAGGAAAAGTACTCGAGTAATTTATCCAACTAGAATGTGGGACACAACTGTTCCTGACTACCTCGGGAACGACAAAAGGGAATCTTGATGGAAAATGGCTAAATCCATTTTTCTCCCTGGAGACGCTTCGGGGCGCGGAGGTTCATAGGTATTGGGGGTGGAATGTGAAGGGTAGGGGCTGCAATTTAAAACCACAAAGGAGCAATCCCGTGGAGCCGACTGGCCTGGATTGTATCTGTAATTGAAATATAAAGTAGGCCTTGTGGAATGAGTACACGATACATGTATCCTGTGTTTTTGCATGTACTGATACAGAGGGACCTATCTTCACCCCCCGCCGCAAACCGCTCTTCATACTCCCTCGTGGAACAAAATGAAATTTAATCCAACCGGAAACATTTCGCAACAGATTATTTCGAAATACGGGCTTTCAGGGAATTTGATTATTCTACAATATTTAAATCTGAAATGAGCGGAAACGATTTAATGACGGACGAAAAAAAATCATACAACATGTTTTTTTAGTACAAAAATTCCAGAATAAAGGAAGTGTTTATTTAAAACTTTCCTTTATATTAAAACATATGAGGCGCTCCGGGTACGAAGGGCGAACTCGACAAAACGTAGTTTCGAGATATTCGCATTTTAAAGTTTTCTGTTAAGGGCGAACTCGACAGAAAAGTCACTCTCTGGAATTTTCGTGGCGAGATTTTAGATTTCATAGAATCATAGAGGAAAGGGTTTTTTAAAAATTTTCAAATATTTTTTACGATTATTAATTCACAAAATGTATAATATATTTTATTTCGTGGCGGTGAGCTGTTCCAAGAGGAGTGGGGCTCCCGGAAAAGGAGTGGGGGTAGTGGACTAGGATACGAGTTCGCCCTTCGTACCCGGAGCGCCTCATATCTACTTATTATTCAAATCAACGAAAACCATTTTTCCGATTCCTAATATCAAAAATCGGGAAAGAGGAATATCGAAAAAACTGCGCGCAAGTCTCCAAATTGAGTGGAGAAGTGTTAAAACAAAGTAGGTACTGGTTTGAAGAGCTTCCAACGAAAACTGCCTTAAAGAGAAGTAACAATTCAGGAGGGGAAGTATAGAGGAGGGAAGTATAAGTCAGGGGGAGTATAACAGAGTGGAAAGTATAACGGAGGGGGAAGTATAAGAGAACAAAAGTATAACGAAGGGGAATGTATAAGGGAGGGAAAGTATGAAGGAGGGGGAAGTTTTTTTCCAAAAGTTTTCCAGGTTTTCTTTTTTTCTTGAAAAATTTTCCGAGTTTTTTGTTTTTCGAAAAATTTTCCGAGTTTTTTTTTTTCCGAAAATTGTTTTTTTTGCGCTTTTTTTCTGAAAAATTTTCTAAGTTCTTTTTTTTTTCGAATATGTATATTTTTAAGTGTCAAGGTAGAAATAGTGGGCTCTTTGGCCTAGGGAAGTGCCTCTCGTAATGGGTAGAAGTATGAAATTTCTCCCAATAAAAAAAATAATAATAATAATTAAAAAGTGGCAATTTTTTACGCCGAAAATTCTTAATAAATATAAGGAGTATTTGGTGAAAATTTGGTGAAAATCGGACCAACGGTTCGGCCGCAGTGAATTTTTTTAAATTTCAAACAGACATATCTCCGCCATTTTTTCGAAATTCAAAAATCGCCCTCGTAACTCTACACCGACTAAAGAAATTTGGTGAAAATCGGATGAAAACTGAGGCCGTAAAGTGTTCCGGAAAAAAATGCTACGGCCGGCCGGCCCCACAGACAAAGTTGAGATCGGTAAAGATCAATGTTCGATTTGACCCTCCGGGGTCTGAAAGACCCTTCCCCAAAAACCCGACGTGGAGGGTATCACAATAACTTCTTTAAGAAAGTTAAAAGTTGTAAATATAAACCATTGTAGAAAAGTACGAAATATATTCTTTGGCTTGTTAGTCGGCGACAGGGCCTCTTTTATTTTTTTTTTTTTATATTTTCCCTTTTTCCAGTTTTCCTCCTGTTTTAAGGGCGGACCCTATTAGTGTATCCCTTCTAAATTCCCTCCTCTGGGATTTGGAAATATGTTGCCCTCTGAGGTCGAATCCCGGGCCCTTGGATAATAAGGTGGCTAAACTAAAAGCCTTCTCATGACGTATAGCGGTGTTAAGGGTTAGGGGTCTTTATAAGGATATTTTAAATCTTATTAACACCTTGGAAAAGTTTAAAGATGAAAATTTTGTTTTAAATTATGATTTGGGGGGAAAATATGTACAATAAGGGAGAGAGGAAAAAAAGTGTTCCCTCAGCGTTCTTTAGGAATGGATGTAATCCGAGCGAATGAGAAATAGCCCCGAGGCGTTTAGGCGCAATTTGGACAGAGGGTAGGGCCTCTGGGTTCGGGTGGCTTGCGGGAGAAGCGGCTCTAAATTAGGGCACCTGAGGGAGAAGGTGGTAATGGCTCGGTATAAATACAACCGTTGTTCTCCGAGGGTAAATCACAGTTTTAATTAGTGCTCGGGTTAAAAACAGGGTGACTGCCCACCCTCCCTTAATTGCGTCCGATCCGCTAAAATATCGCTAGAATATTAAAACATAAAAACTTTTTTTTTTCGTTCCATCGAATTTCAATGAAAAAATGCGTTTAAGGCAATAACTGCCGAAGGGTATCCAGAGATGGAAATAGGTCTCCCAGGTGTAAATATTTGCCCGAGTCGGCCCGGAGTGGGTGTCTACTTACAAATTGAGATCAGGCGGCAATATTGTTTGCCTCCGCTCTTCATGAATACATAACGCGCGGAATAGGAAGAAAAGCCCCAGTTTTCCGATCGTAGTCCGGCCAAGGGTCAGCACTAAAGAATCAAATAAACAAACGGGGCAAAAAAACCTACCAGCAATTTATTCCTCTTTTTCAAAATCGCTAAACAAAAACAAATCCACTACTTAACGGTGGGCGATAAATCAGGATTTCAGATTATAAAAAAATATATGATGAATTGAGGCGCTCCGGGTACGAAGGGCGAACTCAACCAAAGTTTCGAGATATTCGTATTTTAATGTTTTATGTTACGGGCGAACTCAACAGAAAAGTCATGCCCTGGAATGGGAAAAGAAGTGGGGGTTGTGGACTAGGATGTGGAGTTCGCCCTTCGTACCCGCTCGGATATCGCAGTTAGAGCTTTGCCGCATATCGATTTTTAAGTATTAAAAGGGGAAAAAAAACGAACTCAACATAAAAATTATATGGGTGTATTCACCAAGAGGTCTATAATCTGAAAATGAAAAAAAAAAAATTTGTCCGATGTTGAGTTCGCCCTTCGTACCCCGAGAGCCTCAATTCGCCTATTTAAAAAATTATTATTGTTTCATAAATGTTTTAATCCAGAAGATATGAAAGGGGTGATAATATGTTCTAAAATATTATTTACCAAACTTTTTGGCACTTTAACAACTTCCGAAACATAGTTAGCACTTCATGAATACAAGGGATGACAAACTTTTCAGTGTTATCCTTGTATTTTTTTCAAAACTAATAAAATAAGCCGTCAATTTATTAAGATTTTTAATAAAGCGTTTATGCGAGAATTAGATGAGAAAAGGTCTAAAGCACTTCTCGGGAAAAACAAATTGAGGAGGTTTTCACGAAAATGATGAAAGAGCCACGAATCCCGAGTGGTTTGGCGAGGAAAAACGGGAGGCGGTGAAGGGGTTGCTCAAGGGTTTTATGAGGTATCAGTTTCCGTTCGAAAGAGCTCTTTGTTTGTTGAATAAGTACATTTCATTATAGTCCCGTACTTTCCTGTCGAGAAAAGTTACCCAGGCATTATACCCTGTTCTTTCCAGCATAAGAGAGGCTTTATTAAGAAATTGACTTTTTTTGAAAGCAAACATTTTAAGAATTGTCCATTTTTGAACTCCTGATAGGGACAGATAGCAACATTTATCCTTAAAAAAGTTACAGAGAGGAGAAAATGGTCTAGAAAGTATAGAATACAATTCCTTCCTCTTTTCTTCTTCGCGAAGGCGTTCTTCTACTCGGAAGTCCTAAAAGGGGATTTCAAACGTCTTGAAGTTTTCAACTTTTCTCAACTCTTAGCTTCGTTCTAAATTAATGTTATCTCAAGAGTTTAGTTTTGCACTCGGAGAAAAGTTCAAATATTTTATTGATCTCGATTCGCAAGATGTCCCCAGAATAATCACTTTTTTTTTCTAGAAAATAATATCCGCTCGGTTCCCACAGTTAGTAGCCGCACCCCGGCTATAATTAAGAAAGTCACGATTCACACGACTTCCCACACATACGGACACACGAAAACGCACACAAACAAACCAATAAAGACCGGGCAATTAAACTCAATTCTCATCTCGGAAAGAAAATGCGTAAAACGTGTAATTTAAAGGAATACTCGCTAAGCTTATCTGGAATTTCGCCCTATTAGTCGATTTACAAAACATAGGCTTGCTTTTTGAAATAACAGATTAGGTTCCGATGGCAGAATTGTAATCAAATTGAGATCAGTTTGGGACATAGACACAAAAGGGGGCACACATCTCGTCCTAAAGTATTCTCGTCCTAAAAATAAAAGAAAAAGAAAAAATATAAACTGTCTTCTCGTCCGAAAGTATTCTCGTCCGAAAGTATTCTCGTCCTAACAGGCTACGCCCCTTTTAGGACGAGATGACAATAGGACGAGACGACATTCAGACAAGTGGATTTCAATTTTTATTCAATTTTTTAAATATTATACTTTAATAAAATATCAATCATCTCGTCCGAAAATATTCTCGTCCTAAAAATAAAAGGAAAAGAAAAATATAAACTGTCTTCTCGTCCGAAAGTAGGTATTCTCGTCCGAAAGTATTCTCGTCCTAACAGGCTACGCCCCTTTTTAGGACGAGATGACAGTAGGACGAGAGACATTCAGACAAGTGGATTTCAATTTTTATTCAATTTTTTAAATATTATACTTTAATAAAATAGAAATCATCTCGTCCGAAGTATTCTCGTTCTAAAAATAAAGAAAAAGAAAAAATATAAACTGTCTTCTCGTCCGAAATTACTCTCGTCCGAAAGTATTCTCGTCCTACTCTCTTCTCGTCCTAAAACTATGTGTAAAATAAAATGTTAATTAAAATTAAATGAAATTTATTCTCATCCGAAAGTATTCTCGTCCTACTGTCTTCTCGTCCTAAAACTAACGTACAAAAATTGCTGCGTCGGAGAAATGCGGCAGCGTTCCACCCCAGCAAGTCATGGTCGGTTTTTTGTTTATTTTTGCGAGGATCAGCTCGTTTTGTGACACAAGGGGGTTAATTTTTTCCTCTCGCAAGGATGTGCTCGTTTTATGACAAAAGGGGGTTAATTTTTTTCCTCTCGCGAGGATTTGCTCTCCCTGTAGGCGGCCCTGGGATGGATGATGAGCTCGAAATGGCTCAAAATTAGTTTAAAATTTGCTGGCGTGGAACGCTGCCGCATTTCTCCGACGCAGCAATTTTTGTACATTAGGACGAGAAGACAGTAGGACGAGAATACTTTCGGATGTGAATACATTTCATTTAATTTTAAGTAATATTTATTATTTTACACATATTTTTATGACGAGAAGACAGTATTTAAAAAATTGAAATCCACTCGTCCGAATGTCTTTTCGTCCTACTGTCATCTCGTCCTAAAAAGGGGCGTTGCCTGTTAGGATGAGAATACTTTCGGACGAGAATACAGTTTATATTTTTCCTTTTTCTATTATTTTTAGGACGAATACTTTAGGACGAGATGTATGTGCTCTAAGGGCGTTGCCTGTTAGGATGAGAATACTTTCGGACGAGAATACTGTTTAATTTTTCCTTTTTCTATTATTTTTAGGACGAGAATACTTTAGGGCTAGAATACTTTAAGACGAGAATACTTTAGGACGAGATGTAATCACTCGAAAAAAAAAAAAAAAAAAAAAGCTAAATTGTGTAATGAATTGCTTTGCGAAGGTCGTGTAGTATTTGAAGTGAAGAACTTTGCTCAAACGGTTTTCTTTTAGAGCTGTCAAAAAGCCATTAACATCGATTTTCTAACAGTTCTCAAGGTTAGCACAAAACAGGTTGCCTCACACCATATATCAAAATGGTACAGATATAATTTTTTTGAAGCCGTTTACTGGTTTTGATTGGACGATAAATATTAATGTCCCTTCTCCCTCAGTCACATTTTAAATATCAATTCGTCACTTCAGTTGCCACTCCATTTTAGGGCATGTGTTATTCAGGAGCACTTACGTCCTCCCTTTGAGTCTGTAAAAAATTTTTTTTTCCTCAACTGTCAAGGTCGCTTTTGGATTTTTTATGACTTCCGATCGGGAAAAAGGGTGCCGATTGACAGTTTATTTTTTTAATGGACTAGAAACGGTGTCAGTTAGCGAGATATCGTGTCGTTTTGAGAAATAAAAAAAATACAAAAGTTTTTTTTTTTTCTGTACGTAGAGGAGGGAATAATAGTGGCGGTCGGGAAGGGAGTGGAATAAAGACATAAGGACTAACAAGGCGTCTTGTTAGGAGTGTCTTGACGAGGGGAGCTGCTGACTTCGTTGGGAGAATCATGTTCGACAGGACTAAGGCTATTTCTCAAAGGGAGACCACCTCAGACCGCCGACTCTTATTTTTTGATTAAGCGGATTTTATAAAATACTCCGGAAAAAGGACTCGTTACCAGCAATACTAAAAAAAAAAAAATCTATTTTTTGAAAGATTCTTCAATCAACTCAACAATGTGAAATAGATGATCGTTTTTTGAAGTATCGACGAGTAATTAAAAAGACGTTAAGCCTAATCGATTTTTTTATAACATCCACACTGAAAGATTTCCGTACCCTTTCTCGTTTTATCAAGCACATCCCAACAAACCTAATACCTGTCTACGCCCTGAAAAACCAGAGAGTTTCCAATATTATACATCCACACTGAAAAGATTTCCGTACCCTTTCTCGGTTTTATCAAGCACATCCCAACAAACCTAATACCTGTCTACGCCCTGAAAAAACCAGAGAGTTTCCAATATTCGGCGAGAATCCCTGTGCCGATCCGGCAGTTTTTAATCAATTTACTCCCTTGGAAACGTGCTATGGAGGGAGGGAAAGCAGTAAAGCGTTAATTAAAACCACGTCTGGTGTTATACACGTTTGACATGTTTCAAAGTAAGCAATATATTCCGAAATACTCCTCCCCCTTGCAGAAGGTCATTTGTACACACAAAGTTATGACATTTTTATTAGCCTTATATTTTGTCATTTTTAAATATTTTGAAGTTGAGGTATCTTTTTTATTTAAGAGAAAATGGTCATTTGTGCTGAATTAGCATACGAGGCTTCTCTCCCCTGCGGGCGATGTTTAAACGGGAGCTTTGCGGTCTACTGTACACACAGGTTAAAATTGACATTTTTATTCTCTCCTTCATTTTATTTGAAATTGTTGGAAGTTTCTTTTTATTTTAAGAGAAAATGGTCATTGTGCTGAATTAGCATACGAGGCTTCTCTCCCCTGCGGGCGATGTTTAAACGGGAGCTTTGCGGTCTACGCACTTGTGTCTCCCTCGCCACCCTCGACACAATTACTCCGATCGTCAATCTTCCACGTTAAAAGGGTCGAGAGAGGGGATGCCCATTATCAAGTACAAATGAGGGATCTGTCCGGTTTCCACTCGATGCCAATTACATTATTAACCGGCTGGTTTGAAATCACTTAGCCTTCTTTGATTTAACATAAAGAATTTCGATTTTGGAAAATTAGGGTGAGTCAGGGGTGTTGATGACTACTTTTCCTGCTATTCGTTTTTTTTTATGTGTGGGGATTGGAATATTTTTTTTTGGTTTAAGGGAGAAGAGGGTAACACTGTAAGTGTCTTCTTAAGGTGCATCCTCTCGCTCTTGCTCTTTGCTGTGTGTAGAAGTGTAGAAGGGTACAGCCGCCCTTATGTGAGAGGGGTGAGGCACTCTTCGGATAGAGACCGGTGACTGAGGTAGTCAGGTCTGCTCTCGGTGAAGGTGCAGTGGCGAAAGAGGGCTGGAAAGTGAAAGTACCAGCAGAGGAAGTTCCTGTCCTCTTTCTCTAAAACTAAGTAATTGGTGTTTATTTGAGGTGCTCCGGGTACGAAGGGCGAACTCGACAAAACGTAGTTTCGAGATATTCGCATTTTAAAGTTTCGGTTTTTACGTATTTAAGGGGAAAAAATGGCGAATTCAACATATATGGGTGTATTCACCAAGAGGTCTAGAATCTGAAAATGAAAAAAAACTGGAGACCCTTCCCCAAAAACCCGACGTATCACAATAACTTCTTTAAGGAAGTTAAAAAAATTTGTCCGATGTCGAGTTCGCCCTTCGTACCCGCAGCGCCTCGAAATGGTTCTTGTTCTGAAAAAGACTGTGAGTAAAGTGAAGAAGTGTTATATTCCTCGGCCCACAAACAGCGAGATTTCATAGTTTTCCGGCTTCCATCTACATCCCTTGCTTTCCCGATAAATAAGAAAATCAAAATTCACCCCCCAAAAGTGTCTCTGCTCTCATCTGAGGAGCCCCATCTAAAATTTATTTCTTAAACGTCCTAAAAGCTGTGAAATCATGCATTTACTTTTTTTCGCCATTTTCTGATCTAAAAAGGGGGTTATCCTCCTCACATCAGAAATTAATATTCACCCTTTAATGGCCTACAAGAGAACACCATTCAATTATATAAAACTATATGGAGGGTTGAAGTTTAAATTATCGACTCGAGGGATTATAACAGCTTTCCTTGAAGCCTATTCATTAAAGGGGTCTTCCCCTAGATGTGACTAACGTTTTAAATAAAAAATTTACCCTAAAGTTTGATTTACTTGAGTTTCATCTCTTCCGATTTGAATAAGGAAACGGGCAATTTCCTCGACACGAGTTTCAACCAATCGACGAAGAGACATTCAAAGGAAACTCTAAACCCTCGAGGAGCCTTTACCTTCGAACTCTTGTACGACCTAAACCCCTCGAGGAGCCTTTACCTTCGAACTCTTTGTACGACTTTCCCTTTCGCTTTATTCTATTGATCTCTTCATTCAAGTTTTTTTAAAAAGAAGGAAGAATTAATAAACTTTTCTGGAAGATTTAATCAAAATTGAGGGGAAAAAATTAATAAAGACGTCTGAATGAGACGATTGAGAGTTTTAAAGACCGGAACTCGATTCCCTTCTGTTTTCATCCCAAGTTCAACCGTTATCGAGAGCAATTAGGGAACTGATCCATTAATCCGTGGATTCCTTTTGTCCTTTCTGAGTTTAATCAAGACGTCAGTTCATATCGTTAAAAAATTTTAACTTTTATAAGGGATGTGGAAAAAATTGTTGTCTTTCTAAAAGAAAAAAATGACACAAGAAAAAGTGGGAAAACAATAAATCCGACCTGTGTCAGTGCGGTTGTTTATTTTTCGCCTCATCCTTCAAACAAGTGGTGATCTCACGTCATCCTCTCGTTCGTGGGGTCCCTGAAGCGAAATGTCCCTCCGAAAACAAACTCATAACTCTCCCCAAGTTCAACCCGGCCCCTTTTTCTCTCTTTAAATACTAAGGGAAGTTTGTCATAAAACATATACACGAGGGTTGATTTACGTACGAAAATATTTGGAGCGTGCACTTTAATAGGTTTTTTTATTCGTACGGTTGTTTGAATTGAGGGTACGAAGGGCGAACTCGACAAAACGTAGTTTCGAGATATTCGCATTTTAAAGTTTTCTGTTAAGGGCGAACTCGACAGAAAAGTCACTCTTTGGAATTTTCGTGGCGAGATTTTAGATTTTATAGAATCATAGAGGAAAGGGTTTTTTTTTAATTTTCGAATATTTTTCGATTATTAATTCACAAATATAATATTTTTATTTCGTGGCGGTGAGCTGTTCCAAGAGGAGTGGGGCTCCCGGAAAAGGAGTGGGGGTAGTGGATTCGCCCTTCGTACCCGCTCGGATATCGCAGTTAGAGCTTTGCCGCATATCGGTTTTTACGTATTTTAAAGGGGAAAAAAGGGCAAACTCAATATAAAAATTACATGGGTGTATTCTTCAAAAGGTCTAGAATCTGAAAATGAAAAAAAAAATTGTCCGATGTCGAGTTCGCCCTTCGTACCGGAGCGCCTCAATTCTAAAAGAAATGAAGTTAAAGGTGAATTCTGGGGCAATTGGCTTCAGTTATTATGTAGGAAGGCGAGAGGTGAACGATCGTAAATCAGTTTTGAGTGTTCTATAGATTCCTCCACCCTTTCGCCCCTCTCGCCCATCACTGACAATAGATCGTTCGGCGGAGGCTATTCATCTTTTAGCCTCGATATTCGCGTAGATCCCTCCTACCAATTTCAACTTGGGCGAAAACCGCCAGAACAGGTTCCGCGTGTTTGCCTCCGAAAAAGGGAGGGTGAAAGGGATTACTCCAAGGGGGTTTTTGACGTTAATTTGTTACCCTATAACTCCCATAATTTCTTTTTTACTTTTGGGATTCAGGTTTTTGCCATGAAAAAAAATCTTTGAGACAAAATCTTTCATTGTGGAAAAAATTCCCCCTCATCTCTGACTCTCAATAAGTAACACTCATTTTCCACTTTGGAAATCTCCTGAAGGAAATCGTTATCCTTTGTCGAAGCCAAGTACGAAGAATCTTTTTTTTCATCCTCCCTCACATTTTCATCCTTCGCGTCTCAACATCTCCCCACACGAAATTCCGTGTCTTTTCTTACAGCCCACTTATTTTCCTCAATTTACTCATATGGTGAGAAATTCACAATTCACCCTCTTTTACCGTTTATATCGCACGTTTAAACACGCTTTAAATTTTTATCCGCATACGTGATATTAAAAGACAAAGTGAAAAATTCCAGCACGCTTTACAGCGGGAACTGTCGGACTTCTTTGGTCTCCTATCATACAAATCTTTCCTTTCTTTTTTTTAGGTACAAAGAAAATTTAAACTCAAAGAAATTTTTCATGGTAAAATAAAATCTTTTAATTAAGAGCACATGCCTCCCATTAATTACAGCATCAACCCCCTATTTTTCAAAGCATTGATCAAAAAAACAACTCTTTTTTTTATTCAATTAACTTTAATCTCGCTTATAAAAAAGATAAAATTTAAACATTTTTTAGTTGAAATGTCTTTTTAAATACCTTTTTTTGAAAATAGGATAACTGGAACAATAGCAATCATAACTTAAAATTGCTTTTAGCAAATCAAACAGTTTATAATTAGGTTGACGGTGGCTTTTTAGGTCTTCTTCCTTACCTGAAAAATAAAATATTAAAAAATTAATAACTTGAAGAAGTACAAAAGATGTTTATAAAAGTTGCTTCTGTTTAATATATTGTCGCCATAAGGGGGTTTATAAATCACTTGGTACCCCTTAAGGCATTCATTACTATTTCCTGTCTATAAATTATGTAATGAAGTTCTTATAAGGAGACTTTTACGCTTTAGAAAATAGAAACACAGATATAGTTCCTCGCGACTTTAACTTCGAACAAAAACCGCCCTTAGGGCACCTGCCAGATAATTTCCAGAGCAATTAAAACTTACTCTAAGGATGGAAGAGAGGGCTAAGAGAGGAGAGAAGTACTGGCTAAGGCGGGGTACGGGGGCCAGTTCGAGAATTATTGAGTAAAGCCTCAAACTTGCATTCGGGAACTTAAGTTTCGAGTAGATCTTTAATAAATTTTACATACATTTTTTAATTTTTCATTTTGGAACCTCCTGCAGAAAAGTCATTTTCCACGTCGGGTTTTTGGGGAGGGGTCTTCCAGACCCCATAGGGAATATTCGAATATGGAACTACACCGATCTCAACTTTGTCTGTGGTTCCGGCCGGCCGTAGCATTTTATTTCCGGCCTCAGTTTTCCCGCAGTTCCTGCATGACAACTATAGTCCTGCTGTCTCGAAACGGTTAAAGTAGGAATTTTTAAAAGAAGGGAGTAGATTATTTTAAAAAAATGCTTCTTCGGCGTAATTTAATATGCCTTTCAAATATATTGAGTTTCCGGTTGACTCAACCTTATATTTTTTTTCTCCCTGCGCGCAGAGGCAATGAGTTCAGGGTTTTTAGGAAAGTGGTCCGACCCTCTGTCACTTTCTACTTTATGGCGATCACATGTGAAAAGTTACGATCCCCCTGCCCGAAAAGCAAATCACACAAAAGGCCGACGTATACACCAATAAAGAACCACGGTTATAAATTAGAAAACGCCCAGCGTTAATTACCGGTTATGATTTATTTTTAAAAAAAACGAAAAGGCGTATAATGGGGTTATAAAATAATAATAATCGTATTTCATCATCGAGTTATAAAAAATTGTTTTGTTTATGACTTTACTCATCTTTTTCCTGGAATTAATTAAATGGTCTATCGTGGAATTTCTTGGTGGTCTGATTATGACAGTTATTAAGGCGGAAACCTTTGCTCATTGAGGTGTAATCTTTTTCCAATCTATTTTGGTCACGTTAACCATACAAGAGTAAATTAAGTTAACTTAACCTATCATTACAAGTTTTTCTGTTAAAATTGTTTGAAAAATAGATTTCATGGGGGGAAAAATATTGCCAAAAGAAGCTTTTATCGGTTTACTTTTGTTCCTTTGAGTGTTTTCGGCCCTGACGGAATTGGCGTAAGTGATATATCGCCGGCTCAAGCGATTCTTTGATTTGACACTGGAGTTATCGAGTTAGAAACGAAACACTTGTCAACCTTTGAGAATTCTCCTTATGCATTTTTTACGTTAGATTTTTTTTTATTCAGGTATAAAGTGCAAAAAGTTAGGGACAAAAGGGGTTACCGTGACATGGGTTGAACCTCACTCGTAAAAGAGAACATTAAAGTACAAGTAAACATGCGGTTGACTTATATGACTGCACCCATGGGTAGGAAAAAAAAAACAGGAGAAACGTTTTGCCTGATTTAAAAGTTTAAAAGTTTTTAATTAAATTATTTGATAAGTGTGAATCTTGTAGGTCAAGTCAGCAATATCAGCGATCGCCCTATTCAAACAATGATCGAATATTTGCTTTCATCATCCTTTGTTGACATTAGATTTCAGCGCTTAATAGTCCAAGCTTTGCTTCCCTGGACCGTGAATTTACAGTCGATCACGTTTCTCGGTGTCTTCGTTATTGCTATCCTTACTTTTTCTCTTTCTTTGCTGATTCGTAAGCCATTTTAAAGTATTGGTTTGAAGAGCTTCCAACGAAAACTTCCTTAAAGGGAAGTAACAATATTGGAGGGAAAGTATATGGGAAGGGGAAGTATAACAGAGGGGGAAGTATAACGGAGGGGGAAGTATAAGGGAACGAGAGTTTAACGAAGGGAGGGAAAGTGTAAAGGAGAGGGAAGTACAAAGGAGGGGAAGAATAAGGAAGGGGAGAGTTTCTATTTTTTTTTTTTTTGAAAAATTTTCCTAGTTTTTTTTGTGAAAAATTTTTAAGTTTTTGTTTTTTCGAAAAATTTTCCAGGTTTTCCTTTTTTTTTTTGAAAAATTTTCCGAGTTCACAAAAATTTCTAAGTTTTTTTCGCAAATTTTACCAAGTGTCAAGGTACAAATAATGGGCTGTTTGGCCTAGGGATATGCCTCCCGTAAAGGGTAGAAGTACGAAATTTCTCCCTACTAAAAAAAATAATAATTAAAAATTGGCAATTTTTTCACACCATAAATTCCTAAAAAACTGGAAGACCCCTCCCCAAAAACCCGACGTCGAGGGTATCACAATAACTTCTTTAAGGAGTAATTGGTGAAAATTTGGTGAAAATCGGATTAACGGTTCGGCCGCAGCGAATTTTTTAAAATTTCAAACGGACAAATCTCCGCCATTTTTTCGAAATTCAAAAATCGCCCTCTTTACATTCTCCTTCACCGGCTAAAGACATTTGTGTGAAAATTTGGTGAAAATCGGGGGAAGCCTCTCTAAGATATTTAATACCTTCGCTTGCCGTGGCGCTAGCGACATGCAAAAACTGGCCATCTGTTGGGGAAGAAATGAACTACGTGATGATCGCATCACTCGTCGCTTTCTATGCTTTGCTGGGCGCTGGGAGCGGTCGGGGAGAAATGAGGGGAAAAATGCTGCGCCATTAGCCCAGAAAATCCGGCAAAATAAAGTTTTGTTTCCAGAAAGAGAGAAATAGTAAAAATCCACCGGTTGTCAACTCACCAATCTCTTAATCCAAAATGTTGACAAGGGACCCTCATGCCATCGGACACCTCTAGAATACATAAATGACTATCGATGCTCCCGGCTTGAATTTCATGCCTTCAAAAGTACACAAGATGATTAAAGCCTAATTTTAATTTTGTTTCTATAAAATGGGAAAATTATTGTTGTACAAGAACTTAAGGGTTACCAATCAACTAGTTGGTGAAGACGGTTAGCCCTGAAAGTTTTTTCAAAGGAATTTTTTTTTGCGAAATTTTCATTTTTCTCGAAATCATCATTTTTTCCGATCTCGGAAGTCTGAGGATTTTTTAAAAGCAACAAAGGGCCTTTACTTGATTGAACCGTTTGTGACCCAAGGTGCGCCCTTTGTAGGAAAAAAAATCTAACCCCCCCTCCGCTTCAACGAATCCTTTTCACCTCCCGATTTTAACGAACCGTATTGTTCCCGCTCTTGTTATAAACAGAAAGTTACGTTATACATACCTAGATTTAAAAGATTTTTTTTCCCCTTATAACAAGCGCGAATTGCTTCATAACGACGCCAATAAAGTTCAAAGCAGAAAGTAGAAACGTTATTCAAAAGAACATAAGCAAAAACGTGATTTAGGTCGAAGAATAAACATTTTGTAAACAATAAAAGTATCTTTCAAAGGTTTATTTATAATTGAGGCGCTCCGGGTACGAAGGGCGAACTCGACAAAACGTAGTTCCGAGATATTCGCATTTTAAAGTTTCGGTTTTTACGTATTTAGAGGGGAAAAAATGGCGAACTCAACATAAAAATTATGGGTGTATTCACCAAGAGGTCTAGAATCTGAAAATGAAAAAAAACTGGAGGACCCTTCCCCAAAAACCCGACGTCGAGGGTATCACAATAACTTCTTTAAGGAAGTTAAAAAAAAATTTCCGATGTCGAGTTCGCCCTTCGTACCCGGAGCGCCTCAATTATGCTTATAACAATGGCAAACTATTCAGGCAAACTAATTTCAAAGGTTTTGTTTCAAAAATATCCTGAATCCTCAAGACTATTCAAAAGTCAAGAAGAATCTAAAGATTCTGATGGTATAGAAACTTAAGGTTTAGTTTAAACATCCTGAATTTTAAAGTTAAGGTTTTAAAAGTTTGGAGAAGCGAAAATGTGGTTGTGGTCAACACGTGTATAACTTGTAGGAATGTGGTTTCGAGTGCTATTCCTCGGTAAACTACTTGAGGACATGAAGAATTCAGTCGTATAAAAATGAGAGCAGTAAATTATCACGCAAGTACTAATCAAGGGGGCCGTGCGGGCAATCATAATAACAAGTGGGTCTGAAACACTTGAAACGAATTTATGGGATACGACTGAACGTCTTTTTTTGAAAAGTCGTGATCGAAAAATGTTGATATTTAGAAGAAATCTTTTGTTGGTAAGGATTCCCAAGAGAGTGTAAGTGATTCAGTATCAATAAATAACCAGGAGTTGTTGGTCACGGAGGTAGAAGGGAGAGGCCGCAAATTTGACAAACGATCGGGTTATTTTATATCGGGTTTTAGTGTAGGGAAGGTGAGGAAGAAGACCCCTTCCCCTCATGTTTGGAGGGCGGTGATTCGGGGGCGGCGTCTGGCTCAGGCTATTTATTAGGGTGTGACCGCTTCTACTTGACAAATATGTACAAATGGCCTCACCCCTCTCTGGAAAGCTTTCCGCGTGTATTTACTAAGCCGCTCGAACAAAGAGGCTCTTAGTCATATACGGATCCCGACACTTCGAACCCAGGAACAACACTCCTCCAACCGTCTTTTAACTCAAAAACCTTTGTTGACTTTTATAAATTTTTGAACATCAAAAATAGGGGAGAAAATTCTAGTTTCTTATCAAGCCAAAATGTTCTATCTGGTGCCCATAATGAATGCTAAAAAGTCGGTATGGAGGATCCCGAAAAAATTTAGGTAATTGCCTTGAAGATAAGCTAATACTTTGCGCTAACAAATACTTGCGTTCTCTGACACTTCTCGATTTGTAATTGAGGCGCTCCGGGTACGAAGGGCGAACTCGACATCGGACAAATTTTTTTTTTCATTTTCAGATTCTAGACCTTTTGAAGAATACACCCATGTAATTTTTATACTGAGTTTGCCCTTTTTTCCCCTTTAAAATACGTAAAAACCGATATGCGGCAAAGCTCTAACTGCGATATCCGAGCGGGTACGAAGGGCGAACTCGTATCCTAGTCCACTACCCCCACTCCTTTTCCGGGAGCCCCACTCCTCTTGGAACAGCTCACCGCAACGAAATAAAAATATATTATTCATTTTGTGAATTAATAATCGTAAAAAATATTCGAAAATTTTTAAAAAACCCTTTCCTCTATGATTCTATAAAATCTAAAATATCGCCACGAAAATTCCAGAGAGTGACTTTTCTGTCGAGTTCGCCCTTAACAGAAAACTTTAAAATGCGAATATCTCGAAACTACGTTTTGTCGAGTTCGCCCTTCGTACCCGGAGCGCCTCAATTGCTCAAGCAGTTGGAATTGCTTTTTGAAAAATTTTGTTTATTTATTTTTTATTGACGTTTCTTTGTTAGGGGTTGCTGAGAGGGTGTCAGATTTGAGGAAGAGTGCCTCTAAGGTAAGTGCTTGAGTGCTCGGATCGCGAGGGATTTAGGTCCAACCGTTCGGTTGCTTTTTTACCTTTTTTTTTTCTGTTAGCTTCACTTTGTTTCTTTCAACATTTTTTTAGAAGGAGGGGAGAAAAATTCCCAAGCCGGAAAATCCAAAAATACCGTCAAACCCCCCGCATTTTCCAGTTGACACCGTTCATCCTCTTTAAAGCCCGTTTTTCAACGGCCATAAAGCCATCGTCCCATTGTACCCCTTTAAATTGGATATTGTTAAACTCACCCTGTGCAAATCCTTCCATAATGGGACTGATTAAAAATAAATATTTGCCCTCACTTCACAGTGGAGGCCTTTACTCCGAAAGTTCTGTCTTGACTAAATCATTCGAATTTTACCCTACAGCAATATTTTTAAAAAGAGTTTACTAAATTTATCCACTGATAAACACCAGAGATTTTTCTACTTTAAAAACGTACATTTTACTGTGTTATCTGGCGTCTTCTGTAGTGTTTTTGTAGGACAATATGAGGCGCTCCGGGTACGAAGGGCGAACTCAACAAAACGTAGTTTCGAGATATTCGCATTTTAAAGTTTTATGTTACGGGCGAACTCAACAGAAAAGTCATGCCCTGGAATGGGAAAAGGAGTGGGGGTTGTGGACTAGGATGTGGAGTTCGCCCTTCGTACCCGCTCGGATATCGCAGTTAGAGCTTTGCCGCATATCGGTTTTTACGTATTTAAAGGGGGAAAAAGGGCGAAATCTACATAAAAATTATATGGGTGTATTCACCAAGAGGTCTAGAATCTGAAAATGAAAAAAAAAAATTGTCCGATGTTGAGTTCGCCCTTCGTACTCGGAGCGCCTCATATCCTTTCGACTACGAATAGTTTTGTCCTCTAAGTGTGAAGTAACAAGAATTTTTTTTTTCTTCCAAAAGAGTACTTTTATATTATTTTATAAAAGGCACGGGGGGCCTTATCTGATGGCGGTCTCACGTAGAAATCTCGGTTGGACGTGCGCTTTCAAGAAGGTCATACGAGAAGCCTTTTGTTTCAACGACGTTCCTACGATTCCGGACTCTGATTTGAATTAAAACGTGTGCGCTTAAAAAAGGGTGAAATAATTACGACACAATGTACGAAATACCGGGGCCGATTAGCATATTCAAAGGAATCTTAATGCGATTCAAATAAGGCGTTGGAATAATATGCTCCGGCACGGCAGGCTTCCACGTCTTTTTTTTTTTTTTTTTTTTTTTTTTTCTCCAAGCAGAAACGCCTAGCGTGATCTTTACTCATTTTTGTCTTTTTCCCTTTATAACTATATCGACTCAAATTGTATTTTGTTAACGTCCAAATGGGCTCCATTAGCGTCCCGCGAATACAAACGAAGTTCGGTGTTTGTCTGTGGCTTCCCGACTACGGTAATAGGGTGGAAAAACGACACCGTCCAATTAATTCGCGACACGACCACATTTTGTGTCCGTTTGGAAAAGCCGTCCGCCTGTAAATCCTGCCCTATCAGCGAGAGCATGCTGTTTGCTCAAAACACAATCCTCAAATCGTACTTAATGGTCCGGAACTTAGCCAGTTTCAAAGATCTTATCAGAGCGTTCTTTTGTGATTTGTTCTTGATCCGCACTCGTTTCTTGTACACCCTTTTTTTTCGCTTTTTAGTTATAGATTAGAATAGACTAAATGCCTACAAAATTTGGCACAAGCAATCTAAAAAACAGTACTGGATGTAGGTAAAGCCTATTGAACTTTGTCTGTGGTGCCGGCCCGCCGTCCGGCCGTCCGTCCGTAGCATTTTTTTTTTCCGGAACACTTTACAGCCACAGTTTTCATCCGATTTTCACCAAATGTTCACACGAATTTCTTTAGCCGGTAAAGAAGAAACTAATTAAGGCGATTTTTGACGAATTTTAGGTGAAAAAAAAATTGCCACTTTTTAATTATTATTATTTTTTTTTCGTAGGGAGAAATTCTATACTTCTGCCCATTACGAGAGGCACATCCGTAGGCCAAAGAGCCCATTATTTCTACCTTGACACTTAAAAAAGTGGATTTAAATTTTTATTCAATTTTTTAAATATTATACCTTAATAAAATAGAAATCATCTCGTCCGAAAGTATTCTCGTCCTAAAACTAAAGCACAAAAATTGCTGCGTCGCAGAAATGCGGCAGCGTTGCACCCAAGCAAGTTTTAAACTCCTTTTTGCGCCTACCGAGCTCATCATCCATCCCAGGGCCGCCTACAGGGTGAGCAAATCCTCGCGAGAGGAAAAAATTAACCCCCTAGTGTCATAAAACGAGCTGATCCTCGCGAGAAAAAAAAAATTAACCCCCATTCGTCATAAAACGAGCTCATCCTCGCGAGAGGAAAAAAATTAACCCCTTGTGTCAAAAAACGAGCTGATCCTGGCAAAAATAAACAAACAAACCGACCGTGACTTGCTGGGGTGGAACTCTGCCACATTTCTCCGACGCAGCAATTTTTGAACGTTAGTTTTAGGACGAGAAGACAGTAGGACGAGAATATATTATTTAATTTAATTTTAAGTAATATTTTATTTTATACATAGTTTTAGGACGAGAAGACAGTAGGACGAGAATACTTTCGGACGAGATGATTTCTATTTTATTAAAGTATAATATTTAAACAACTGTATAAAAATTGAAATCCACTTGTCCGAATGTTTTCTCGTCCTACTGTCATCTCGTCCTAAAAAGGGGCGTTGCCTGTTAGGACGAGAATACTTTCGGACGAGAATACAGTTTATATTTTTTCTATTACTATTATTTTTAGGACGAGAATATTTTAGGACAAGAATACTTTCGGATGAGATGTGTGCCCTCCTATTGGTCCTCTAAAAAGAAGTTCACCACATTTTATTAAACGTGTCAAAAGACCATTTTCACATTCTCCACATCTGGCGACTTGGTTTTTCATTACAAAAACATTCGTTAAGTGACCATGAGAAACGTTTCCCCCCTTAAAAAGGACATCTGGTGGTTTTCAATTGATTTCAAAGGGCGTGATGTCACGTGTCCGTGTTTGCCAAGATCCCACCCTACAAAATTCAATGGGAAAAAGGCGTCCGTTCGACCGTAAAAAAACAAAAACCCGATTTTAAATCGTACGCGTGCCATTGCGAATTCTTTGCCAAATATTTGCCCATTACGTAAATTACGTCCAGTAATTTATGGGAGGGTTAAATAATTGACCCCGTCCCGGTTATAAGGGTATTCTAATTAGACTAAAAATAGTCGGGGGACGAGTCAATAAAGTGATTCGGCGTGACATGCGATTGTGAAGCCATTTCTCTTCCGGTTTCATTGTCCTACAGATGGTTGCCACCTCGAGCCGAAATTGATGGCCCACTAAAAACTCCTTTTTTTAACGTTATCCTCGTTGTTAAAATTAAATTCATCACCATGTACACCATGAGTCAGACATTTTTTTCCTATATTAGAATTAATAAAACCCTCTCATAAAATAGACAACGAGAGTTAACGGCCCTATTGAAAACGTGACGATGAATATTTGACTTTGAAATCAATATTAAAAATAACCGAAAATTTCCCTTCTGTTTTAAACAGTGAGAATCTAAAACTTTTTATTTTCTCTGTCCCTCACGCACATAAGGAGAAGTGCTAAAAATTTTTTAAAAAAGTGGAATACTTTAGGACGAGAATACAGTTTATATTTTGTCTTTTTCTCTTATTTTTAAGGACGAGAATACTTTAGGATGAGAATACTTTCGGACGAGATGTAGGCACTCGACCAATTGAAGGTTAAATAAATGGAGTCTGGACGTGATGGTAAGACAGTAAAGAAAAGTCTAAACAGGAAGGCGCCTTATCATCTTTTTATGCCGTATCCCATCAAACACACTCGCTCCTAATTTTTTCTCGGTGTATTATCTATTCTCAATATCGAATAGCCTTTGAGGTGGGATGGGAAGGTCGTTTGCCGAAGCTCGCTTTATTGAAACACATCCGGTTCCGATCTCCTCCGGAGCCCTCCCCGGGCGAAAACCTACCACTATTTCATGTCTGTTTATCAGATCGGGATAATGGATCATCGGAAACGGATGGCTTAACTTTTGCAAAGCAAACTTATAATAAATCATAATAGGGAAAAACTTATTTTTCTTTGTTCTTCACGGGAAACTTTGATTTATATTGCGCTCATCAATAAAAAATTAAACTTCGTGGAAAACTTTTTTTTAGCTCAGACGACAAATCTCGTCCTTGGGGCTATTTTAGATCAGAACTTCGTTTTCTGACGGAGAAATAGTGAAAAATAGCAAGATTGAAAAACGTTCCTATTTTCGCTGTTTTGAAAATCTGAAAAACTAGATATGAGGTACGAAGGGCGAACTCGACAAAACGTAGTTTCGAGATATTCGCATTTTAAAGTTTTCTGTTAAGGGCGAACTCGACAGAAAAGTCACTCTCTGGAATGTTCGTGGCGAGATTTTAGATTTTAAAGAATCATAGAGGAAAGGGTTTTTTAAAAATTTTCGAATATTTTTTACGATTATTAATTCACAAAATGTATAATATATTTTTATTTCGTGGCGGTGAGCTGTTCCAAGAGGAGTGGGGCTCCCGGAAAAGGAGTGGGGGTAGTGGACTAGGATACGAGTTCGCCCTTCGTACCCGCTCGGATATCGCAGTTAGAGCTTTGCCGCATATCGGTTTTTACGTATTTTAAAGGGGAAAAAAGGGCAAACTCAATATAAAAATTACATGGGTGTATTCTTCAAAAGGTCTAGAATCTGAAAATGAAAAAAAAAAAAAAAAAAAAAAAAAAAAAAAAAAAAAAAAAAAAAAAAAAATTGTCCGATGTCGAGTTCGCCCTTCGTACTCGGAGCGCCTCATATATTTCATGGGATCCTCAATATAGAAACTTCCAAAAACGGCGAGAAGAATTTTTTTATTTTAATTAGTAGGCTTAAGACGATAAAGGTAAGATTTTTTAATTGCCTTATCCATCACTTAATGACAGTAATTACTGGTTTAAAAACTATTAGGTATAATAGAATGAATAAATTTCCTTTGGGCGGGCTTCCTGTGCCGAAAAATAAGCGTTGAACTTTAGTAGAAAGGTGGATAATTAAGCGTCGCATTTGCCCGTATATATCCGAGTGGTGTTTGCTCCCGTCTTTCCCTCACACCTTCGCCCTCATCCGTTCTTGTACCATTTTAATTACTTTCCTACACTTGTTTGTCTTCGCCTTACTCCTTAATTGCGCTCAACCTGGGAGACCTTCCCGCGATACTCGGTTACAGGTGTTTGCACCTCCCGCATATCAACTAAGAATCCTCCACCCCCGTCCCCTAAGACCTTACCGGCTTTATCTTAACCCCCTTTCGAGTAATTTCTACATAACTTTCACGCTCGTTTTACTACAACAGGAACAACTTAGACCCTCACCTAACTGTCTACTTACCGGAAGATTTAAACCTTGTTTCAAACTAAATTTCGAATTAACCGAAACTTATAACCCGAAATAAATCCTCCCCAACTTTCAATATCTCTCGAATAAAACGCAACAAGAGGGACATTAATTTTCACGCAACTCGAGATAAACCCGGAGTGTTTTACAGTAACAGGAATTGATGAACGTCCGACACAGGAGCTTTGTAAATCAAGAGGAATGGAATAATTAATGTCACGCTCGGATGATTCAAAGGGCTCCCTAATAGAGACGGTAGAGTGTTTGTAGTTGTAGTTGTAGGCCCTCGGAGGGCGTTTATGATATATCTCTTTATGCCTTCCCTTGACATTCCCCTTCCTTGTTTGAATGTGCTCCGGGTACGAAGGGCGAACTCGACATCGGACAATTTTTTTTTTTTTTTTTCATTTTCAGATTCTAGACCTTTTGAAGAATCCACCCATGTAATTTTTATATTGAGTTTGCCCTTTTTTCCCCTTTAAAATACGTAAAAACCGATATGCGGCAAAGCTCTAACTGCGATATCCGAGCGGGTACGAAGGGCGAACTCGTATCCTAGTCCACTACCCCCACTCCTTTTCCGGGAGCCCCACTCCTCATGGAACAGCTTACTGCCACGAAATAAAAATTATACATTTTGTGAATTTATAATCGTAAAAAATATTCGAAAATTTTTAAAAAACCCTTTCCTCTATGATTCTAAAAATCTAAAATCTCGCCACGAAAATTCCAGAGAGTGACTTTTCTGTCGAGTTCGCCCTTAACAGAAAACTTTAAAATGCGAATATCTCGAAACTAAGTTTTGTCGAGTTCGCCCTTCGTACCCGGAGCGCCTCAAATATTCCTAAAATCTAATGATAAAAAAAAAATTATTTTTTTTTGTTCTTGGTATCTTTTTTACATTTTATATGCAAAACTCCAAAGAGAAAAGTGTCCCCTTACACCCATATCCCTTTTTCGGACATACTCGGTTGCCCTCTTTCAAGTACCGTCTCATAACATCTTAGGTCCCCCTTCCTTAGGGATTTGTTGTTCCTTTTTTTACACTCCCCCAGGATATTTTCGGATTTCAATACTAAGGGAGGGAGAAAAAAAATCGCCCCTTTTAACGAAAAACCAGATCGGATTATCCTCTGAATGTAAACAACGTTCAGGGTTTAAATTGCATTGAGGCCATAATTTGGTTAAACCTTTAAAAGTACAAGAGAAGTCGGAAGTTTTTTTTTCTTCATTTACTGAGCTTAACTATTAAATTAACGAATGTCTCAAGGTTTTCTCCATATTTCCATTGAACTGGGCTGTATTTTAATTTAAATTTATCCTATACAGGGTGTCCCAACGACTGCAACTTTACGGTAAAGCATATGAGGCGCTCCGGGTACGAATTTAAAAATAAAAACTCCAAAAAAAAATTAGAAAATTTCTTGAAAGAACTTAAAAAATTAAAAAAAAAAAAAATTTCCCCCTCCTCTTATACCTCTCTCTCTCTTATACTTCCCCTTCCATTTACTTCCCCTTCCATTTACTTCCCCCTCCGTTTTAAGTCCCCTCCGTTACACTTTCCCCTCCTATATTGTTACTTCTCTTTAAGGAAGTTTTTTTTGGATGCTCTTCAAACAAGTACTTTTTCAATAATTTTCCGTACTATTGGTCACATTTTCATCAAATTTTCACCAAATTATCAGTGTATTAATTATAATAATTTATTAATACAAAAAAATTGTTTAAAGTAGGGAAGAATTCGGGCTGTCCACGCACATCCCGGGTGGCTTAGCGTGGCAAAAAGGTTTATTTATTTAGGTTCTTAAACTTTTTTTTTGTCAGAGTGTGAATTGGGGGGAATAACCAGTATGGCCAAACGAATTGTTTTCTCTTGTTTTAAAATAGCTAACACCAAATTCGTGTAAAAATTTTTTTTGTTAAATAAAATTAAAGAAGAGCTCTCGAGTGCTTTATCCTCCGGATCGAAGGCCGCCTTGGGTCAGAGATCACGTGTAATTAAATACCCGCCTCGCCAGTCACGGAGTTCCCAACTCCTAATTTCATCCACACTAAACGATAAATATCTTCTCTCAGCCTCTTGAGTAGTTCGAACTGAAAAATCTCCCTTCTTCACGCTTTAAATTTTTTAACAAACTTTCCAAGCAATCAAAAAAAATTGTTTTTCTTTTTTTACATCAGTCTTAAATATTTAAAACCACAAAAAATATTTAGAAACCGCAAAGTACGTCATATCATTATTACAATTTATAGAATTCTATTAATGTTTAAACACCTTGGTTAGTTAAAAACGTTTTCCTTGATATTTTCGTGTGAGGGTTCTATTTTTTTACGTTCAAAGGATCGGCGTCGTTAAAATTAAATGAGGATTACGAGTGTCGCGTGTATTATTATGTCCAGGTAAAAAAAGAAAAAGGTGCATTATACACGCTCTGAGATGATAGATGTTCACGTGCTATTTATCTATAAGGCGAACATGTTATTAACACGAGGACTGATCACGATCCTAGACTCATTGTCACGGATTACTAACTAGCGTTATCTTTTATAAAATAAAAAAAATATAAAAATTTTCTCAATTACTTAAGTTTTGATCCGAAAAGTCCTTTTCATCCGAGAGGATAAGAGTCGACATCAATATCACGCACATGAGGAGACCTTACATTGTAGCCGATTACCTTTTCCATTAGGGATACTTCGACGAATTAATTCCGGGAGTCTCGCTTGGTAATTTTTCTTTTTCCCGGCGGCGGCGGGGTTTCGGGATAAAAGGGATTACGCTATCAATCCCAATTTCTTCCCCCTTCCTCTTTTTTAGGATCTCTGGAATCCGCTCACCTCTTTTACTCTCCTTTCATATTTTTCCACTCGATCAATCACAGATTACCGTACCTGCCCAATACTTTTTTTTCCCTTCTGAAACCTTCCTCACCCGGGTCTTTCCGACATTTTGTACCGTTAATCAAAATTATTGCTCGTCAAACTTTCGAAAGTAAAAAAGATAATTTTATTTTCGTAAACTTCCATCCGTTTTCATCAAATCTGGCTTTCTTATATTTTCAACCAGATAAACGTTTCTGAGTTAAAAATCAAGTTTTTTGGTTAAAAAGTGACTGAAAAACGATTATAAAAGGAACAAAAAAAAAATTCGAAGATAAGCATCTCTTCACGGTTCGGAGGATTATCTGCGGAGTGTATCAATTTCACAGCGGCCTTGTTTGTAACGAAGAAATCTCTTGTCCGACGCATACATTCGTGCTTTAGAAAAAATGTTAATTCTGTCCAGAAGTACGAGTGGTCAGATTGTGGTGGAAGGCACTAATTGAAACTGCTGATGAACTAGTCCTAAAGCAGTCATAATATGACCTAAATTTTGATAGTTTGATCTGGCGCAGCACTTTTCCCCTCACTTCTCCCCAACCGCTCCCAGCGCCCAGCAAAGCACAGAAAGCGACGAGAGATGCGATCATCACGTAGTTCATTTCTTCCCCAACAGATTGCCAGTTTTTGCATGTCGCTAGTGCCACGGGAAGCGAAGGTATTATATTTTTTAGAGAGGCTTCCCGCTGGCGCTACTGGGCAACCAAACTCGCCTGCGGTTTCCAAACGAAAAGCGCGAATGGCAACTATAGTCGCCTAAAAGGGTTAAAGATAGAAAGGCTGATCTGCCAATGACTGTCGAAAGGTGTCCACAAAGCTAGCTTTTTTTGGCCTCAAATTGGCTTCTAAGAGGCAGAGGACGTAAAAAAGCCATTTTTAGGCCAAAAAACATAAAAACTCTAGTAAATTTTGAGTTCAAATTTCGATTTGTTGTCTCCCAATTAGCGATAACTGCTTTTCATCTCACAAAAGACCATGTAAATTTATTTGAAAGCGTTTGTCTCAGTTTTTTTTGGCTGTTTTAGATTTTTTTTCTACATTCTTCTGGTTTAAAAACATCCTTTTTGCTCCATTTAACGATTGACCATTGGGCTTCAAATAACGTTTATTTTTAGGATTGGGTTTTAAAACGCCGGTGACAATTTTACTGGGTCAAGGGATGCAATAATAAAGAACGGACTTTTTACGATAGTTACTGTTTTGTTTTGGATTGGAGGGAAAAAAAAAATTATAAATTCAATTTATGAGGAGGTTCGACCGGTGGTATTGTTCTCTGTAAATTGGAACGGAGCGCTGGATGACAAAAGGGGAAAATGGGTGAAACCCGTCGTCACTAGCACGTCCTCATTCTCCGTCATATTCGCCCTCGACGATGGCCTCAGTGCGGTGAAAGGGATGGGGGTCTGTTTTCCCTTCGAGCATTGTCCAGAATCAACCGGCTGAGAACTGCCCTGATAGAAAGCCCCGACATTACCGATGGAGACACACATGTGGAGAAGGGTCGAATCCCATTATTTGAAATAGAGAAATACCCACCCTTCAGCTTTTGAATAAAACGAAATTTCCTTTTTTTTTCTCCCAATTTTTTTCGTTAGATAAAAAAAAGTTGATTTTTCATCTAATTTTAGGATGTTCAAACGTGTAAACAACCTGATTATTAAGTTAATTGGAAGATTATACCTCTGAGATTAATAATTCTGACGGTGAGATTTTAGTCTGTTTTTAAAGAGATATTATCACTCTCATCTAAATTTTGAGTTCTCTCTCGGGAGTTTGTGTGTGAACTCGAATTTCCTCCCCGCCGAGCGGATTTCCCTCCTGCAGGGAGTCCCCGACTCCTTCCTCTACACGTGTGACGTCTCCTTTCCCCAAAAAAAATCTCATAATTTTTCTCTATTTGTCTATTAAAATTGATGATCTCAATTTTAAAAAAACTCATCTCCGAAGGGATTTCAGGTCTAAATCCCTTTTCCATAAATGTAGAGGAAACACGACAGGTGGAGTTATTTCTTTTTGTTTATTGCCTTTCCAGGGGCTCTGATTTATCGCCGACCCAGTCCGACATGAGAACGTAGAGACCTTATGACCCCTATGGGGTCCGATTGACCCAAAAGCCGTAAAATTTCACTTTTTTTTTCTTCCTATAAAAACCACATTTTGTTTTACTTTTAACATCGAAGAACTTTTGATAATAAAATGTAGGTGAATTGACCCTCATTTTTTTTGCTCTCTCCTCCCCTTTTTTTACACGTTGTAACCTTCTTTTAGCACATAAAAGCACTTTGCTATCTTGTTCACACACTTCAAAGCAGTAAAGAGTGAAAGAGTGAAAAAATTAAAAACGCCCTGCACCATAGAACCGACATTTTAAAAAAAATAATTTGGTAATAAAGTCCCTTAGGTACATACCGCTTTAATTCATTATCATACTAATTATTATACATTTTACTATCAATATGACAGCTTTAAAAAATGCCAAATTTTGCGTTTTTTTGGTCTAATATCCATTTTTAGACATTTTTTAAAGTTTTCCAAAGAGTTCATATCAGGCGCTCCGGGTACGAAGGGCGAACTCGACATCGGAAATTTTTTTTAACTTCCTTAAAGAAGTTATTGTGATACCCTCGACGTCGGGTTTTTGGGGAAGGGTCCTCCAGTTTTTTTTTTCATTTTCAGATTCTAGACCTCTTGGTGAATACACCCATATAATTTTTATGTTGAGTTCGCCATTTTTTCCCCTTTAAATACGTAAAAACCGAAACTTTAAAATGCGAATATCTCGAAACTACGTTTTGTCGAGTTCGCCCTTCGTACCCGGAGCGCCTCATATAAAATAACGAAGTTGAGTTTTTTTTTTTTCGAAAAATTTCCGGGTATTCTTTTTAATTTTTTTTTTTAATATTTCAAGTTCTTTTTTCCGAAAAATTTATTTTAAGTGTAAAGGTAGAAATAATGTGCTCATTGGCCTACGGATGTGCCTCTCGTAATGGGTAGAAGATTGAAATTTCTCCCAACTAAAAAAAAATTATAATTAAAAAGTGGCAATTTTTTTAGACCAAAAATTCTTAAAAAATATCAGGAGTAATTGGTGAAAATTTGGTGAAAGTCGGATTAACGCGACGGTTCGGCAGCAGCGAATTTTTTAAAAATTAAAAAGACATATCTCCGCCATTTTTTCGAAATTCAAAAATCGCCCTCTTTAGTTTCATGTTCACCGACTAAAGAAAATTTGGTGAAAATCGGTAGAAAATTGTGTCCGTAAAGTGTTCCGGAAAAAAATGCTACCGACGGACGGCCGGCCGGCGCCACAGACAAAGTTGAGATCGGTAAAGATCAATATTCGATTTGACAATCCGGGGTCTGGAAGACCCTTCCCCAAAAACCCGACGTCGAGGGTATCACAATAACTTCTTTAAGGGAGTTAAAAATCTCTAGCCAGGCAGAAACATGCCAAGAGAGGCAGCTGCTACGTTGTAAGAAAAATGTACGGCCGGACGGCATTACAAACAACATTATGAACTTTTTCCTCTACGAGATCTGAAATAGCCTTAAATCGAATATGGAGGTTATCAGAATAACTTCTTTGAGAAAGTAACAAGATGGAAAATTCAATCTAAAAATTGTCAAAAAAGAAAAATCAAAACTCCAGAACGGATTTTGATAGAACTCCTGAAAAAATATGAAATTTAACGTAATTTTTGATTGATTAAAACTGGGCCACACTTTTTTAGAAATTGTAATTATTGAATTTTTTATCTTAAAAAGAGGAGATGAAGTAAGTTTTTTCATACTTAAAAATGTCCATAATTTAAGTCCCTTTTGATCTAAAACCGTATGAAAAGCAGTTTTCTCTTTACCTTGAGTGAAGAAAAGTAAATTCTATTAGTCGCCTTGAATAGGTCGGATTAAGTGAGACGAAGGCTCCTGAGGGATACGCGCTCCCCTATTTAATTCCCGCCGTAATAAATGGTCCAACTTAAGCCTTTTATAAAATGAAACGTACCTGAAACAAAAAGAAAATAAATATTAGACCAAAAGGATATAATCAAGTTTCAAGATATCCGATAATGTGCGGTTTGTGGAAAAATTTTTTTTTTATTTGAATGCTCTCGACCACAAAAATTAGCTACCGAGTGGAGTGGAAGCGTTTCGAAACTTCGATGATATCAAAGAGATTATGTTTCAAAAAAAATTGCCTGATATAATATGAAAGGTGACAATATTCCTTATTTAAATATAACTTGTAAGGTTGCCATCGATACTTTTCAGAAGACTTCAATAGTCTTATTACGACAAAAAATAATTGAGGCGCTCCGGGTACGAAGGGCGAACTCGACATCGGACAAATTTTTTTTTCATTTTCAGATTCTAGACCTTTAGAAGAATACACCCATGTAATTTTTATATTGAGTTTGCCCTTTTTTCCCCTTTAAAATACGTAAAAACCGAAATGCGCAAAGCTCTAACTGCGATATCCGAGCGGGTACGAAGGGCGAACTCGTATCCTGGTCCACTACCCCCACTCCTTTTCCGGGAGCCCCACTCCTCTTGGAACAGCTCACCGCCACGAAATAAAAATATTATACATTTTGTGAATTAATAATCGTAAAAAATATTCGAAATTTTTTAAAAAACCCTTTCCTCCATGATTCTATAAAATCTAAAATCTCGCCACGAAAATTCCAGAGAGTGACTTTTCTGTCGAGTTCGCCCTTAACAGAAAACTTTAAAATGCGAATATCTCGAAACTACGTTTTGTCGAGTTCGCCCTTCGTACCCGGAGCGCCTCAATTTTCCTACTTATAGATAACCTATAAATTTCCTCTTTAAAGTTATTTTAGAAACCTGCTACTAATTTTTTTTCTATATTGAAAAGCTGTAAAGGGTTTCGTTTTACATTCCTGTTATTTTATAGCGAGTGACAAAATTTTGTTTAACATTCTTTATGTTAAACAAAGTTGCTTTTTTTTTTAAATTAAAAGTTAATTAGGGGAGCTTATAAAGTTAGATGGCGATGTAAAAAATGTTAATTAACTCCTTTCTATTAGAAAATGTGATTTACTAAAAAAAAAGATAATTTCGTCTCCCTTCTAAGGTTATAAAAGAAAATTAGAGTGGGTCAAAATGGTTTTATTTTCATAAGGTATTCAATTGATCCAAGGGGTTAAACATTCAGCCAAAAAACTACCCTGAGGTGCACTTTTGGTAGATGGCACTTGTAAATTCAGAGCCTTCTTTTTTTTTACCTCTATTCGCCGTCTCGGAGGCCACTTCAACCCTTCCACCCCACTACGCCTCCCTTTGAAAACTACCTCGTTCAAACTATACACCCTCATTTTCCTTGTCCTTTTTACTGAATTCCAAAGAGGTCAAAACGTTTTATCAATTTTTAAAAAATAATTCGCACAGAGGACTTTTTTTAATTCATAAAATATTGTTTTCCGTGGTGCAATGTAGGCTTTAAAAAATGGAAGAAAACACAATTTAAAATTGAAAATTTGACGATTATATAAAGGAGATCGATTGAGATCTATTTAAAGATAGACGTACTCGAGTCGGCTTAAAGAGGGAAATTGAACTTCCCACCTACACCTTTTTCCCACTTTACTTTCCCTTTCGCACTTTCCGCAGACACCGGGTGAAGTCTAATAAGGTAGGCTCTGTGTTTATAGTCGGAGGGGGATAAGGCGGTCGTTTGCCAATCTTTTAAAGAAGTTTATTTTTTCAATTGTCTACCGAGGATTTTCATTTCACAGATTTTTTTCCCGAGGAAGACATTAATTGATCAAATAAATTTTGGGAAGAAAGACTTTTATTTTTTTAACTTTCTTAAAGAAGTTATTTTGATACCCTCCACGACGGGTTTTTGGCGAGGGGTCTTCCAGACCCCTAGAGTAAATTCGAATATGGATCTACACCGATCTCAACTTTGGCTGTGGTTCCGGCCGGCCGTCCGTCCGTTCACTTTACGGCCACAGTTTTCAACCGATTTTCACCAAATTTTTACCAAATTTTCTTTAGCCGGGGAAGAAGAGAACGAGGGCGATTTTGGGATTTGTTTGGCGGAAATATGTCTGTTTGAAATTTTAAAAAATTCCCTGCGGCCGAACCGTTGGTCCGATTTTCACCAAATTTTCACCAATTACTCCTTATATTTTTTTACGAATTTTCGGTGTAAAAAAAAATGCCACTTTTTATTTATTAATTTTTTTAGTAGGGAGAAATTTCATACTTCTACCCATTACGAGAGACACATCCCTAGGCCAAAGAGCCCATTATTTCTACCTTGACACTAAAAAATTTTCGACAAAAAGGAACCTAAAAAAATTTTTCAGAAAAAAACTTAAAAATTTCCGCCAAAAACCCGGGAAATTCGAAAAAAAAAACTTAGAAAATTTTTCAAAAAAAAAATAACTCGGAAAATTTTTCAAAAAAAAAAAAAAAAAAAACTAGGAAAATTTTTGGAATAAAAATAAAAACCTCGTTCTTCTTTATTCTTCCCCTCCTTTATACCTTGCCTCCCTTTGTTATACTTTCGTTCCATTATACTTCCTCCTCCGTTATACTTAACCCTCCGTCATACTTCCCACTATGTTATACTTCCCCTCCCATATACTTCCCCCTCCGTTATACTTCCCCTCCATTATACTTCCCCCTCCGTTATACTTCCCCTCCATTATACTTCCCCCTCCATTATACTTCCCCCTCCGTTATACTTCCCCCTACATTATACTTCCCCTCCATTATACTTCCCCCTCCGTTATACTTCCCCTCCATTATACTTCCCCCTCCATTATACTTCCCCCTCCGTTATACTTCCCCCTACATTATACTTCCCCTCCTATATACTTCCCTTTTCCATATACTTCCCCCTCCTATATTGTTACTTCTCTTTAAGGAAGTGTTCGTTGGAAGCTCTTCAAACCAGTACTTTTTACCTTGATACTACTTTATATGATCCTTCAAAGGAGGGTATTGGACGGGAAAATGGGTGAGAGGATTGATTAGTTTGTTAACGAATGGATAACGAAAGTGCAATCAAGTAAGAGGGATTGAGCCATTAACTCATGATGCATGGAGGAATACTATCTCATGCATACATATGCATACTGGAACTCCGGAGTCTAGGGACCTGGTAATTATGCTGATGTCGCAAATTGTCCGACCTTAGCGATTACGATGGAGATACTATCAAAGCGAGGAAATCCTTCAATCTATCGGATTTGGTCTCCGCGGTATTTGCAATTAAATTGTATACTCCGGAGGTAAATCTCTTTGTCGAATTAAGACATGGTTTAGTCAATAGTCTGCGGATTATTCAAATATTAATTTGAGTTGGATTTTAGAGCGATGAAGGGACCGGGGACTTGAAATCTCTTTTCTTCGGCAGTAAAAGAGAGCTCGAAACGTTGCTTCCCGAGGCACAGTTAAGCCTTCTGACTAATCTCTGCTTTCCCCCCGGCTTCCTCCTTTAAGAGGCTAATTTGTCCCGGGCGCAATCTTTGTCTCCCTCAGTCTTTGCACTCCGTGTTGTTACGACTTCAATCCACTTAGTCTTCCAGTTTATCCCCAACTCCCGAACCTTTTTCCCCTGGCTTTATTTCAATTTTAAGAAGAAGATAAGGAAAACGATATCAACCCTTCAGTCTCAATTGAAACATTTTTTCCAGATAACATCACAGATTGAAATTAATTTTGCAATTTCCTTCTTTTTTTAACGACCAACAAAACTTTATGTCTTGTCATTTGTGAAAAGAAAACTTCTTTAATTAAAATTCGTATAAGTTCTGCCTAGACCGTATCAATAGCAAAGTAAGCAAAGTTTTCATAAAAGTTTAATAAGTAGGTATAAATGATATTAAAAGCTAACGAGGGAGAGAGGACCAGTTTCGGCGTAATAAGCCTCATCAGGGACTATTTATTTTTTTCAACGGTTCTGTGTGTTTTTGAATGTGAAATTGGCCAACAAAGTTAACAGATAAATTATGTTGAAGACCATGGGTTGCTGGCTAATGCTGGCAAGGACCTTAGTTTCATTTTAAAGGCTATAAAACTCGAGAACGAATAATCCTGTCGAGTCCGCTCTTTGCTAATATTTGAGGCGCTCCGGGTACGAAGGGCGAACTCAACAAAACGTAGTTTCGATATATTCGCATTTTAAAGTTGTATGTTACAGGCGAACTCAACAGAAAAGTCATGCCCTGGAATGGGAAAAGGAGTGGGGGTTGTGGACTAGGATGTGGAGTTCGCCCTTCGTACCCGCTCGGATATCGTAGTTAGAGCTTTGCCGCATATCGGTTTTTACGTATTAAAAGGGGAAAAAAGGGAGAACTCAACATAAAAATCATATGGGTGTATTCACCAAGAGGTCTAGAATCTGAAAATGAAAAAAAAAAAATTGTCCGATGTTGAGTTCGCCCTTCGTACCCGGAGCGTTTCAATTCTTCTTTATAGGTACTCTAATTTAGTTTTCAATCTTGGGGTTTTCAATCTACGCCGACGTTCTTGCGAGGAATCAATTAAAGAATCAATTTCGATAAAAAGCTAATAAAAATACCAATTATTTTCCCAATATTAGCTCCTAATAGTGAACGAAAACGAATTATATTTTAAAATAGCATACCGAGGATTATTATTTCCCAAGGTTGAGGAACGCAATGAGAAATCCTATCATTAAAGTCAATAAACTTCTATGTTTCAATTTTTTCATCTCCGTACTCCTTTTTCTTCTTTTTCTATTTTTCCCTCGCTTATCTCATGGGATCATCAAGACGAGAACCGCGGAATGCATATTTCATAACGAATTATGCCGCAATGTGCAAACTGCAGTAATCATGGCCGTTCTGTCAGAAGACAAATTAAAGTTTTTCTCTTCCCTATTTGAATAATAATGAAGGGATAAAATTGTTTTTTTTTTTTTAATGAAAAAGTAGATAACACGTAATTATTCGACAGCTTACATTGGCTACATATAACGCAGGAAGAATAGGAGAAAGGAAGACGCCCTGTGGTACTGAAATTTTTTCATTTTGGGAGGTGAGGTTGTAATTTCAAAAAGTAGAGTTCGATTTGCATCTGACTTTTAATATTATTAAAATTTCAGATTTGGATGGCTGTCAAGTAAAAGATAGATTAGTAATTTCTTCATGAAGGGTTAAAAAGGAGATTCGAGTCAAATTACCGAGTCCCCCGCCACTCTCCAAATGATGGAAGATTGCTTTTTAAATGCCCTTTAAAATCTCCTTTAGAAAACCCCTTTTTTCGACAAAACGTAGACAATGAAGTCTTTACTGTGGTTCCACTTGATTATTAAAGAAAGAAAAAATTCCAAGAAAAAAAATGTTGAATCGAAAGGTTATACATTATTCGGAAGTCTGAGACAGGAGGTGGATAAAAGGAAGGTAGATAAAGCGTAGAAATATATGTCCGATTTACCCCTCACGAACATCGACTTTTCCGTGAGATTTCGACAAAAGTTACTTGAAACGGAACATCTTATCTTGGGAACACTCTCAACTTGGTGTTTTCATCCCTCTCCCAATGGATGCATTCTGCATTTTACAACCCCCATTACCTACGCTTTTACTATACGTGTGTCAAAAGCCTCCCCTTCCGCGGGAAAAAAACAAGAAAATCCACTTAAGACTCCCAGATAATCCTGACTGACGAATATTTAAAATCGATTTTACGTTGTTTTGTAAAAAGTCTTGCTCTAACGGTGTAAATCTTGTTTTTACAAATTTAAAGAAAAAGTTTTTTGATGAGACTAAGATATTTTGTATAAAAAGTGTTTCCCCATTTTTTATGACGTACAAACATAAAAGAATGTGTAAAAAGGAAAGATTTTAGTTGACAGAGGCGAGTATGATTGTGAAGGTCGTTAAACCTCTAATATTTTCTTTTTCTCTTTTACTTTCACCCACACAATCGAACGTTTAATTGTCGTGGAGGGTCTCGAAAAATCCCGCCCGATGCAGTAAAAGACCTCCTCCCACTATTATAATTGCCCAAGGAGAGGGTTTCGTGAACAATAAAGCCCTCACACTGTGTTTTTACTGTCGACCCTTCACACTTTCATAAAAGGGTTACGAGGGCGGTAGAAAGGAAAATGTTCCGGGGGAGTGCAATATTAAAAAAAATACACCCCCGCCTTCTTTCCGTCCCTTCTTGCTTTAACGGCGACCCCTAAACTGTAGATATTAAAGACTCTTGATTGAGCCAACAAGTGTTTCGACCGTCTAATTAGGAAGAAAAGAGTACTTAACGATAATTGGGTTTATCCAAGTGACGAAACGAATTTTTTTTTTTCTCTCTTCTCTTTAAACACATTCATCTCGGGACAAAATTAACGTCGTTATTTCCGGGTGGTCCTGCGGTAAATCAATCCCGCGTTAACTAGCGTCAGAAATACCAAACTAAAAAAATCTATCTCTGTACTCTCATAATAAGCACATCAGTCCTACCAACAAATTTTAATTTCATATAAATGACAGTCTGCCTCCGCTATTATACATATTTAATTATCTTGACAGCCTTTCTGTCATGTCTTGAACTTAAGCTCAACACGTAACTGAATTTTGAACTACACAAGGGAGCAAGATTTGAGGCAAGGATGTTCAAAATCGAGATGGCAATACACAAGAGGAGCTTTAGATAAACATAGCAAATCCTACATAATCAATATCGCCTAATGAATAAACAATATTCGATATGTCACCGCGCAATATCCGAGAGAACCTAGTTAATTATATGAGGCGCTCCGGGTACGAAGGGCGAACTCAACATCGGACAAATTTTTTTTTTCATTTTCAGATTCTAGACCTCTTGGTGAATACACCCATAAATTTTTTATGTAGAGTTCGCCCTTTTTCCCCCTTTAAAAACGTAAAAACCGATATGCGGCAAAGCTCAAACTGCGATATCCGAGCGGGTACGAAGGGCGAACTCCACATCCTAGTCCACAAACCCCACTCCTTTTCCCATTCCCGGGCATGACTTTTCTGTTGAGTTCGCCCGTAACATAAAACTTTAAAATGCGAATATCTCGAAACTACGTTTTGTTGAGTTCGCCCTTCGCACCCGGAGCGCCTCATATTATCAAAGAGCATCTTTTGGTATTTGCTATTAAATAAAGGCCTTAAGCTAAATCAGGGTGAAGATTATGTGGCTTCGGGTTCCTTTGGTCTTCTGTTTTTGCTGTGCAACACTGACCTACAAGATTTTTTTTTCTGGTACGTAATGGACAAACAAAAACTTATAAATAATATAATATCGATGTATGTTTACAACCTGAATAATAAAGAGAGCAAACTTTAGGAGATGGCTTATTATGTGCTTGTTGATCTTCGATAATCTTGTTAGAATAATATTTACTCTGAATAACATATTTGCTATAAAAATAAGTTATTGATTTGAATGATAGGCGTAAGTAGGTGTTATAAGGGATATTACAGGGTTTTTATGGAAATCGAAAGCTTCCATTTCGCTTGAGGCGATAATTTATAAAAAGGAAGTGTATGGTTTTGGAATGGTAGGTATTGCCCGAAGGCATGGCCGCTGAAGGAGCCCCGGTTTGGAATGCGGCGGCGGTCGTGGCCCACCATCTAATAACAATGATTAAAACACTTCATTTGCTCGGCCTCTCCGAGCTCGATTACTTGTCCGGTAAAGATCGTGCTCCATTACCTTCTTTCTCTTTCTACTTTTTTAACCCGTCTTCCCCTTCATCTCTCCTTCTCCAATGTTAATCTATTCAATTTTCACAGTCCTCGGTCACGACCCACGCCGATCCCATACCTCGGGCAAGGTTCTCTCCGGCTTCTCAAACAGCCAGAGGTCAAATTTTTTTCCCCTCTTTTAAAAAGTAAACCATTTTAAACTAATCTTTAGCATTCCGTGCTTGTACAATCGATTTTCTTCATAATTAATCGCTTAATTACGTTTTAGGTAGATTTTTTTTCTTTCTCATTAATTTATGGGGATCATTATCTTTTAGAAAACTTAAAATAAACATAGAATAAAATGAGAAAAAAAATTATTAAATTTTTAATAAGACTGTGATTACATTCTATGATAAGAATCTATATTGAACTGCTGACCTATATAAGCATTGTACATATTGGATTAACGATTTGGAAGTTAGCGCTTTGTGAAGGTACTAAAAGTTATGAAGCTGAAAAAAACAAAAATCAAATCTTTGAAATGAACAATGAAAGGCCTCAACAGATAACGCAATAATGCCGAATGGGAAATATTGAGAGAGGATGAAAATGTATTGTTCGAGAGGGTTCCGGGGGGGCAGTTTTCGTGAAAACCCGACGAAAACTCCTGAAGTTGATTAGTACGGCCGAGAGACATGCAGAGCAACTTCCTCTTCTAATGGAATTAGTGGAGTAATTGAAATAACGAGAGATATCGACGCGGGGATGATTGAGTTTCACCGGGTACGATTTAATACCCCTCCGTTCCAACCTCATAAAAAGAAACGTTGACTTTTTTCCCCACCCTCCAATTAACAATTTAATATTCACGGGGTTATCTTATTTCAATTATTTTGTCAGAGAATAATTTGTTCATGTTTTAAGCTTGGGTGAATATCTTGATCATTCCTAATTAGTAATGCATTCACGTCTATTGATTACAATAACCACATTAATAATACAAATATTCATTTTTTAGATAACGAAACTTTCGACATATATACGTCTCGTCATAATTTCAACGCACATCTAGTCATAAAGTAGAAGAATTTTAGTAAATTTCTTTTAGTAAATTTTTTTAGTAAAAATGAAATTATTTCGGTTTATATACGTTTTAGGGTTAACGCGTAAGAAACGCCCTTTCGACAGGCTATTTGGAAGTTTCTCTTGGTTTTTTCGCTGGTTTTTTCGCTGGGAAAAACCTTTGGAGCCGGATTTTTAGGAGCCTTCATTGGTTTTTTGGGCGGCGGATGTTCTTAGCTGGATTGTCAATCACTTTTTTAGGGCTTACGCGTAAGGAACTCATTTTTGAAAGGCTATTTGGAAGTTTTTCTTGTTTTTTTGGGTGGGAAAAACCTTTACGACCGGATTTTCAGGAGTCTTCCTTGGTTTTTCCGCCAAAAAAACATTCTTAGCTGGAATATCAGTCATTTTTTTAGGGCTTACGCGTAAGAAACTCTTTTTTGACCGGATATTCAGAAGTTTCCCTTGGTTTTTTCGCTTTTTTGATCACTTTTTTAGGGATATTCAGAAGTTTCCCTTGGTTTTTTCGATTTTTTGATCACTTTTTTAGGGTTTACGCGTAAGAAACTCTTTTTTGACCGAATATTCTGAAGTTTCCCTTAGTTTTTTGGTTGGGGAAAACCTTTAGAAACGGTTTTTAAGGAGTTTACTTCGGTTCTTCAGCCGAAGAACCCCCTTTTTGACAAATTTGATCTCATCTCCCTTCTTGGACAAAATAAGAATAAATATATGTTTCCGTTCGATCCCCTTTATCCCTTTAGAAGCCTATTTGGGCGTGTACTACATAAAAGTGTATTATTGTGACGTTTATTAGGGAACTTGAGGTTTAACGAGGATTTGCGAGACTACCATTGTTCGGTAGTGGCCCCAAGCAGTTTCTGCATAAATCCGGTCGGGGGTCCAAGTCTAGGGAAGCCTATTAGGAGACGAGGTCTATGATAATAAGGCCCCTTTGTCCCTCGGATTCCTTCCACCTTAAACAGGGGAACGAGATGCTGATCTCATCTGTTGAACAATGCTTTTCCCTCGTCCCTTCCTATTAATTCGGAAAGTTTAATGAGGGAAGGAATATTAAAGAGTTGAATTTAAAATAAGCTTTTAAATAACGATGAAATTTTAATTTTTTTCTCTTTTAATTGTCATTCAAATGACAATCAGTTATATCGTGTCCGATGATATGAGATTTCCAGCTGTTTGTCACCACCAATGATTTTTTAAAAACATCTGAAGGTAACAAAAAGCTGGTATGTTTGTACAATATTTTAAACGTTCCCACACAGGTATTGAATAGTTAAAAAGGAGGGATAAACACTCGAACTGATACCTGTTCAATGAGCCGTCTCATCCCTTGTCATAGTGCACACAACGCTCGACCGCTGAAGAGAACAATAGAGCTCCGGGGTCCAATTGTCATCGCCGTTGACACAAACACAGATGTCCTCTCTTAATCTCTCAGGTTCTCTTTATCCAGGATATCTCCGCCCATCAACAGAACTCAGAAAGAAACTTCTCAACCGTGATGCCCCATTCTCAACGCACGGCAGCTTATCATTTCTATTATTGGCCTGTTTTGACACGGTGAATGGAACACCGGAAACTTTTTTTATAAAAAAAAATGTTTTTGAGTTCATAGGAAAGGTTGAAAGGTCGAATCAAAAGGTGCTCGAGTCGAAATTCCCGAACGCTATCACGCCCCTGATTTATAGCGCAATCAAGCAAAGTCCGAGGCCATATCCTAACCAACTTGTCCGAAAGACAACCGCCCTAACTAATCAGGAGTGTAAAACACGATTCCCGAACCTTCAACGATTAATAGATAAGGGTAAACGAATGACGAAGAATTTATTGTTTAAAGTCCGAAAACCCTACCAGCACGAAATTTCTTTAGAGCGAGACCATAATATATACGGGCTTTATCTCCCCGATAACAAATTCCATTTAATTTTTTTCCCGACCCAATCTCAGTTTTCTCGGTAAACATAATCCATGCAACTAATCTTTGAGGTTTTAAAATTTTACGTCTTATGGAAGAGAACAGCCATTGTAGAATTATGCAGGAAATTGGGGTCGGTTTATTACACCTCCGTCTAAAGCCGCGGTCTAATACCTCGACCTTCCATTATTAGCCATTAACCGTGATGAATGTTTTCATATATAGAACCGCTTTCCCTTCTTGCATTTTTTAACCTCCATTACGCCCTAAAAGGGCCTAGTATGTGGACGCATAGTTTTCGCTTAAGTGTTTACTGTTTTTTCCTCCTCGAGTGAAATATCGGGTTATCGCGTTTAATAACGGCCTTCGGCTACGGACAAATGCTGACATTATACTCGACGGGGCGGTTACACTAATGAACGAGATACTCCGAGTGGATTATTCGTGATCCCCCTTGCCCTCCTTCGGTTCCCGAAGACGAACTGAGTCAATCATCCAAACAACCGCCTCGGTAATAACAGGGCCCCAACCACCACTTCATTACAGTTCTAAACAAAAGAACTAAAAAAAAATCTTTCTGCATTTTTTACATCCATATATCAATTTCTCTCTTTCATGATAATCCCTTGGATATAGATTTGGTCTGGGAGTCGTTGAAGGCCGGACTTCCCTGATTTCCCGACGGGTTTTCTTTCAGGTTACAGGCATCTCCTTTTTCTTTAGAATCGACATAGCATAGTTAATAAGGCTCAGTACTTTGAAATATCTAAGCTTCTAAAAAATATGTACTTTGGTGCATTAACTTTTTAAAAAGTTCTTAAAGCAAAGAGACTCTCAAGAAACAAAACATTGAAAAAGGCATTTTTGGATTAAGTTTTAAAAATTCATAAAGTTATTCTTTTCGCTCATATTGTTTATTACGCCATGATTTTTTGTCAAGATGTCAAATAAAACTTTCGGTTGCTTAGGAGTACCTCTGTATTGATCCAGAAAAAAAGATCTGTT
Source organism: Orius insidiosus (assembly GCA_014119065.1). Taxonomy (NCBI): domain Eukaryota; kingdom Metazoa; phylum Arthropoda; class Insecta; order Hemiptera; family Anthocoridae; genus Orius; species Orius insidiosus. The sequence goes on along the minus strand of JACGAQ010000044.1, from coordinate 152,889 downwards.
ACTTTAGATGATCCGCTATTGCTTTCACGTGATGTTATTTCTCAAGTCCGTTTTCCGTCGAAAAGTAAGAATCTTATGAGTTATTAGTAACGGTGTTTTCAGTCTGAGGCGTTTCGGGATCAACAACCCGTAGACGGGAAAAGAGATGATGGTTTGCGCCGGTATGGTCCCGAGCAATATCCCGCAATCCCCAGGGATAATGAGCTTAATCAAAGCCCACGGATTGGAAGCGGAGTCGATGAGATTACCCAATCGTCCCTACCCTCCCCTCAGGGTTATCGATACCACCGAATATCACTCAATGAAAAGATTGCTCTTTTAATCTTCAAACTAATTGCTACTTATAAGGAAGTCGTTTATGTTTATTATTAAAACGCATAAAGTCGCATTAACAGATGTGTTTCCTGGTTACTTTTTTTTAATAAGGAAGAGGTTCCATGTGTCTCGTAGGTCCAGAACGAATCGACGTAGGGTTGCTTCCCCCTAAGGCTAATTGCGGACCACCGCATCTGCATTAGTCATAGGCCACGGGCAATTAAAGTAAAGAGGGTTTCTCGCTTAATTAAAATAGACAATGAAAGTCATGCACTGGCTCGGGATGAAGGGAGTCGAGAATGCACGCTCTTATTAAGCACCACTCGACCTCACAGTTAAATGTTAATTTGAATTTTTGTTTATTTTAAAACTCAAAATGAGGCGCTCCGGGTACGAAGGGCGAACTCAACAAAACGTAGTTTCGAGATATTCGCATTTTAAAGTTTTATGTTACGGGCGAACTCTACATAAAAATTATATGGGTGTATTCACCAAGAGGTCTAGAATCTGAAAATGGAAAAAAAAATTATCCGATGTTGAGTTCGCCCTTCGTACCCGGAGCGCCTCAAATCTTATCGCATTTTTTGACAAAAAAACTGTTTTATTTCTAAATTGGTGAAACTGAGGTTAAATATCACGTGTCTTTTGTTAAAAAAAGGGGTTTAAAACAAAAGGTTAGGCGGGTGTGAAGAAACGAGGTTGGTTTTCAAATGTCAAAAATTGAAAAGAATCTGTATCAGAGGTTTTTTTGAGGGGGAGGGAAAATGGAGACAAAGACTCCCACAATTAAACATTGTCTTCATCCTTTTTTCATTTTTTTTTTTTTCTCTGTAAAGAGATAGCGAGAAAACTTTTGCTAAGATAGGAGGGCAGTGAGCGACCACCGGAGTTTCGAGGTACGAAATTTAACGTTGACGTATAAATCTGTCTGTTTTATCATTTTATTATCTCCCTTAACTTTCTTGTCTACGTTAAAACTTAGCACTAGCTCTTCCGGGCATTATGACCCATTAAAGTTAAATTGAAAGTTATCGCTTGAATTACAACTTTTCTACGTTCAACGAAATCAGCATTCTTAACATTGTTTAAGAATACAAAAATTTGAGATACTTTCTACTCAAAAATTGGAAACCGTAAAGTGTGGCTTAGCCGTTAAAAATAGATCTAGTAAATGTCTTTTTCCCCCAACTTGCCTAATTTTTCGCCGATCCAGTGGGGAGAGAAAGAAGAAGAGAGGAACGTGGAAGAATAAGTGATCTGCCCTTTTTTAACCGTTCCCGCCATTTTACGTCGATTTTTTGTATGGCGAAATTATGACCAATTGCTTTTATGACGAAATTTACTAAAATTCGCTAAAATGCTTTTTCTTTATGACTAAATGTACGTTGAAATTATGACAAAACCAAGAGAAATTTAAAAAAAAAAACTGTCAAAATGAGTTTCTTACTCGAAAAAAACTAAAAAGTGATTGACAATCCAGCTAAGAATGTTGTCGGCCGAAAAAACCAATGAAGGCTCCTAAAAATCCGGCTCCAAAGGTTTTTCCCAGCGAAAAAACCAAGGGAAACTTCTGAATAGACGATCAAAATGGAGTTTCTTACGCGTAAGCCCAAAAAAAAATGAGAGACATTCCAGCTAAGAATGTTATCGACCGAAAAAACCAAGGAAGACTCCTGAAAGTCCGGTCACTAGGAAGACCCTGCTTTTAGACCCTAGAACAACTTCAAGAGATGATTTTCTCGTCCGAAAACTGCCGATTTTGCAGTCTTGAAAGCAAATTCGGCGTTAGACAGTCGACATCCCTCTCCCCAATCAATCACATTCGCCCCCTTTGACAAATGTCCACGTAATCTATTTTTTCCATACTACTTTTATCTCCGAATATCTAATAAGACTAATGGAGTCATTTTTAAAATTACAAACCGTGAGAATCGGGCGGGGTGGTTTGTGTACCTTCGTAGTATCGACGTCGAATCATGAATTTTATTGCGTGACCTCAACCATGTGTAATCGCAATCAAGGCTAAAGGGAAAAAGTTCAACTTGTAACGCTAATTTTTTCCTTTAATTTTTTTTTACAAGAATAAGGTGGCTGAAATTCGCGTTTTTGAATATCTAATATGATCGTGTTTTTATTAAACGTTTCTACAACACGCTTTGTAAAAACGGAATAAAAAGTTCATCAAAAGTAATTAAAATGGGGGAGAAAATGTTCAGGAAGTAATAACTCACTTCCGTATTCCTTGAGCATGTAATAAGAGAAATATGACGGCTGAATATACATTGAGGACAAATATGGGAAAGGATCAAGGAGGGTTGAGGGTGTCTCTCAGTTTAAATATTTGTTGATGGCTTCAAGTGTCCTTCCCCTCGTAGTCAACAGCAATTAGACGTGACGTCACATAAGTGAGCCCAAAGCCAACCCTAATTACATACTATAGGACATTCCCTCTAATATTAATCCTCAAACCTGTCATTACACACAAAAAAAACCGCTTGTTAAACTAAATTATTTAATTTTAAACAAAAATCTTGATGTTTCCAAGGGGTTGAAATAATCAAAAGTTAGAAAAACAAACGAGGAAAAAAAAAGAAGCCCCGGAATAAATTTAAATGACCTCCCCACTGATGGGAGGCTCTAATGAAGAAAGTTTTCAAACGGATAGAATTCCCGCCCGACAGACTAGACCAATTTCAAATATTTCCTGTACAAACTGACCAAACGTTTTTACAATCATAAGGTCATTTTTCCTCTCAGTTAATTTATGAGTTTAAATGAGGCGCTCCGGGTAAAAAGGGCGAACTCAACATCGGACAATTTTTTTTTTTCATTTTCAGATTCTAGATTTTTTGATGAATACACCCATATAATTTTTATATTGAGTTTGCCGCTTTTTCCCCTTTAAAATACGTAAAAACCGATATGCGGCAAAGCTCTAACTGCGATATCCGAGCGGGTACGAAGGGCGAACTCAACATCCTAGTCCACAACCCCCACTCCTTTTCCCATTCCAGGGCATGACTTTTCTGTTGAGTTCGCCCGTAACATAAAACTTTAAAATGCGAATATCTCGAAATTACGTTTTGTTGAGTTCGCCCTTCGTACCCGGAGTGCCTCAAATGATCTTAATTAAAGCCTTCAATTTTTAAAAAAGATCCTTTTGTTGAAAACCTTTTTTACATGCTTCATTTTATACAGATTTCAAAGTTTTGATGATTTTTGTCCAATTGAAAATAACTTTATTTCCCAGAAATCTCATCTTCTTTATATTTTAAGGGTCGAGTTACTAAAAGCTTCAACGGGAGCCAATTTTTTTTCCTCCTCTCACCTTTTTTAAAAAGGTGTGAAAGAAGCCAAGGTTTTAAGTGGCCTGTCTCAAAACATAGAAAAAAAAAATTCCAAAAACCATCGTCAGGTGTACGATTTAGTGAGGTGTCTATGTAATCTGATATTCTAAGATGCCCTACGAAGGTGTCAAATTAGTTTCCTGTTCGTCACTTTTAGTTAAATAAAAAAAAGGTATACATATTCATAATAGTTTAAAATTCATTAAAAAAATTGTAACGCCAGATTTTCAAGTCGTTTTGATATCATTATAACAATTTTATAAAAGGGATCATGCAAATCCATGGGTTTACTCGTCATTATGGAAATATTCGCGGAAAAGGGCTATTTTTATCTCAATTTATATATAGGCAGTCGACAATTGAAAATTTGTCCATTTGATCCAGTATTTTCAATCTTTACCCCTTGAACCACTTTTTTGATCCGGAGCTCATTTTCATCAAAATTCTGTCGTGCCGAGGCCTCAGATTGCATGTGGACCTGAAATATTTCAACGCCTTTTAAGCGCGTTCGTGAGTTACTTTTTTCTTCCTTTTACTTTCCCTTTTCTTAAAAAATCCGCCAAAAAAACTAGTAAAAGTGGATTTTTGGGACAAAAACTGAGGAAAACACCGAAAAAACAAGTAGAAATGGGTGATTTTTGTTCGAAAAGTTGAAATACTGCTTTAGAGTATGGAGCACGGAAATATGACGGATCTCCTGGAGCCCATCATTTTTTAATAGTTAACGAGGAAGAGAGAATGAAAAAATGGATATTCCACGACCAGTTTCGGCGTAATTATCCTCTTCAGTGAACTATTTCCAAATATTTTCACCCTCTCTTCTTACCCTTACTAAAACCAAACCTTCCCTTTTCTTTGAAAAAAAAAAAAAGAAAGAAAAAAATCCGCCAAAAAAACTAGTAAAAATGAGGTTTTCGGGACGAAAAACTGAGGAAAACACCGAAAAGAAGTAGGGGAAGTATAACAGAGGGGGAAGTATAACGAAGGGGGAAGTATAAAGGAAAGGGAAATAAAAGGGAGGGTAAGTATAAAGGAGGGGGTGAAAATCGGATTAACGGTTCGGCCGCAGTGAATTTTTTAAAATTTCAAACGGACATATCTCCGCCATTTTTTCGAAATTCAAAAATCGCCCTCGTTACTTTGTGTAAGAATTTGTGTAAAAATTTGTTGAAAATCGGTTGAAAACAGTGGAAACCGGAAAAAAAAATGCTACAGCCGGCCGGAAAGAAAGACAAAATTGAGATCGGTAAAGATCAATATTCCATTTGACCCTCCGGGGTCTGGAAGACCCTTCCCCCAAAACCAGACGTGGAGGGTATCACAATACTTCTTTGAGGAAGTAATTACTTTTCTAATTTTCATAGTTAACTAAAAGTTATGAAATTATTTTAGAGGTTGCAGGTTAATTAGGAGAGTGTGTCTTAGGGTCTTTTAATGAATTGGGACAGGAACGTTTATTGAGGACGTAAGTCACTCGTCGGAATGGGTTCGGAGGACATTAAGACACATTACTCTTTCACCGGACCTGACGAGGGGTTAATATATAAACAGAAGAAAAGGCCCTTTTCCTCCCTTCTTATAAAACGCCCTCAATCTTACCATTAAGATTTATAACTCTTTTTTTCTTCGGCGCTTCTCACTAAATACATTCTCCTCCCGTCGTCTCAACACCGATTACGGCCCTATAAAACGCCCAAGAATTTTATTACAAGAAAATCAATTTCTCTTCTAACAATTCAAGACCATTTTCGATATAGAAAATTAAATCCGAAACTTTTATGTGTTTCTAAAACAGAAGGAAAAAATCATAAATAAAGACTATACGTCACGTATTTCACTTTTATTACGTTTCATCATTTTATATCAAAGTTTCATTATTTTTTATTTTTAAAAGATGAAACCTAGAGGTGTATAAAAAAGATGAGAAATAAGATTAGGGAAAGATCTAGAAATAAGAAAACGTTTCCTGAAACATCCAATTTAAGTAATCGAGTTAAGCCCTTTGTGCGCGGATGTGAGCAAATATGCGATGCTTTAGCGAAGGACCCCTTTTTGTTGACAGAGGACAGGGGGCCTCTTGAACTTTCTATCAGAGTGTGTCCCTCCACTCGACCCTTCGAAAAGAAAAAAAAAAACTTCAATTTTCATCCAGACTCTAATTAATTAATTCGACAGAACCCGTCGAATTAATTTCAGGATATCGAATCACAATGCAGGTAAAGAGATTAACTTTTAACACGATTTTAACAGAGAGGATTATTTGACTGACGGTATAAAATTTTTCCTCCTATCAAATGACAAAATAAAAGCACTGATTGTTCTCATAATCCCCACCCACAGAGCTTAAAAATAACTTTTATTAAAGTATCGATTGTTTTTTCAAAGATAAAATCGATGTCGTCATCGGGTGAAAGTTCATTTTATTCGTTGCAAAAATTACGATAGGTACCAAAATTTTTAAGGCATTTTTGAGCAAAAATGTCCTTTTTTTAAGGCATTTTTGACCAAAAATGTCCCTTTTTAAAGGCATTTTTGACCGAAAATGTCCTTTTTTAAGGCATTTTTGACCAAAAATGTCCTTTTTTAAGGCATTTTTGACCAAAATTGCCTTTTTATAAAGGTATTTTTGACCAAAATTGCATTTTTAAGGCATTTTTGATCAAAATTGCCTTTTATTAAAAGCATTTTTCACAGTTTTTGTCTTAAAAACTACAGATTTATGGCATTTTTGACAAAAATTGCCTTTTTTAAGGCATTTTGACAAAAAAAATTCGCCTTTTTTAAGGCATTTTTGACCCAAAATTACATTTTTTTAGGCATTTTTGACCAAAAATTGCCTTTTTTTAAGGCATTTTTGACCAAAAATTGCCTTTTTTAAGGCATTTTTGACCAAAAATTGCCTTTTTAAGGCATTTTTGACCAAAATTGCATTTTTAAGGCATTTTCGACCGAAGTATCGATTGTTTTTTCAAAGATAAAATCGATGTCGTCATCGGGTGAAAGTTCATTTTATTCGTTGCAAAAATTACGATACCAAAAATTGTCGTCAAAAGGAAGAGAAACTAGATAAATATTGTCTGAGCTATAAAACTTGATTTTAATTAAGTTTACACAAAGTTCTAACCCAAGCCCCCGACTCACTCGCGGGTAACTTTAGTGGCTTTGTCTGATTGTATTTCTACCATTCATCCGCCCCCTCGCGTTATCCAATGCCGGAGATTCGTTGATAAAAACACTTTACATTTAAACTCTTGTACGGTTTGAAATTGAAAAACCTTGATATTAGGTACATTGTAAAACAGTTAAAAAAAGAAAAATAAAACTTTTACTACCGATATTTGTTTTTGGATTACAAAAATTCTAATTATTACTAACTTTTGCCCACTAATCTAAAACTTGTTTAAGTTTTCGGCCCTTTTTTTTTTCTTCAGAGCCAATTTTCTGCACGGGCAAGAAGTGATTAGCCTCCTCCTTTTAGCAGGAAAAAAAGACCCTTAGAAACTTTTAAAAGTTTATTTACAATAGTTTAAAAATTAATTTGTTTTTAATGTATGTAAAAAGTGCAAACTGGTGAAAATCATTTTTTTGATTTTATAAAAGGTGCATGGTAAAAGAGGTGAAGGGCTTGGCGGGAAGGGCTCTCAAGGACAATGGTAAGGCGTTAGAGAACGAGGTTGTAGGGAACGATCTCAAAGAAGGTGCACAAGTGGAATCGTGAAGGGCTCTGTAATATGTGTCATACAAGAGTGGGTACAAGAAAAGGCGACTCTCAAAGAAAAAGAGGAGAAGGGAAAAAAAAGGGCCGTGTGGGCCTCAAACTCTACTTTGTTACGCCTGTAATCCACACGGGCAATTTTCCCTTTTCATCTAACCAACGCATACACTCGGAAATCCGTTTTTTAACCCACTTTGACCTTTTAAAACGATCCAAACATTTTTTAATAACCACCTTAAGAATTCAACCAGCAAAATCTTTTGTTATCCGGATTCTGACAACAATTTTACTGATCCAATGTCTTTTAAAAATCGCGTGATTGCCGGAATTAAACGAGGTTCGTGTCGTGAGTCAGTTCAAAATAAGAAGAGAGGTCTTAATCCACTCAAAACTTGTAGTTTAGTCGGTTTATTAGTTTAACTTGTTTTTTTATAGTGTGAAAATTTACAATTTATTGTTCTAATTGAATGGCGTTTATGTTAAAAATGGAGCTAAAACACTCAACTTTTTATTAACGTTAAAATTTACTGGCGAACTAAAAGTTTGGATTTAGTGAAAAAATAGGAAAATAGTTCATCTGAAGAGGAAAGTTACGCCGAAACCGGTCGTGGAATATCCAGTTTTCATTCACTCTTCCTCGTTAACTATAATAATGATGGGCTCCAGGAGATCCGCCATATTTCCGTGGTCCATACTCTAAAGCCGTAGCTCAACTTTTCGAACGAAAATCACCCATTTCTACTTGTTTTTTCGGTGTTTTCCTCAGTTTTTCGTCCCGAAAACCTCATTTTTACTAGTTTTTTTGGCGGATTTTTTCTTTTTTTTTTTTTTCAAAGAAAAGGGAAGGTTTGGTTTTAGTAAGGGTAAGAAGAGAGGGTGAAAATATTTGGAAATAGTTCACTGAAGAGGATAATTACGCCGAAACTGGTCGTGGAATATCCATTTTTTTCATTCTCTCTTCCTCGTTAACTATTAAAATAATGATGGGCTCCAGAAGATCCGCCATATTTCCGCGGTCGATACTCTAAAGCCGTAGCTCAAATTTTCGAACGAAAATCACCCATTTCTACTTCCCCTCCTATATACTTCCCCCTGCGTTGTACGCCCCCTCCGTTATCTTTCCCCCTACTATATACTTCCCCCTCCAGTATCGCTACTTCTCTTTAAGGAAGTTTTCGTTGAAAGCTCTTCAAACCAGTACTTTTTTATCTGTGCTTCTTTTAGCCGACATTTTAAAATAACCAGGGGTCATTATTTGAAATCGATTGAAATTCTCGTTGATTTTATGTTCTGTAGACATTCGATGAATGCTCATTTGAAATTTGTGCTTTGATAGATATTTTCGGGTCGTTTGTGAAAACGATGTGTCTCGCTTGTTTTTGATTTATGATCCAGAGATGATAAAGTAGAGCGGTCCCCTATTTTCAATCCGCCTCCTGCTAATTGAATATAATTCCATCGATGCCCTTATCAGCGTATGGAAAGCAGTTATTTCCCTCATGAGAAATTTTCGACTTACGTAAACTCCGGAAAAATTTGTGTTTTTCTTTACCTGAAACAGAAATGAAAATAAATTAACACAAATAAGGTTAATGAAAAAAAAAGTCTGTCATCAAAAAGGCGATTGAGATTCGATTCAAGCCTTTTGTTCGACTAATTTGTTACGGTTGTCCTTTTGAAGGACGACATGATCCCTATCTCGAACTGTATTTGTACAAGGGCTTCGGGAATAGAAGTTTAATTAGCCGATCGGAAAAGAAACGTCGAAGGGGAGAAGGGAACTTTCTTGCTGAGATAAAAATCTCGATACGTTTTTGTTGACCGACATAAAAACCTTTTGAAACCTTGATAAAAAAAAAACATGAAGAAAAAAGGCGGCCGCCAAGAAAAGAATTAATTACGGCGAATTTTCAATTGATTTACCCAATCCTTCTCACTAATTGGATCGACTTATGAGTCAGAGAAAAAGACATTATAACCCTTTTTTTTATTCCGCGGCCATGTAAAACATCAGAATTTAGGAGAATAAAAAAAAAATCCTTTAAAAAAAAGCAAAAATCAGTCAAGGTCTCAAAGAATTTTCTCTTTTTTTGTCCATATGAGGCGCTCCGGGTACGAAGGGCGAACTCGACAAAACGTAGTTTCGAGATATTCGCATTTTAAAGTTTTCTGTTAAGGGCGAACTCGACAGAAAAGTCACTCTCTGGAATTTTCGTGGCGAGATTTTAGATTTTATAGGATCATAGAGGAAAGGGTTTTTTTAAAAATTTTCGAATATTTTTTACGATTATTAATTCACAAAATGAATAAATATTTTTATTTCGTGGCGGTGAGCTGTTCCAAGAGGAGTGGGGCTCCCGGAAAAGGAGTGGGGGTAGTGGATTAGGATACGAGTTCGCCCTTCGTACCCGCTCGGATATCGCAGTTAGAGCGTTGCCGCATATCGGTTTTTACGTATTTTAAAGGGGAAAAAAGGGCAAACTCAATATAAAAATTACATGGGTGTATTCTTCAAAAGGTCTAGAATCTGAAAATTAAAAAAAAAATTTGTCCGATGTCGAGTTCGCCCTTCGTACCCGGAGCGCCTCATATTAAAGTTTTAAATCATCGGATTGGACGGTTTATATGTAAGAAATCTGGAATGTTTTTGAAGTAACAACGTATCCGACGTACTGAGGAATCTCATTTTTCCGTCTCTTGTTTACTCAACCGACTTCTCGAACGTCAGTGTTTTCTTTGACGGAGGAATCGAAAAATTCCTTTTGAACTCATGACAGATATCGGAACCATCGTTTCCAAGCAGTAAAATCGAAGACGAAAAGGGTGGGAGAATCTTTTATAGCTTTCAGATTGATCCCAACATCGTATAAAATCTCAAGAATGTTGTCCACATAAAGGATTAATTCCATAAGTGCTTTTTCTTCTCATTTTCTTTTTAAAAGATGATTATTAGCTTTTTAATTTCATAAATGGAACAGCACAATGCAACTGAGTTCTTTGTAGAATATTTCTGACTCTAGTAAACTAAGAATTCAAACATTTAAATTTTTTATCAACTCTTTCATCATTTTAAAAGCCATTTAATTTACATCAAGCTTATTCACTTCGCAGAAGAAAAAAAAATTCTGAAGATTTTTTTTTCTATTGAGATTTGAACAATAGATTTAAAAAAATTGCCTTTTTTAGTTAGAACGGCGTCAAGGGTATCGCAATAATTTTCTTTGAAAAATACTCCTCGTTAAATCAAACTGTTTATTATCAGACGGCGCTATCAATTTTCAAAGTTAGAGGCTTGTTTACCATGGAAACCATCTTCATTATAGAAGTTAATTTGAGAGTTAACACCTAGGATTTACATTTATAATTGTATCAACTCCGATCTCCGGGGGTGGTACTTTGAAAACAGAGCCGGGATGATAAAACTCGCGTTGAAAGGAATATCGTGAAAACTGTTTCTCGTGAGGGGAGGAGGTCCGTCAGAAAGCTAAGGATCCCTGACTTAACTCACTTTAAACTCGCATTATCCACTTTCAACAAATTCCCCGGGTTTCCTTCATTTCTTAATAGCGCCTACTCAAGTCAACTCCCCCCTTCTCCGCTGCCATTTCGTCTTTGTCACCACAACGCCTTCCATTTAAGTTAATTGAGCCTTTTGTGAAGAAGGCGATGCTGTGTAAATGAACTGTCAGTTTGAGACCAAGGTGTTTAAATAGTTTTAACCCTCCAAAGCTTCTTTGAGTTTTATTTAAACAAAATGAAGCTAAACTCACAGAATAAACGGTTACTCAAAGAAAAAAAGTATAAGTCGAAAGAAAAAAGAAGAAAACGAGAATTCTGAGCTGAAATTGGGAGTGAAAGTTACAAGATTAAATCATTCTGAAGGTGTCTGTTTGAAGTTTCTGTTTAGTTTAAACAGAGTTAAATTGGCACTCTTGTCATCAACAGAATAATGTAATCCCCCAGCCTCGAGGTTCGTATTTACTCAGAGACCGAAATTCGACGAAGAGGTTATTTCGAAGGATTAAGGTTTACTTCGATTGATTTACCTAAACTATTCAGAAGACCCTCACAATTTACTAACTGAGGATGGAGACGGGGACATTGGTAAGCCGAAACCGATCGCCACTGTCAAGACGAGAAACTGAAAAGAACTCACAAGTTCGCGGTTGAATACAATTGAGGCGCTCCGGGTACGAAGGGCGAACTCGACATCGGACAAATTTTTTTTTTTCATTTTCAGATTCTAGACCTTTTGAAGAATACACCCATGTAATTTTTATATTGAGTTTGCCCTTTTTTCCCCTTTAAAGTACGCAAAAACCGATATGCGGCAAAGCTCTAACTGCGATATCCGAGCGGGTACGAAGGGCGAACTCGTATCCTAGTCCACTACCCCCACTCCTTTTCCGGGAGCCCCACTCCTCTTGGAACAGCTCACCGCCACGAAATAAAAATATATTATACATTTTGTGAATTAATAATCGTAAAAAATATTCGAAAATTTTTAAAAAACCCTTTCCTCTATGATTCTATAAAATCTAAAATCTCGCCACGGAAATTCCCGAGAGTGACTTTTCTGTCGAGTTCGCCCTTAACAGAAAACTTTAAAATGCGAATATCTTGAAACTACGTTTTGTCGAGTTCGCCCTTCGTACCCGGAGCGCCTCAATTTTTTATCCCATTTTTAAATTTCAGGATTAAGATTTTTTTTCTCTAAAAGTACAAAAAAAAGGCTTTATGAATAAATAATTGGTTCAAAAAAAAAATTCTCGTTTTATTTCTGGGTCCAGGGCCACCCCTCATGTAATATTTTAACGCATACCCGCCCTACGTAGTAATAACGAGTCCCGGAACAACACTTTTATATCCTCTTGGTGCCCCAGCTACTTGAGCTGAGGCTTTTTCTTTTCCCTCCACATTTGTTTTCTTTCTCTAAAATATTAAGATTTTACAACTTTTGGAGTGCAGATGAAGTTTGACATGTTGGTTGATGAGGGGGAGTTTCGATAATAAGAGCAGAGTTTCAAAGGATGTTTTCACGACGGCGACGCTTTAACAACAGGTATAAGATTGTTGATGAAGTAGGCAGGATTGTAAAGCATTCGCTTGTAAAGCGGCGGGAGACGAAAGGGGGATGTGGGTAAAGCCAACTGTTGCCTAGTCACCGCCATCAATCTAAAGATGACTGTTATTAAACACTGATTATAACCTTTGACACCTTTAGGTATTATCCCTCCTTGTAAAAGCCATCATTCATCTCTCGACGCATTAAAGACGATTTTCCCTTTCAAAGATATTTTCAGGCTTGTTGATCATCCTTATTTTTCCACAGGTGCCACACTTCATAATTTCATAAAAAGTCTTTCAAAACTTTTCCCCTCTCTTGAAATATTTCCTTGTCCTTAAATGTTTTTTGTCTTGAAATCGACGTGGGAGGGAAAAAGCTGAATTTTCTTCAACACGGGTAAAAACTTGATCCGTTTAATGCATGAGAAAACCTCTTTTAAGTTTTAAAAGGCGGTTGTTCTTCAACTTTCTCCCTTCTCATTGAATTCCCCCTTTTTCTTTCAAAATTGAAATTTTACTCTACAAAATTGGATCATTCACATATGGATATTTGCGTGTTTAACCCGGAGGTTAACGTAATCATAAATTAGGACTATTGATCTTACAGGGTCGATATTAGATAACAGCTAATGAACGGACAGTTGGAGAAAAAAATGAACATTCGTTTTAAAAGTGCTTTTCCATTAGTACATTAGGTTATCATTAAAAAAAACTACTAACCTGTAAAATTCAATAAAGTCTCAGTCTTTTAAAAAAAATTGTTTGAATTTTATCACGTCTATAATGTTGGCTAACGTGAAAAAAAGTACTTTGTTCTTTTAGACACAAAGCAACGTAATTCTTTAGTCTTTGTACTAAATTTTTTGACACAAAAAATGATGAGGCACCATTAGAAATAATGGGAGGTCCAACTTGGTCAATAAAAAAATAAATCAAATGTACAAATGGCTCCGGGTACGAAGGGCGAACTCAACATTGGACAATTTTTTTTTTTTTCATTTTCAGATTCTAGACCTCTTGGTGAATACACCCATATAATTTTTGTTAAGTTCGCCCATTTTTCCCCTTTAAAAACGTAAAAACCGATATGCGGCAAAGCTCTGCGATATCCGAGCGGGTACGAAGGGCGAACTCCACTAGTCCACAACCCCCACTCCTTTTCCCATTTCAGGGGATGACTTTTCGGTTGAGTTCGCCCGTAACATAAAACTTTAAAATGCGAACATCTCGAAACTACGTTTTGTTGAGTTCGCCCTTCGTACCCGGAGCGCCTCAAATGAATTGATAAAGGGTGTTTTTGCGCTTTTTTCTCCAAATGCGAGAAAACTGTTGGTTTTTGAATTTTTTTGGTATTTTTTTCTTTTTGATTTGGTTTTAGAATACATATATTTACTTAATACAAAAGATTTTTTTAGAAAACCATAAATATGTTGAAAAAAAGTCAATTTTTTAATCATAATTTTTAGGATTAAAAAAAAAATTCGATAAAACAAGTTTGTACTTAAATTTATGAATGTTTAAAAAATCTAAAAGCTAAGAAAGTTTTTTCTTAACTGCAGTCAATTTTTTGTAAATGAGCAAATTCAAAATCTTGAAAAAAATCACGGTTATAAGCTTCGTTTAGTACCGATTGTTTCTTCTGGATTAGAGCACAAAATAAGCTTTTCATCACTTCAATGACCTGAAAAACCACAAGATGATGGAATGATGACTACATTTTTTTTTAAATCTACCTAAAAATCAGCAGCAGGTTTCTCATCTGATATATAAAGTACGTCACAGAGTTGAAGTTTGTCGGAAGCCCCCGGGGGCAGAAAAAGAGACTTCGATCCCGGGCCCAAGTGCACTTGACATTTCCCTCAAAAGCGTTTCAACCGTCTAAACCCCCCAACATCCAGGTACATAAAAAATTTATGACTTTAAAAAAAGAAAACTTTTTGTTCGTTTTGATTCGAATCGGTTTTATTTACGTGTTTACAAAGTTATAATGCGGGTTACGTGGCGTTAATTTCGAAAAGTTTTCAATTTTTGGAATTACGCCTCCCGCACTTCTGAAATATCCGACGTCATTCCCTGAATCATAAAACCCTGTTTATGAAAAACCTACGTCATCGTCAAAATCGTTCCTTCTTAATTACTTTGAAATTAATGAGTCCTACATCATCTGTAAGTTTGGACATCTGTTGAGGGGTTCATTTTATATTACGAAAGAAGAAAAAATGTCAAGTTTATATAAATCATTCATATCAGGCGCTCCGGATACGAAGGGCGAACTCGACAAAACGTAGTTTCGAGATATTCGCATTTTAAAGTTTCGGTTTTTACGTATTTAAAGGGGAAAAAATGGCGAACTCAACATAAAAATTATATGGGTGTATTCACCAAGAGGTCTAGAATCTGAAAATGAAAAAAAAACTGGAGGACCCTTCCCCAAAAACCAGACGTCGAGGGTATCACAATAACTTCTCTAAGGAAGTTAAAAAAATTTGTCCGATGTTGAGTTCGCCCTTCGTACCCGGAGCGCCTCATATAATCCTCATAGATACCTACTAAAATTAAAAAAAAAAAAAGGTTAACTTAGTTGAATTAAATAATTGATTGCACTATGTATATTGTTCTTAGAATAAAGAAACGAAGGAAATTGAACGAAAAAAGATACATTGTACAGGGAAGAATGAACATGGGAATCTAAGACTTCCAATCCATTGAATTGGATGCTTTCTGAATTTATTCCTTCATCCGACAACTATTTCCTTTCAGTAGACTTTTATGTTCTTGTGTTAAAAATCCCTTTTGTTTTTCACAGATTTTTTTCATCACCCTCTCTTTGTTTTTTATTTTATTTTTATTCAATGAAAGAATATTTTCCATTCCTGCCTTTTAAATGTTTGAATGAGATTCCTCTTTTGTTCTTACGGATACCCCGGTTTTCAGAGTTGAGTTTTAATTAAAATTTTGGTCAAAACGTTTCCTCGATTGTGCCTACCTTAAGGGAAATAAAGCCTTTTGAACTATGAAAAAAGTGATATCGTTAATTAGTTTTCAGTTAAGGATGGCTTCTAAAGGAAATTTTTGGTGAATCGATTCTCCTCAGAATTAAAAATTTATATTTTACTGGAATATGATTTTTTTTACTTCCTTAGTACATGTAGTGATTTGAGTTTAGAATACATACATATTTACTTAATACAAAAGATTTTTTTAGAAAACCATAAATATGTTGAAAAAAAGTCAATTTTTCAATCATAATTTTTAGGATTAAAATTTAAAAAATTCTATAAAACAAGTTTGTATTTAAATTTATGAATGTTTACAAATCTAAAAGCTAAGAAAGTTTTTTCTTAACTGTAGTCAATTTTTTGTAAATTGGGAGCAAATTCAAAATCTTGAAAAAAAAATCACGGTTATAAGCTTCGTTTAGTACCGATTGTTTCTTCTAGATTAGAGCACAAAATAAAATAAGCTTTTCATCACTTCAATGACCTGAAAAACCACAAGATGATGGAATGATGACTACATTTTTTTAATCAAATCTATTGCGCCCAGCTGTTCAAAATCCACTCTCTTCTTTAGTATCCACGCATATGATATCCTAATTGGAAGATTTGTGGATTTTGCAATTTTTGATTATGGAAACCCCTTTCAGTCTTTTGAGAAAGATAAAAAAAAGGAATTTTTATCTATTTTAAAACTTATTTATTTAGGATTATAAATGCGTTTCATCTTTCATTATTTTTGGCCGACGCATTCTGTAGAAAAAAAAATGTCAAACACAGTGTTTTCTGTATATTCGTTTTAAATTTCATTCTGCCTCTCTAAATACGCGGATGGAACCTCTCTCGTTTTTTTTTCTATCTCCGTTTTTCATTTTCTCCCATAGCGTAAAACATATGGCGACTAATTATAGAAATGTCACGAACGACATCCCAGGTATTTTTAAAATTTCTTTTAATAATAATAAAAATAGATGGTTATTTTTAAAAATGAAATGAAGGTTTATTTTTTGGACGGAATAATGAACGAATAAGTGGTGCCAACTAATCTAATTTGTAGTAAAAGGGAGGGGTCGAAGAATGGGCCAAGTCGTACCTGTAGATAAGGATTGTTGTGACAATAGTAAAGGCCTTCCCTTCTTCTCTTTCCCATTCTCTTCCTACATCCAACAGTTAAGAGTTGTACAATAGAGCCTTCGTTCCCCTATCTCAGTAATTAGTTTCTATTGAGACCGAAGATGTTAAACAACCATAACTTTTATAGTATCCCGGTGTTACATAAATACGTCGTGGTGAAAATATAAATTCTTGTCTTAATATTTCAACGATTCCGAAGGAGCGGCCTTTGAAATATTGCTCGGAAAGTTTTCGGCTTTAAGATGAAATCGTTATTAAAACAAGTTTCCCCAGGGGCGATACTTTTTAATTTATAACCTTTTCTTTTGTTATTCGCGATTTTAACGAATTTCCATATTCGAGGATGTTTAAGCTCACGACCTTTGAGAGCTAATGGGAACCTAATGGACTCAGACCACCGTATTTAGTTAGAACTCTAATGAGAGGGGAGAGGAGGTTAAAGTGAAAGAGATACCTTCTATCCAGGAAGCCTCCGTGAATATGAAGGTTGAATTGATGCTAGAGGGGTAATCTCGGACCCGTTATGCGTTTTTAAATGAATCCCAGGGCTCTTCCTTTCGATTATACGCTTTTCAAACCTAATGGCCGAACCCCCAAAGATCATCATCCTACACTTCGTTTTTACTTTCATCTTACGTCACAATTCCTACCATAGAAACACCTAAATTTTTTTCTCAGAACAGAATTTTTGAAAAATTTAACATTCGTGGCACAAAAAATTGACATTTTTCTATAGGCTATTTGAGGCGCTCCGGGTACGAAGGGCGAACTCAACATCGGACAAATTTTTTTCTTTTCATTTTCAGATTCTAGACCTCTTGGTGAATACTCCCTATAATGTTGGAGTTCGCCCTTTTTTTCCCCTTTAAATACGTAAAAACCGATGCGGCAAAGCCCTAACTGCGATATCCGAGAGGGTACGAAGGGCGAACTCCACATCCTAGTCCATAACCCCCACTCCTTTTCCCATTCCAGGGCATGACTTTTCTGTTGAGTTCGCCCGTAACATAAAACTTTAAAATGCGAATATCTCGAACCTACGTTTTGTTGAGTTCGCCCTTCGTACCCGGAGCGCCTCATTTGAACCACCCTGTATAAATCAAGGTCATAGACTATAATTTTGGAATATTTTGAGCTCAAGAACGTTTTCTAAAAAAAAAGTTTTATAAAAAAATTTTAATATTAAAAAAGGTATTTTATTTTCTCAGATGGAAGGTGGCAAAAGTGCAGCGCTCAGAGATTTCGCTTAATACGCAAGCATAATGACGTTCGCCCCCTCGACCTTTCCTTTGATGAAATAGGTACACTTAAATGTCACCATAAACGTCCCTGTCTAAAAAACCACTAAAGGCCTGGAAATTTTTAACGATCTTTTTTTTAAACAATTTAAAACATAAAGTTGGTATTTCTGAAGTAAATATTGAATAAATTTTTTTTAATTGGTAGGTTCGGTGTTTCACTTTTGGCCAATTGTTTATAAGTCCACACGATTATAAATAAAACAAAAGGTTTTAGTTGAAATATTGATTTGATGTTGATTGCCCTTTATAGGATTTTGAGTTCGTTGACCTTTAATTTTGACATATCTGCCCTAATTTTCTCATGTGTGTTTTTGAGGTATAAAATACCGATTTTGGTATATTGACAAAAAAGGGTCTAAAATTGGATAATCGTTAAACCGCTAATATCGTGACTTTACCACTTTTTTTTTTCTTTTCTCCCACGCCAACGTAACCCTCTTACTATTGTATATCCTTTCGGTTTACCTATGAATAATTCACGCGGATTTCTGTCGATGTCCGCCGAGCTAACGGTGGCGTTCTTATCCCAGCTTAAGATCTTAAGGATTTTTCAGTCATAGAAAGCTTTTACGCGTTAAAAAATTTTTTTTTCTTGAAAGAACGATTTTCAAAGTATAAATCACGGCGGACATAATTAAAAATGAAATTTTGCAAATGATCTTTCAGACAGATTAATATAGAGCATCATATTTCACCTATGAAGGCCGCATCATAAATTTCAACCCCTGGCTTTTCCCTTTATAACCCAACAAATGTGTCCTCTTAATCTTTTAAGCGGACACGCTTTTCAAAATTGTGCCGTTTTATAAACTCCACGGTTTAAGATGTTTTCAAAACGGAATTTCTATTTTCTGTGGCAAAACTAATCGATTACAAGGCAAAAGGGAGAAAAAACTTGGCAAAATTTGGTGAGACAGAAGATACGAGTGCGCGAGATGGAGGTGAAGTATAAAGGAGGGGGAAGTATAAGGGAGGGGAAGTATAAGGGGGAAGTATAAAGGAGGGGGAAATATAAGGGAGGGGAAGTATAAGGGGGGAAGTATAAAGGAGGGGGAAGTATAAGGGGGAAGTATAAAGGAGGGGGAATTTTTTTTTAATTTTATAAGTTTTTTTTTCGAAAATTTTTTAAGTGTCAAGGTAGAAATAATGGGCTCTTTGGCCTACGGATGTGCCTCTCGTAATGGGTAGAAGTATGAAATTTCTCCCCACTAAAAAAAAATAATAATTAAAAAGTGGCATTTTTCTTACACCGAAAATTCGTAAAAAAAATATAAGGAGTATTTGGTGAAAATTTGGTGAAAATCGGACCAACGGTTTGGCCGCAGCGAATTTTTTAAAATTTCAAACAGCCATACCTCCGCCATTTTTTCGAAATTCAAAAATCGCCCTCGTTAGTTTCTTGTTCACCGGCTAAAGAAATTTGTGTGAAAATTTGGTGAAAATCGGATGAAAACTGTGGCCGTAAAGTGTTTCGGAAAAAAATGCTACGGACGGCCGGCACCACAGACAAAGTTGAGATCGGTAAAGATCAATAATCGATTTGACCCTCCGGGGTCTGAGAGACCCTTCCCCAAAAACCCGACTTGGAGGGTATCACAATAACTTCTTTAAGTAAGTTAAAAACGAAATTTCGACAGCAAAAATTCGCTTTTTCGTGTTTTAGAAGCCACTTTTATCCGACCCTTAAAATCCTTGGATTCAAGATTTTTTCATGATTCTGTGGGATTTACCTCTTTTCAAAATTTTTACTCTTTTTTTTTTTTATAATCTGAAACATAACCTACTAAAGAGCACTTCAAAATAATTAAAACGCGAAAAATTCTGAGAATTTGATATTGTGCAGACAAAAATGTTAAATTATTTATTAAAAATTATTAATTTGATTCCGTTTATTTAAATCATAATTGATATAAAAATTTTAATTAAAATGGAAAAAATAAGTTGAAAAATGTTCTCTTAAAATGAGAACTCGTTCTATGGTTATTGTTTCAAACTAACCTATGATGTAAATTGTTGGAAAACGAAAGGAAAACATTTCATATTAAGCAATGAACCGTGAGTGGTGGGGTTAATTTTGAGAAATAACAAAGCCGGTTAAAATGTCCGCCTGTGGGTAAAGGAACGAGCGGGTTTTGATGGGTTTAGGTGGACGATGCTAAGTGGGTTAATAACTAGGTGGGGAGGTTTTCTGTTTGTTTTGAATCAACAGAGCAACTGTTTGGGCTCACGCCCAGAGCCGGAGCCCCATTAAAGTTTTTAAACTTGTTGTTTCTGCCCGGAGGGGACGAAGAAAAAATTGAGAGTTATCTAACCGCAAGTGGACTGTAGCCACCGATTTTTATCCCCATGATTTATTAACCCACAAAAAATTTTGATGGTAAAAATTCGCTTATATGGTCTAGCTCTAGTGTATTACGGAGCTCTCTTTTAGCTTAGAAAAAAATTGTTTTCAAAAAAATTGAAATTTCTGGCGACGTTTTAACAGCTCCACTCAAGATTGATAATGATTGAAAAATTGATCTTGGGTCAAATTGAGGCGCTCCGGGTACGAAGGGCGAACTGAAAAGATATTCGCATTTTAAAGTTTTATGTTACGGGCGAACTCAACAGAAAAGTCATGCCCTGGAATGGGAAAAGGAGTGGGGGTTGTGGACTAGGATGTGGAGTTCGCCCTTCCTACCCGCTCGGATTTCGCAGTTAGAGCTTTGCCTCATATCGGTTTTTAAGTATTTAAAGGGGAAAAAAGGGGCGAACTCAACATTATATGGCTGTATTCACCAAGAGGTCTAGAATCTAAAAAAAAAAAAAAAAAAAAAAAATCCGATGTTGAGTTCGCTCTTCGTACCCAGAGCGCCTCAATTGGCATATCTGAATATCCAAATAAATCCATTGAGGGTATCACAATAGTATTATTCTCCAAAAAAAGGCTGAATATCTATTATATTGCTATTAAAAGTTATTCATTATTCTTTCATTATTCTAATGAAAGTCAAGTAAAAAGTGTAGGAGAATGAAAAATAAGGAAATAGTCCACCTGATGAGGCGTATTACGCCGAAACCGGTCGTGGAATATCCGTTTTTTTCATTCTTTCTCCCTCTGTAACTTTTAATAGCAACAAATACACGTTCCCTATTTGCGCGATTACGCATAAGCCAAAACCTTGTAGTAAAAAAATCTATTATATTTTAAGGATTTCATTCGGTTTTTTATGAAGGAATAATAGGTAATTGCCAAACTCTCACGGGGTAGAGATTTTAGCTTAAAAACGACGTGGGGGTGGGGGGGGGGGGGGGACTTACGGAGAAATCCTCTTACAGAATAAATTCGCCGCAGAAATGATCCCATGTAGCATTAAATCCATCCGAAGGTTGAAATGTCGTTGATAATATTGAAAAAAAGTTCGACGTTACAGCCCACCTGGACTCACGATTTCGATCTAATTGCCTTTCATGACAAAATCCACTTTTATCAGATTATAAACTAACAATTACTGTTTTTCCGGTTTAAATAAAGAGAGGTTGGGGTATAGAAAAAATAATGTTCAAAAGGTAGATTTTATTTTTCCATAATTAAAACATCCTGATTTTTTCCCAGTGAAATATTAATCTTGAAAATGACGGGACATTTTAGGGAGGTAACGTCCCTTAATTAATTTTTAATCATAAATTATTAATAGAGGATCAAAAGCAATAATCTTCACGGTTCTTGTACGCTCATATTATTACGTGCCAGATTGGCCGATATTGGAATGGTGGATTCGCGTCGAACTGTTATAGATTTAATTAGAAGGGGATGAGAGGTTGAGCCTCCTTTGTATGTTAATGAGTTTAATGCCTATGGGCTCCCCTCTTCATTTTCCCTTTCGCTCCATTCAAATTTGTCCGCCTCTCATTAAAAGGTGGGGGCGCGTATGCAAATCCGAGAGGCTATTAATACTCGACACCTAGTACGCATCAGAAAAAGCGGCACCTCGTAAAAATCTCACCCTCGACCACGAATAATCATAGGTTGCGTGTTGGATGAGAAGGGTAGAAACGCGCGTTAACGTCGAGGGTTGTTTCTTTGATTAAAAGCGGAGTTGTGAAAGGCGTGGTCTTGAATACATTATTTTGGGCCTCTTTTTTTACCCCTAAAAAACCTTGTTTATGAAAAGGAAAAAGTCTTTGTATTTTTTTTGAGGTGGAAAAACTTTTTTTTTTTAAGTGCAATTCAATCTGCGGAGAGGAAAGTTAGCCAGAGTAAAAGATTAAGAGCCCAGGAATAAACTTTCTATCTTTAAGCCGCACAATCTTTTCCCATTTTCACCCTAATTTTAATAAAAAATATTCCTTATCTCACTCGTCTTTTAAGAAAAAATTAAAATTGAGGCGCTCCGGGTACGAAGGGCGAACTCAACATCGGACATTTTTTTTTTCATTTTCAGATTCTAGACCTCTTGGTGAATACACCCATATAATTTTTATGTTGAGTTCGCCCTTTTTTCCCTTTTAAATACGTAAAAACCGATATGCGGCAAAGCTCTAACTGCGATATCCGAGCGGTTACGAAGGGCGAACTCCACATCCTAGTCCACAACCCCCACTCCTTTTCCCATTCCAGGGTTCGACTTTTCTGTTGAGTTCGCCCGTAACATAAAACTTTAAAATGCGAATATCTCTAAACTACGTTTTGTCGAGTTCGCCCTTCGTACCCGGAGCGCCTCAATTGATCAGTACAGGCAGTTGGTGTGAAAGGCCACATTTTAAAACTCATCAAAGTCCTTTTCAGGCTCATTAATTTTTTTAAAGTAATAAAGAATCAAAAGGAAATCTTTCAAAAGCTCCTTTCATAACTTTTGAATTTTAAAAGAAACGTCGAGGTCAAAGATTTTGAAAAAAATTTTTTCTTGTCCACCAATTTGAAAACAATAGAATTCGATTCCCACGATTCGTCAGATAGCGTGAAATCCAGAAGATGACCCGTCAAAAGAGAGGAAAAACATTTTCTTCGTTTAACGAATTAATAGCAAAGGATCGGATTTAAGGGGACAGATGCGGTTCGCCAGCTGTGACAACTTTGTAGGAAACTGAGCCTAATGACCGATACGTTCGGATCGCATGACACTCCCCTTCTTATTCCACACACAAGGATTGTTTACACAAGAGCGGCCGCAAATCTACCCGCAAAATGAACTAAATCTCCAACAATCTCAACGTCTCAACTTGTATCGACTAAACTCTATTGACAAAACATTAATTTATCCAGTGAAAAAGATAAAATTATATTGGAATCGTTGATTGGGGAAGAGGCTCTGTGGTACGATGATCGTAAAGATGAAGATAAAGCTATTGAAGTCGTCTCGTTAACTTTCATTGACTTCACCTTAGGTTGGATATTCGCCAAGAAACCCCCCGAAAAAGCCCCCTCTTTTTAACCGCCTCCACAGTTCTCGCAACTCTTTCCCTTTTACTCGGATTTGAAGTGGATAAGAAACTGGGGGTGGCTAATAGAAGCTGAACGACACCCAAAGGTGACTTCCATGGGCGAGATTTTGATCTCTAAGACTCAACTTCCCTGGGGTACATAACAACCCGATTAGGCCCTATTCTCTCCTTTTTGTATAAAACCTACGTTTTTGAATCTATGCCAGCTGGCCTGCCATGAAATTTCTAACTTCATTTGAGGCGCTCCGGGTACGAAGGGCGAACTCAACAAAACGTACTTTCGTGATATTCGCATTTTAAAGTTTTATGTTACGGGCGAACTCAACAGAAAAGTCATGCCCTGGAATGGGAAATGGAGTGGGGGTTGAGGACTAGGATGTGGAGTTCGCCCTTCGTACCCGCTCGGATATCGCAGTTAGAGCTTTGCCGCATATCGGTTTTTAAGTATTTAAAGGGGGAAAAAAGGGCGAACTCAACATAAAAATTATATCGGTGTATTCACCAAGAGCTCTAGAATCTGAAAATGAAAAAAAAAATTTGTCCGATGTTGAGTTCGCCCTTCGTACCCGGAGCGCCTCATTTTACACTACAACCTTTGTATACCATTTAAAACGGGGAAACCAATTTATCCTATATACAAAGTCTTAAGTGCTTTTGCATTGCAAATGACTTCAGATTGGAATGGCCTGGAGCCGAATAGAAAACCGAGAGTTTTCACCTATTTTCACCCTTCAGTAGGATGAAAAAAAATCGGATTAATAGGAAATTCCTAAAAGGATCGAAAATTAAAAAAAGGAAAGTCTTAGGGTAATATATTTATTCTAGAGGTGATAAAACCTCTTAAATATTCAGTTATTGGAGGCCTCAGGTAACGCCCATCGATTGCGTGTAGGTAATCATGAATTCCGTAGTGGTTTCCGGACGAATAAATTGATTTAAGAAAATTACATATCATAATAAAAACCAATATTTCTTCCGCATTATCGATTGTCAAATATCATTTTCCTACCCCTGGACTCTATAAAATTGGATGTTTTATATTCAAAAGGACGAAAAAACCCTAGATTCTGAAAATCTACCAACAAATACGTTAATTCTTTAATAAAGACGCATTATTACCTTCATCCGTTAGTCCTCTGATATAACAACAAACTTAATCGGCTTAAAAATTTAATCCAGATTTTTATTAAGGTCTCGCGATTCATTGAGGTGTGCTTCTAAATGGTTTTTTTTACAACAGTTATAATTAACTCTGCCATATATAAAGCTCTAATTTAATTACGCTTGTTGAAATATCCGCATTTTTTCCCTCTCTTTATATTAAAAAAATCATTTTTCTACGTATGAAGGGAACGCATGAAACTAATGCACTAGATGAGGCGTTTAAAAGAGCATTTTCTTAATGAGAAAGTGATGGCACTCAAAAGTTTCAAAGCCTTAATTCTTCATAGCCTTGAACTTTACCGCTTTTAAAACGATAGCTTTAAAAAAGAAGAAAAAAATGTGTCCGAATTAACGGTTTTTTTTTCTCCCTATTTTTTTTTTATTGCGTTACTAAGCAGTTTTAAAAAAAAACCGTTTTTACAAGTGATGGGACATTTTTTTTACACAAAACTGGCTTCTGAGGATTACTTTGCAGAAAAGTAAAAACGGCTAACGATTTATGAGGAATTTTTAGGACCGTTACTTCTACAATTTTTAGCGTTTTATGGTCAATTTTAAACCAAGACGTTGCAATTTTTGGCGGAAATTTTTTTAAAAATTATGTTCTCAAAAAATTTCTTTGCTTTGAAATTCCTTCTGTTACTAAGTTGTTACTAATGATTTTAGTCGCTTTTAGGAGAGAGAACTGTATTTACAAACGATAGACATGAGACGGACAAACTGAGAGTACAAGACTGTTATATCGGTTAATGACAATGTTGCCAACCTAACAAGGGACAGGGGAATATTCCCTACACTATAAGAGACCGACAAACTGAGAGAACAAGACTGTTATATCGGTTAATGACAATGTTGCCAACCTAACAAGGGACAGGGGAATATTCCCTACACCATATGAGACAGACAAACTGAGAGTACGAGACTGTTATATCCAGAGCAAGGATTCCCGTGCAATTGCATGTTTTTTTTGGCTGCTTGGAAATCAATAAAATTTAGATAGTTTTTCGAATCATGAAAAACTGAGCATTTTAAGCACTACTTGATACTGCACGATTTGCACGTTTTGGGGTATATTGCACGAAAATTGCACGTTTTGGGAATTTTGCAAATTAGCTGCACATTTTGATTTATTATTATTTTTTAATGTTTTTTCTTTTAATGTTTAAAGAAATAAAAATTAGAATGCTATTTAACTAAATATTTACATTACATAGTATTTAGTTTGCCTGAAGGAACCCTTTTGGGTCTTTTGAGAAGGGAAAAAGTGCCCGGTAGCCGGAAGCAGTGAGAGACGGATCAAAATTGGTAGCAAAGGTTAATTAGAACCAGGAACTGTCGAACTGATATGGTTTTCTGGTTGCCGAAAACACCATTAATCGTCAGCAAGAAAAATTATATTAAAAATTCGTCGGTGAATCTCGTGAATACAGGCCTCTATTTGAAAATCACTGGAACAGGAACAGGGTCGGTAAAATGTAGCAGTGAAATGCGTCATATTTCACTGTCAAAGTGATTGCTTCCCCTAAGAGGTTATCTAGGAACGCGATAGCGTTCCGCCCCGCAAAGCAAAACCCGACTAAAAGCGCAAAAAGTACGAATGGTACCATGTGTTTGTTTTACCGATTATTGTTCTACCAAAAAACAAATAAAATTTCTTATAAGTCGGTGCGTAATTTTCTGTAAAAGCATGTTTTAAACTTATATTGCACGTTTTTTGCACGATTTAGCATTTTTTGATGCACGTTTTTTCATTTTGACTGCACGAATGTCCGCTCTCTGGTTATATCGGTTAATGACAATGTTGCCAACCTAACAAGGGACAGAGGAATATTCCCTACACTCTATGAGACAGACAAACTGAGAGTACAAGACCGTTATATCGGTTGATGACAATGTAGCCAACCTAATAAGGGACAGGGGAATATTCTCTGCAGTGCAAAATTCTTATGGTTTCAGTTTTCCCGTACTTCGCGAATTTCATTGTTTCTCACAAAATCGTGTTCTTTAAGATTCTACTTGATGGCGTTGTAGGATGATGACGTCATTTCTAGTTTTGAATGAATTCAAGGTCATCGCCATTGTTTTAATTGTTCAAGGAGAAATCTACCAGATAGCATTGGTGTTGGATGACGTTTTGAATGAGATCATCTTCGATGGACTTAAATGGCATCAAAAGTGTGGATTTATTAAAAAAAAAAAATAGTTTGCCAATTTTCAAGTTTTTTTCTGAAAGCTCTTAGGTGAATGGAGCACTTTTTGTTTTACACCTTAGACACTTGATTTTCTTTTAGCGTTTTGTCTCTTGGGATTTACCGTTGTTAAATTGGCTTAGGGTCTAAAAGAAAATGGGTTTAAACACTAAAATGTTTATTAGTCTAGTTTAAAACGTTTTAAACCCTAAAACTTTAACTAAAAACAGGGAATTTTTTTTGGATACACTGAAATGGCCAATTTTAAGTTTGATTTTTTTTTTTTGCTTTTTCATTGTAACTAGTTATTTGTAAAGGTTTTGATTTATGGGTTTTATTGTTGAGTATTTGTTTTGGGACGAATAGAGGCAAGTCATCGAAGTTCTGATTAATGAGATAGCCGATCGTTTGGGTCGATGGTGAGACGATACGGGTTTAGTTGTTTGGCGGCGGAGAGGGGGGTCGAGGACAGCGTCCTGGATCCCTGGGATGACAATCAAGGTTCTCCTCCCCGCGCCTCAATCCCTCAAACCCCTACAGTTTTGGAATCAAGACAAATGATGACGCAATTGTTGTCTCCCCGCCAGAGCCAAATTGACTGAAATCCCTAAAACATTAATCTTCACCCCCCTTTTCCGTCGGTTAACAATACCGCTTCTCGCGCGCGGTCATCGGGGTCGCTTCTGCCACATACGCATGACTCGGTAAAAAGCTCAAACACCCCCCGTTCTTCTCGTCTGGTCCACCGAGAATCTAGTCAACTGGAATCTGGCGTTCGAAAGCTGTCTCAAACAACAAAGTGGATTTGCATTATTTCGGTCTACGGAGCTTATAAAACGTCTCTCCCTACTTAATACCCTTTTTTTTTCTCCCCTAATATTGATACACTTTTAATATAATATTTAAAAATTGAAACTTCTGGAACAAATTTTTTTACATTATATTGCGTATGTATTCCGCAAGGGGGTTGGTTTTACTATCATATAATTAACCAATAATGGAGGAAGAAATGACTGATGACGGGTATCTCACGACGCGTTTCAGCTTAAAAAGCCTCATCAGGTAAACTATTCCCTGTATCACAATCATTTCTATCTTTTCACTGTGCCTCTATCTCCGAGAGATTTAGTGGATAAAGCGGGAAGCCGGAAACACTCACCGCCGCCACCGTTCTCCAAGAGATAGCGCCACTCACCTCTATATCCAATAAATCTCTCGGAGATAGGCGCACAGTGAAAAGAAGAAATTGCGATAGAGGGGGCTCACCTGATGAGGCTTTTAAGCCGAAACGCGTCGTGAGATACCCGTTATCAGAGTCATTTCTTCCTACATTACTAATTATATGAGGCGCTCTGGGTACGAAGGGCGAACTCGACAAAACGTAGTTTCGAGATATTCGCATTTTAAAGTTTCGGTTTTTACGTATTTAACGGGGAAAAAATGGCGAACTCAACATAAAAATTATATGGGTGTATTCACCAAGAGGTCTAGAATCTGAAAATGAAAAAAAACTGGAAGACCCTTCCCCAAAAACCCGACGTCGAGGGTATCACAATAACTTCTTTAAGGAAGTTAAAAAAAATTTGTCCAATGTCGAGTTCGCCCTTCGTACCCGGAGCGCTTCATATGAAATTTTTTTCTACCAAAATCATCAGATTTTCGCCAACAGCTCCAGACTAAATTTTTGAAATAAGAAAATTTAGTCATCTAGTGATCTCCTCAGAATCTCGTGTTTAATTGCCAAAATAATCTACCCTTTTGTAATAAAACGGTTATTTGTAATCAAATAAAGAAAAAAAGGGGAATGTTTAACAAAAAAGGACAAAAGAGCTGAAAAATCCAATCGGAACTATTTAAAATCCGGAGCTAATCCTAAAATCCGGGCGGTTTGTTTAAAAGTGACCCTCTCTTTGAACTCGCATCCCAAACACCGGGGCTTAACGTAATTGTCTTGAATGTCCTCTGTTAAATCGAATTTTCGAATGTAGAAATAGATTCTTTTTTAAAAAGGGAATCTTTTTTAAAAAGGGAAATTTTTACAAAAAAGGACAAAAGAGAGCTGAAAAATCCAATCGGAACTATTTAAAATCCGGAGCTAATCCTAAAATCCGGGCGGTTTGTTTAAAAGTGACCCTCTCTTTGAACTCGCATCCCAACACCGGGGCTTAACGTAATTGTCTTGAATGTCCTCTGTTAAATCGAATTTTCGAATGTAGAAATAGATTCTTTTTTAAAAAGGGAAATCTGATTAAGGGTTTTAATCGGTTCTTTTGTCCTGGGAAATTTTCATGCAAAGTGACTTTATTCACACATAAGGAGTGACATAATTAATTGGTAATCGCATGGAAAATAACGTTTAGATCCATTTGAAGCCCGAGATGCGATGGTTAATCTTCTAAAATGGGAAACGGGATAAACCCTGGGGTTTACGGAGATGATTGGAGATCGAGATGGTTCCTTGTCTCCTGCGTTTTCCCATCTCCCTTTGGATCATTCATCACCCACCCCTGGCAAGGCTAATACCGAGGCGACATTACCGAGTCACATGTCACCCACAGACGTGTCATCGAGCAAATCTAAACACTCCTTCCATTTTCCAAAATTAAATACCACCGTCATATGAAATTCATAAAATGTTCATATTAGAATCGCCCTTTTAACTATCTTGACGTCATCACTTATAATATTCGATGACATGTTATTACAAGTTTTATTCTACCCTTATCAGTCGTTAGTAGTGACAAGGACAAATGACCCAACGACGAAAATAAATTCGTGAAAACAATCTCTAGGTGTGTTCTATCTTCCTTACAAACGGGTTTCCAGAAAAAGAACATTCTCTACCCAGAAGGCCCGAATTTATTTCAAGGGAGCACTCTTATAAAAATAAGAAGCCCTTAAGGACTGTTTTTTGTCCCTTCCTTTGTAGCTGTTTGGGTCTAGAAACGGTCACCGGAATTTCTGGCTATTTTCCACTTTTTTACACAAGAAAAACCGTTTATGATTCTTTTTGATGAACTATCCAAGTTATCAAATTTTTACCACGATTCAGCACGTTTTCTCAGAATTTTGGCCCAAAAAACAGCTTTTTGGGGATTATTCCTCTAATTAGAGTCCATCACACATCCTAAGTGGATGAGATCCTTAAAAAGCACTTTTTTCCGAATTTTTGAGACATTTTCTCGCTTTTTGGGCCCCAGAAACTCCCGTCAATAGATATTTAGACGTTTTCTTAATTTTCTGGTATCAAAATTTCACAACGTTTCAGCACGATTTTCTCAGATTTTTGGCCCCAGAAACTCCCGTATTCAATAGATTTTGGACGTTTTCTTAATTTTCCGGTGGCAAAATTTTACCACGTTTCAGCACGATTTTTCTCAGATTTTTGGCCCCCAAAAAACGGCTTTTAGGGGATTATTCCTCTAATTAGAGTCCATCACACATCCTAAGTGGATGAGATCCTTAAAAGCACTTTTTCCGAATTTTTGAGACATTTTCTCGCTTTTTGGGCCCCAGAAACTCCCGTATTCAATAGATATTTAGACGTTTTCTTAATTTCTGGTATCAAAATTTCACAACGTTTCAGCACGATTTTCTCAGATTTTTGGCCCCCAGAAACTCCCGTATTCAATAGATTTTTGGACGTTTTCTTAATTTTCCGGTGGCAAAATTTTACCACGTTTCAGCACGATTTTCTCAGATTTTTGGCCCCCAAAAAACGGCTTTTAGGGGATTATTCCTCTAATTAGAATCCATCACACAAGACTCACGTTTTACAAGATTTTGGTGATTTCTTTGATCCTTAAAAAGCACTTTTTCCGAATTTTTTAGAGATTTTCTCGCTTTTTGTGAAGAAATTATCGCCTGCGATTTTTGAATTTCGAAAAAATGGCGGAGATATGCACGTTTAAAATTTAAAAAACTGCGCTGCGGCCTGATTTTCACAAAATTTCACCAAATTCTCACCAAATACTCCTTATATTTTTTAAAAATTTTTGGTGTAAAAAGTCATCAATTTTCCTCATTAATTTTCATTTTAGTAGGGAGAAATTTCATACGTCCACCCGTTACGAGAGGGACCTCCCATGGAGAAAAAACCCATTATTTCTACCTTGATACCTACTTAAAAAAATTTTCGGAAAAAAGCGCAAATTTAAAAAAGAATCAGAAGTGGCTAATTGCGAAAGCAAAGGCCAAAAAAAAAAAAAAAAAAAAAAAACTTAGAACATAAAAAAAATATTTCCTCTAAAATGGAACTTAACCTCACAAAACGCCTCCATTGCCACGATTAATTATCTCAGATGGCTGACAAAGACGTGTGTGAAGTTCCAAATCTCGTAGAGGCCTTTCGTCTCTGAGTGCGCTGGAGCGGAGGGAGGCTGAAGTAATTGCCGGGCGTTGATCAGAGCTGACACGGATTGTCTTAAAAGGGAGGTTCGCCTCCTTGGAAATAAATTAAATCTTCCTCCCTTTGCCGATACAAGAGAGAGGTTTCAGTCTAGACGGCTCGATAATTTCTGATACCCTCCTCCCTATTTGGTCCCCGGAGAGTTTTTCTTTAATTAAATAAGATTAAATTTTTTTTTAAATCCATCCTTAAGGGCGTCATGGGTAATATCATCCCTTGTTAGTTTTAGTCATTCTAACTTTTAATTGCCACACTCCCTTCTTTCAGAGGCAATTTTAATCCACCTCTTTGATTACCGCCTTTTCCGTGTGATAAAGGAGGAAAAAATTAATCTTTTGTCATTCTAATTTATCGTTACTCCTCAGGGAATTAGGGAAGGCTACCAACTAAGCTAAACTTTATACAAAAAAGATAATATTGTGAAAAAAATATTTTTAAGCTCGATTTCTGGCGATGTGCCCCTAAAAAGTTGTGACTTGTCAGAGACACTGCTGTAAACGCATATAAAAGGCAGAGAGCTCATGAAGGGCGGCTTTATTGGAGAAATGACGAGAAAGTGTTCTTAATAGGGAGATAAACGCCAAAAAAGGGTGTTTCAAGAGAACGAGGATAACATCTCTCAGTACTTGCAGCATTTGCAGTAAATCATCGTTTGCCCGAAGTAGTTTAAAGTGACTTCCAGGTTACGATGGTGGTGCTAGAAGTTTAGAATTAAACGACGAGAAAGTGTGCTTAATAGGGAAAAACGCCAAAAAAGGGTGTTTCAAGAGAACGAGGATAACACCTCTCGGTACTTACAGCATTTGCAGTTAATCATCGTTTGCCTGTAGTAGTTTGAAGTGACTTCCACTTTGCGATGGTGGTGCTAGAAGCTTCGAAGCTTAGAATTAAACGACGAGAAAGTGTGCTTAATAGGGAGATAAACGCCAAAAAAGGGTGTTTCAAGAGAACGAGGATAACACCTCTCGGTACTTACAGCATTTGCAGTTAATCATCGTTTGCCTGTAGTAGTTTGAAGTGACTTCCAGGTTACGATGGTGGTGCTAGAAGCTTCGAAGCTTAGAATTAAACGACGAGAAAGTGTGCTTAATAGGGAGAAAACGCCAAAAAAGGGTGTTTCAAGAGAACGAGGATAACATCTCTCAGTACTTGCAGCATTTGCAGTAAATCATCGTTTGCCCGAAGTAGTTTAAAGTGACTTCCAGGTTACGATGGTGGTGCTAGAAGTTTAGAATTAAACGTCGAGAAAGTGTGCTTAATAGGAAGATAAACGCCAAAAAAGGGTGTTTCAAGAGAACAAGGATAACACCTCTCGGTACTTGTAGCATTTGCAGTAAAATCGTTTGCCCGAAGTATTTTGAAGTGACTTCCAGGTTACGATGGTGGTGCTAGAAGCTTAGAAGCTTAGAATTAAACGACGAAAAAGTGTGCTTAATAGGGAGTTAAACGCCAAAAATGGGTGTTTCAAGAGTACGAGGATAACACCTCTCGGTACTTGTAGCATTTGCAGTAAATCATCGTTTGCCCGAAGTAATTTGAAGTGACTTCCAGGTTACGATGGTGGTAGAAGCATTCAAAAATTTACAGAAGAAGCAATTTTCCATCCCATTGATTTCAACAAAGGAGCTAATATGGGCTCCTCAAAAATTTTTTTCAACCCATCCATCATACCATTCTGTTGCACATGACATCGGAAATAATTTGCCCAAGTGATTTCTTAAATTGATTTCTCAGGGTGAATCGGAACACAATAAGAGGGTGAGGTAAGAATAAGAAACAAGAGGGAGGATATGGATTTGTAACGGCGTTGATCCGCGGGGGTGAATTAGGCTTCACATGAATAAGCGATACTATTGAATCAGCGCCGCTCGCTGTAAAGGGTCGACTTGTAGAGTCGAAACACGTCCACCTATCTATAACAGACTTGCAAACACGTATTACCTAACCATTCCTTTCTAGGAGTTACAAACTTCCTTTCATCCTCTTCTCACAAGAATCTTTGTTAAGCCGGAAAATCGTTCAATATTTTCGGCCTAAAACGCCCCCTCACTGTCCGAGTCGATACAGTGTTGATTTATGTACTCGTTAATAATAAACGGGGTTGTTTGTCGCGGATTACGCCTGAAGGCTTTTAAAATGAACGATCATTTTTAAATGTGCATGCGACAAACTGCAGTAATGCAACTAATGAATATTTAATAAAACCGGGAGTAATTAGCACAACAAGTCAAATACATGCAGACAAACGTTTAATACATATTTCATCGTTATTAATAATGACGATTGTTCAATATCAACGAGCATTTTGATGAAAAACGAAGAATCTCCCAGGATGATAGATGCTACTATTTTAAATCTCTAAGTCCAAATTCTAAATCAACTCAAAAAGCAAATGAGGCGGTCCACCCGGAAGGGCGAACCCTTGGGTTCGTACCCACGAAGGGCGAACTCAACATCGGACAAATTTTTTGTTTTTTCATTTTCAGATTCTAGACCTCTTGGTGAATACACCATATAATTTTATGTTGAGTTCGCCCTTTTTCCCCTTTAAATACTTAAAAACCGATATGCGGCAAAGCTCTAACTGAGATATCCGAGCGGGTACGAAGGGCGAACTCCACATCCTAGTCCACAACCCCCACTCCTTTTCCCATTCCAGGGCATGACGTTTCTGTTGAGTTCGCCCGTAACATAAAACTTTAAAATGCGAATATCTCGAAACTACGTTTTGTTGAGTTCGCCCTTCGTACCCGGAGCGCCTCAAATCTACATACACATAAGACCAAAATTAATTTAATTTTCAGTGTCGTTAATCTTCCGAAATATGCAATTCCAAGGGTGGAGTAATATATTGAAGGGCATTAGTGGAGGTCTAAGGGTTACAAGTTAAAATTATTGAAGCGTAAACCACATCTGTATTTATTGCTTGTAAGCGTCGAGGGGTGTACGGGGGATTTGAAAACGAGGGTAAAAGGGAGGAAAAATCCAACGAGGAAAAGAGAGAAAAAAAATTCAATTATCTCTCCTCCTCTTCGTCGGCCATTTCTCTCGATTTTAATTGCATCGAAGGAACGTCTGATAACGTAAGATAACTGTTATCTTAGACAATTTAACGTTCCTGAGAAAGGGGAGATAACAAATTTGTGGGGGTTAAAAAAATTCCGTCAATCTCACACCCTTCGGGGTTTTTTTTAAGGGGGTGGATTATTTATAATTTCGAATCTTTAAAACCACCCTCCTAAGATTGCTCGTGTCATTCACGCCCCGTTTTTGAACCTTCGTTTACTTAAGTCTAATTCATTATCTCTTTCTATCTCAAGTGACAAATATCACAAGGGGGATTCTTCGTTAACTTTCCCCACATTCTAAGGCCCTAAATCATCAATTTTGACCTTCGTTTACTTAAGTCTAATTCATTATCTCTTCTATCTCAAGTGACAAATATCACAAGGGGGATTCTTCGTTAACTTTCCCCACATTCTAAGGCCCTAAATCATCAATTTTTTGCGTAGGAGTGTACCTGAAGGGCTTTTAAGAAGTTAAAGTCTATAATAAACCATACTTACCTGTATATTTGCGGTTTGAAGAGCCTATTAATACTGCAGAAGCCATTTGTGGTGAATAGAAAGTGCCTTGTGGAGCATGCATCAACATGGGGGAGGAAGGACCGAAACGTTAATGCCGCTTCCTGTATTCATGCAGCAATCAAGGAATGGTTATTCATTAGACCGCTACACGAATGCGTCCCTCTCCGGGAAACATCTGTAATGAAAAGCTCATTTGCTCCTCCGGGCGCCTCCTTTCTTCGTAACGGCTCCTCAACCGAAAATTAAAGGCTCGTTTTAAGCCGTTTTCTAAGCATTAACGCCTCAAAATTATCTTTAAATATAAACAAAAAGCGATGTTCCGCCTATAAAAGGGAACAAAAAAATATATAAAAAAGTTTGAAACCAGATCTTCCCCTGGCGTCCTATTCCGGACCGTGTATTCCAACCTCTTTCCTCTACATAAATCTAAAAGACGTCTCTTTGAATCTCTTTGCGGCCTTACCCTCCAACCATTTGTTTTCAGATGGCCCCTTTTTATTGTATTTTTTTAAAAATATCATTAAATCGACCAAAAGTATCAATTTTGCCACCAGAAAATTAAGAAAACGACCAAAAATCTATCGAAAACGGGAGTTTCTGGGGCCCAAAAAGTGAGAAACGAAAAAATTTGGAAAAAGAGCTTTTTAAGGATCAAGAAATCACCAAAAATCCGGTAAAACTAAGTCTTATTTGATGGATTCTAATTAGAGGAATAATCCCCAAAAAGCTGTTTTTTGGGGCCAAAAATCTGAGAAAATCGTGCTGATACGTTGTAAATTTTGCCACCAGAAAATTAAGAAAAAGTCCAAAAATCTATTGAATACGGAAGTTTCTGGGGCCCAAAAAGCGAAAAGTCGAAAAAATTCGGAAAAAGTGCTTTTTTATTATCAAGAAATAACCAAAAACCTACTAAAACGTGAGTCATGTGTGATGGACTCTAATTAGAGGTATAATCCCCAAAAATCTGTTTTTTACACCAAAATTTTTTTAAAAATATAAGGAGTATTTGGTAGAATTTGGTGAAAATTTGGTGAAAATCAGAAACAACGGTCGGCCGCAGCGCAGGTTATTTAAATTTCAAACGTGCATATCTCCGCCATTTTTCGAAATTCAAAAATCGCAGACGATAATTCTTTTTAACTATTCAGGAAAGTATCAAGGTAGAAATAATGGGATTTTCCTCGAAGGGAGGTCCCTCTCGTAACGGGTGGACGTATGAAATTTCTCCCCACTAAAATGAAAATTAATGTAGAAAATTGATGACTTTTTTTTACACCAAAAATTTTTTTAAAATATAAGGAGTATTTGGTGAGAATTTGGTGAAAATTTGGTGAGAATCCGGTGAAAATTTGGAAAAATTTGGTGAAAATCAGAACAACGGTTCGGCCCAGCGCAGTTATTAAATTTCAAACGTGCATATCTCCGCCATTTTTTCGAAATTCAAAAATCGCAGACGATAATTTCTTTTTCAACTATTCAGGAAAGTTGTGTGAAAATTTGAAAATCAGATGAAAACTGTGGCCGTAAAAGTGTTCCGGAAAAAGCTACGGACGGCCGGCACCACAGACAAAGTTGAGGTCAATAAAGATTCGATTTGACCCTCCGGTGTCTGGAAGACCCAAAAACCCGACGTGGAGGGTATCACAATAACTTCTTTAAGTTAAAATTATTTGATTAGTTCTGGACCATTTTTCTTATAGCCAAGAAAACGTAGTCGCTATAATTTAGTGACCTTTCTTTCAGCTCAAGTTTATAACCGACGAAAAATATCGCTTATCAAAACCGTTTCATTAGGCCACCTTGTTTGCATCAGGGAACGATAAATCCGGTAAAGAGCGGAGGTCGGAACCCAGGGACGAAGTGGTTCCAACTTCTATAAGTTATTAACTCCGAACTTCGGATGAGTTTTATAAAAGTGCCGCAGTTTATCTCGACAAGCGGGAGAGGAAAAAAAAGGAACAAAAGCCGCTAAAATTAAACCCAAAGGAGTCTTATATTAAAAAAGCCAGAGGGCCTTTTACTCCCCTTTTTGGGCTTAAATCTCAGTTTTTAATAAATCAAGGATTTTAAAAACGTTTAAAAGTGTGATTATTGAATAAAGTAGTTTTTGAATGGCATCTAATAAATATGACTGAGAAACAGCTTATTGTTGTGACAAGGGTGAAATCTCTATTTTCCAGCTCCCATTAATATCAGGGAAGGAAGACCTTACGGTTCGTTTACCACTTGGAATCTTTTTTTCTCTTTTCTATTCTTCGTCGTATTCCCTTCCTCCCCGTGCCTTTTGATAAACCGAGATGGACAATAGAACCGTAGAATTGTCCTTTTGTCGTGCCTTGGAGTCAAAAGAACGGAATAAAAAAGAAAAGAGGGAACAGGTAATGGGGAGGCGGACGGTTTCGGATTGAATCGTCATGGAAAAAGGAAGTGTCACGGAGCGTCTTACTCCAGAGGCGACAATTATAAGTAAAATAGAAGGTACCGTGGGAATAGAATCCTGGCTTATTTTTTAACAAAAAGAACTTTTATAAAATAGAAAAAACCACAAATCACTGATGTCAGAATCCTTTTTAACAAATCGATATCGAACAGACTAATTGAGGCGCTCCGGGTACGAAGGCGAACTCGACATCGGACAAATTTTTTTTTAACTTCCTTAAAGAAGTTTTGTGATACCTCGACGTCGGGTTTTTGGGGAAGGGTCCTCCAGTTTTTTTTTTCATTTTCAGATTCTAGACCTCTTGGTGAATACACCCATAATTTTTATGTTGAGTTCCATTTTTTCCCCTTTAAATACGAAAAAACCGAAACTTTAAAATGCGAATCGAAACTACGTTTTGTCGAGTTCGCCCTTCGTACCCGGAGCGCCTCAATTCAAGTCTTTTTTTTTCAAAAAATTTTCCGAGTTTTTTTTTTAATGTTCTAAGTTTTCTTTTTTAAATTTGCGCTTTTTTTTCCGAAATTTTTTTTTTAAGTAGGTATCAAGATAGAAATAATGGGTTTTTTCTCCAAGGGAGGTCCCTCTCGTAACGGGTGGACGTATGAAATTTCTCTCCCTACTAAAATGAAAATTAATGAGGAAATTGATGACTTTTTTTACACCAAAATTTTTTTAAAAATTTAAGGAGTATTTTGTGAAAATTTGGTGAAAATCTGGTGAAAATCAGAACAACGGTTCGGCCGCAGCGCAGTTAAAGGAAGTGTCTCCACGTCTTACTCCAGAGGGCGACAATTATAAGTAAAAGAAGTACCGTGGGAATAGAATCCTGGCTTATTTTTTACAAAAAGAACTTTTATAAATAAAAAACCACAAATCACTGATGTCAGAATCCTTTTAACAAATCGATATCGAACAATCCCCGAAGAGTCAAACAAAATAAATTTAAAATTTCTATTCCAGTTACATTACGTATTTAGTGTTTTAAAAATTCTGTTGAACAATACCGGAATAAATAACGCCAAGAATATTATGAAGGTTCGGAGTGGGTTAGGTGCGGCTGGTACAGACAACCCCCTTGAATTCAGATCACGTCCGACGAGAAGCTGGAATTAGAGGGCATCGATTGCTTTATGCCTTTCCCTCTTTCGACCTCCGCTCCCACACCCTGGCTTTCACCTATTCATTATTTGTTTACGCCCATACCCTTTTTATTTGTAAAAAAAAATCTTGTTTATCCTTTGTAAAAAAATTTACCATCAATCATGATCGATCAACGCCAATACCTGAAACAAAAAAAAAATTTTATAAATTTTCACAGAAAAAAGATAATATCTCATGAGTAAAACCAGTCTGCCACTTGGGATTGTATTTCGCCCCGGGGAAGCTCCAATTAAATAAGAGGGCAATATATCTCGCCCTATCTACTGAATTCTTTTTTCGAAAAGGCGGGGAGAAAAAAAAAACTCCCAGGGTGAATGAATAGAAATGCATCGATAAGAAGGTCACCAGCTGGACGGCGTGCTCCATTTTTACCGATAAGCCCCAGGCGTTCTACACCTGTTCGACTAATAAAGAATATCTACAGATAACATCCGTCGTAATTATAGTATTTCGAAATCATCTACAGACAAATTATTTTACAATTTGTTCATATCCAGGGTACCCTCAGGCTCATTTATGTTTGAAATTGAGGCGCTCCGGATACGAAGGGCGAACTCGACATCGGACAAATTTTTTAACTTCCTTAAAGAAGTTATTGTGATACCCTCAACGTCAGTTTTTTTTTTCATTTTCAGATTCTAGACCTCTTGGTGAATACACCCATATAATTTTTATGTTGAGTTCGCCATTTTTTCCCCTTTAAATACGTAAAAACCGAAACTTTAAAATGCGAATATCTCGAAACTACGTTTTGTCGAGTTCGCCCTTCGTATCCGGAGCGCCTCAATTGTCCCTTATTAACATAGTATCGTTCACCAGAGAAAACTTTATAAAAAGAAACAGAAAATACTGGTAAAAGCGCTTGTACTTCCCTACTTAAAATTTTTTTCCAAGTTCATAAATCAGGCGTTTCATGGGACATTCGCGCTAAGAAGATTTATTCGCTTTCCTTATTTTTTTTTCTTAAAAAAGAAGTCAAAAAGTGTATAAAAACCCCGAAAATGGGTATAAGAAATAAAAATTTCTTCTATTTCATTTTTTAATAACAATTATAGTTGAGATGACTAAAATGTGGTTTTTTTGCTGAAAT
Source organism: Orius insidiosus (assembly GCA_014119065.1). Classification (NCBI taxonomy): domain Eukaryota; kingdom Metazoa; phylum Arthropoda; class Insecta; order Hemiptera; family Anthocoridae; genus Orius; species Orius insidiosus. The sequence continues at coordinate 113,551 of JACGAQ010000044.1, read as the reverse complement.
GAAGGCATATTTTTGTTTAATTTAAGAAAGAAATTGTAAAAGAAGAGATTTTTTAAGAAAATATTAAATGTATGATAATATATGGAGAAGTGTATTCTCTCCGGCGAAACCTTATTTGATAAAGAAAGAGGATTTTTATACAAACAAGCTTGTCTGCATGCTGTTTCATCTCGGGGGAAAAATATGAAAAAATGGAAAAAGAGAAAAAAAGTCTGATTCTTTTGCCATTTAATCAACGGTCGAAGGAGTTGACTGTCGTAAGTGACGAGTAATGAAGAACTCAATCTCCATTAGCTCCGTGTGAGAGAAGCCCGAGTTTAATAATGTTGGGTTAGCCTCGGCTGGGGTCGGTTGATAGGAGATGGTTGAAACCCGAGGTAAATACAAAGTGACTGAGTTAATATTTAATATGTTTAGAGCAAATAAGAAGGGGGTCGCGGGGCGACGGGAGGGCTACGGAATACGGGGGGGTTTGTAAACGGGCCGTCTTGAGATATTGGAAGGAAAGCGCTCTTCTCATATCCAGAGCCCCCGACGCGTACCCCTAGCCCTCCTACTTCTTCCCCCGGCGTTCCCTTTAATGAAAACCAGTGCAAACAGCTCTTCATGAATACACGACGGCTTCTCTTCTCTATTCAACCTCCCACTTCAAGATATCCTTCACACAAAATTTGTTTAAAAAAGAAACTTTTAAAACTGCTATTTAAGAACCTTTACCATCTTAAATTTTGTTTAAAAAATTTTTATTTGTGCTCAATTTTTTTGTAACACCCGCATAAAACAAAAAATGAAACAATGCTCGGCACCTGTTAGACATGGGAGGGGATTTGTCGTTCAGCGGACTCGGCGGAGATGAAAAACTGACTTATAAAAGCTCTCTGGAGAGCTGTTGACCAGAAAAGCCACCCCTTTTTTTCAATCCAGTTTTATCTCTCAACCCGCCTCATACGCATTTTTTATTTATTCCGCTACAAGGCATTTGATTCCGATTTATCTTTTTTTTCTCCGATTAGAAAATATCTTGCATGTCACCACTTTTCAATTTTTTTTTAAATTACAAAAACTGTTTGAAGTTAGAAAAAATAATAACTTTTTTTTTCTATTAGATATTGATGGATCAAAACAAGGCCATTAAGGTAAATTTTTTTTTATGCTTTGTGCGGTCATAATGGAGTCTTTTAATAATTTATTCATACCTTAATAGAAACATTTTTTTTTCTTTTATATTCTTAAATACTTAAACACAAAATCGAACTAAAAACTCTTAGGGTGACAATTTAACACGAGTAAGGGCTCTTTTTTGACCGCGAATCATACCGCTGCCACCAGTTTTTAAGATGGATCTTTTACTGATGGCTGCTTCTGTAGTTGGAAGGACAGATTCTGCTAGTTTAGGGGTTATATTAACTAAAAACTCTTAGGCCGACAATTTAACACGAATAAGGGCTCTTTTTTGACCGCGAATCATACCGCTGCCACCAGTTTTTAAGATGGATCTTTTACTGATGGCTGCTTCTGTAGTTGGAAGGACAGATTCTGCTAGTTTAGGGGTTATATTAACTAAAAACTCTTAGGCCGACAATTTAACACGAATAAGGGCTCTTTTTTGACCTCGAATCATACCGCTGCCACCAGTTTTTAAGATGGATCTTTTACTGATGGCTGCTTCTATAGTTGGAAGGACAGATTCTGCTAGTTTAGGGGTTTGTGAGTAAGGAAGCTATTCGAGTATAAAACGCACATAATGACTGGGATCCATTGGCTGGAGCCAAGTGAATGATTAAAGGGAGTTACACTCTCCCCTAACTACTTGTACCGAGTTACCTGCTTCTGGAACTTTGCTAACTAATTAGTTCAGTTAGCAGATTAGCCGCTTCTATTCCCCTAAAAATTTTTCAGTTGGTAAAGAATGTTGTCGAAAAAATAAGCTTAAATGGTGTGAAAAGGGGGAATTGAGAGAATCCGGCGTCACGTGACGTGTTATTCACAAGCGATAAGAGCCGAACAGAGGGCGTAGCTGGGTTATTCCATTATTATTTTGTCCTCCCCCAACCAGGTCCGAAATATCGTAAATCCGCTCCTTTCGTGTTTAGCCATCGACTGCGTTTGACGTCTATACGATTTTCTATTCCTCGTAAAACAAGCGGTTTAAAACCTGAATTAAAACATTTAATAAAGTAAAATTGTAAAAAATGGGGTGTGGACAGAGTAACTTGTCCTGGCAATTATACAGAAGGCAATTGTAGTCCGGCCCCGGGGGTTAATAGTGCCCGCCTGGTAAAAAGAGGGGAAGTGAGAGAAGCATTCGGCCCAGAATTCCAGTCACGGAGCCTTTAGGCTATGGTTTAATATAGGACGCCTTTACCTTCCGAAACGTGGAGGGGGCGGCGCGGAATCCCTTACATTGAAGGGAAAACACCGGTTGGGAAAAGCGCAATTAACTAGACTAGTTAAAAACTGCGCCCGTACGCTTTCCCGCGTTTTCTCTCTGGCCCTAATTTTACAAAAGACCTTCTAGAAATAGGGTAAGGTGAACTTTTTAAATGAACAATTCACCTCCAGCCTGACACAGCAACTTAAATTGGACTCCTTTATCTCAGGCTACTCCCCCAACTTTTGGGTTTTATATTCTTAATATACTCACAGAATTAAAAATACAAATAAAAACAGCAATAAAAGTCAACTCATTTTTTGAGCGGGGAAATTTTAACGCTAGCACAAATTTTAACACAAATAGAGAAAGCGTTATTCAACAGTTTAGGTTTTTATTTGACCGGAAAATGCTTATGCTGCCAGCCAACTAAGCCCCTCCGCCGTTTTTTTTATCCTACTCTTTTTCCATGGGTAAACAGTAGCCCATTCGAGGAACATAACCTATCATTTGGAGGGGCAGTTGCCCAGGATGAGCTCTCGAGAGTTACCCTCAGGAGCGTACTTGTTGCATTTATATCGCTGTTTATTCCCGCTATTTATTACATAACCTCCCTACCCTTTTCACGGCGATTCTGCGACACTTCATGTCTATTGCTCAACGGGTAATGATCCCACCCCAAAAAATCCCATTCAAGTATATCACAATATACACAATCTTTTTTCGAAAATTTTTTTTTCTGTATTGGGGGGCAAAAACCATTCCAATTTTTTTTCATATCGACGACATTGCGCAAATTCCCTATAAATATGTCGGGGATTGGAATATTTTTTTGTTTAAGGGAGAAGAGGGTAACACTGTAAGTATCTCCATAAGGTGCTTCCTCTCTGCTGGCACTTCTCAAATTCCAGCCCTCTTTCGCCACTCACGCGCCTTCACCGAGAGCACAGACCTGACTACTCTCAGTCACCGCAGGAGACAGCCCTCACCCCCTCTCACATAAGGGCGGCTGTACCCAGAGATGGGCAAATCATAGGAATATTTATCTGTGATTAAGAATAAGATTAAATTCGTATTCACGTAGTAAAAGTATGATTAAAATCACACTCAGGAGTATGATTAAGAATAAAATCACAGAGATGATTAAGAATCAACTTTTAATCACAGGAAATCCGTGATTAATCCCAGAAAGCTGTGATTATTCACCGGAACGTTGGAATCTTTAAAATTTTGATTTGTCAATATTATAAATAATGATTACAATTTTAGAGTTTTAGAGATTGATAGATTTTTTGTTTTTAGTTTTTGAGAGTAAATTGTGATCAGAGGTGACAATACTCACAGATTCCTCTGATTACACAATTTACTAATGATTAATCAAGCTTTTCCCTTAATTAATCCCAGATTCCAATGATTAATCATTATTTTCCTATGATTAATCACAGATTTCAATGATTAATCATTATTTTCCTAAGATTAATCACAGATTCCAATGATTAATCATTATTTTCCTATGATTAATCATTATTTTCCAATGATTAATCATTATTTTCCTATGATTAATTAATCATTATTTTCCTATGATTAATCATTATTTTCTTATGATTAATCATTATTTTCCTATGATTAATCATTATTTTCTTATGATTAATCATTATTTTCCTATGATTAATCATTATTTTCTTATGATTAATCATTATTTTCCTATGATTAATCACAGATTCCAATGATTAATCATTATTTTCCTATGATTAATCATTATTTTCCTATGATTAATCACAGATTCCAATGATTAATCATTATTTTCCTATGATTAATCATTATTTTCCTATGATTAATCACAGATTCCAATGATTAATCACAGATTCCAATGATTAATCACAGATTCCAATGATTTATCATTATTTTCCAATGATTAATCACAGATTCCAATGTTTAATCATTATTTTCCTATGATTAATCACAGATTCCAATGATTGATCATTATTTTCCAATGTTTAATCATTATTTTCCTATGATTAATCATTATTTTCCTATGTTTAATCATTATTTTCCTATGATTAATCACAGATTCCTGTAATTGATCACAACATTCTGGTGATTAATCACAGATTTCTGGGATTAATCACAGATTTCCTGTGATTAAGAGTTGATTCTTAATCGTCTCTGTGATTAGGATTTTATTCTTAATCATACTCACGAGTGTGATTTTAATCTTATTCTTAATCTCAGAAAAATATTCCTATGATTTAAAATCTTAATCATATTCATGATTAAGATTTTGCCCATCTCAGACCCTTCTACACTTCACCTTCGCCTTGACCATCTTCACTTCTACACACAGCGAAAAGAGCAAGTCTACGCACAGCGAAAGGATGCACCTTATGGAGACACTTACAGTGTTACCCTTCTCCCTTAAACCAAAAAAAATATTCCCTGACAAATAAATAATAAAAATTGGTGTACCAAAATATTTAAAGATGAAAGGATGTAATTTAAACTAAAAATGGCGTCCAGATGTAGAACAAGGGAACCCCTCTAGCCAAAGAACAAACCGTACAGGTTCTATTTGTTTTTCTCAGCTTTCTTTCATTGTCCTTTCTTTTGGTGGGGTTCTCTTTTGATAAAAAAAAGGGGACAGCTGCCATTTTCTCTCTCGGATTTCAAGATGTCCTCATACTAGATTTCGACAAAGGGGTATTGTCACAATTGGGGACCCCTACTAAGGAACACACCATTGGTTGAACCCCTTTTTTCTATAAAGAAAGACATCCTGCGCTACCGGACATTATTCTACAATTCAAAAATAATCAAACCCGAATTTCCTTTCATTCTTAAATCTTTTGTTTAAAAAAAAAATACATGAGACCGAAAAATCCAGAAATCGTTATCAAATAGGCTGAAAGTGAAGATTGGCAATATGATTTTTTTATTGTAAAAAAATATCCGAGATGACAGATGAAGTTCGGTTGTCAAAGTTGATTTGAATGGGTTCATATTCAGAATCAAAATTGCATTTTACGTCAATCTAACCTTCTATTATCGCCCGTTTTTGAGTGTTGTAACTCTTTTGTTTCGAGCGTCAATTAGTAGATATCGAACAAGCGTTGTGGCAGTCATGATCGCATGTTAACTTAATAATAGACGGCTACAAAAACGCTCGGGAGAGCTCTTCGTTCAATAGTTAATAAAAATGCTTTCTCAACGTGTTATTATCAAGCCATCATCGAGCGATATTAAAAGTCACCGGAGATAATTTTTTAAGCGTTTTATCGAATTCTTTACGTCTTTTTAATCGCATGCCTGGAGTAATGAATCATTTCCTTGTGTTTTTGTTTTAAACGCTCTTGTAAATGATTTAAAGGCGTCGGGTATTTTTCCGGCTCGTTGAAAAGGAGGGTGAGATATTTAGTGGAAAACTGGAAGAATCCAGAGCCCCACTTAAGATTCTTTCCCTGAAGGGAAAGTGCGAGTAGATTACGTTCAGTCCTTTTAAAATTTATTATTCATAAATTTCTCCCAGGTGGTTCTTTCTGTCCGGGCTTTCCAGGGAAAACAGCGAAGGGGAAGCGTGAATGACAAAATTACAAAAATAAAACTTTTCCTTAAGATAAATTGAGGCGCTCCGGGTACGAAGGGCGAACTCAACATCGGACAAATTTTTTTTTTCATTTTCAGATTCTAGACCTCTTGGTGAATACACCCTATAATGTTGAGTTCGCCCTTTTTTTCCCTTTAAATACGTAAAAACCGATATGCGGCAAAGCTCTAACTGCGATATCCGAGCGGGTACGAAGGGCGAACTCCACATCCTAGTCCACAACCCCCACTCCTTTTCCCATTCCAGGGCATGACTTTTTTGTTGAGTTCGCCCGTAACATAAAACTTTAAAATGCGAATATCTCGAAACTTTGTTGAGTTCGCCCTTCGTATCCGGAGCGCCTAAATTGAAGAGGTATAAATTTTTTTAATTATTATTAAAATTGAAAAGGTAAAATTATAAACTGTTGATAAGTAAACAGTATTTATCGTTAGGAAGAGACTGAGTTGGTGAGGGAGAGAAAACAGTGATATAATTGCTGTTGAGAGCCGAGGGGTATTTTGTAAGTCATTCATTAACAAAGTGGAATGAGAGGGTAGGAGTGGGTTTAATGCAATTACTAAAGAGAAGGAGATAGAAACGAGCGAGTATACGAGCGAGAAGGATTGTTGCCTACGGCGCTAAAGCCTTTCCTGCACATTAGAACGTCGAGGCGGGTAGGTAGTCCTTTTGTCTCTTGAATCACTCGGATTATTTCGAGGATCTGCTCCTGAATTAAAATAACATCACACCGGTCCTGGAAGGTAAAGCAGGGAGGAGAGGATTATTAAAACGTATGGCCGACTCAATCTGAAATCAGGTTCCTACTTTCAATGGTGTATTAACGACTTTTTCACGACAGAAAGCCTTGCATTCACTGGGAATTGGGATTTGGTCAAAATAGCCATAGATCTTCCATGTCATTCATTAACGCTGATATGTTCATAATACTGTATTAGCTATTTTTTAACAAGTGCAGTTTTAAACTGGTTTCAAACTCCTGGAGCATGCGCAGAACTATTTGGACGTCAAATTTGAAGTCCGATGCCTTCAGATGACTTCAGATTTGACGGACAAATCGATTTGCGCATGCTCCAGGAGTTAAAAAGTTTTTCACTGCAGTTGGAACGAAGCTATTATTGGGAGGGAGAGGTCGCATACCAAAATACCGAGGAAAACAAAAAAAACCTGGCAAAAACGACTATTTTTCAGTCCAGGGGCCAATGGAAAATCAAAGCCGTCAGATGACTTCAGATTTGACGGACAAATCGTTCTACGCATGCTCCAGGAGTTTGACGTCAACTTTGAAGTCATATGCCGTCATATGACTTCATATGTGACGGACAAATCATTCTGCGCATGCTCCAGGAGTTTGTCACTGCAGTTGGAACGAAGCTATTATTGAAAGGGAGAGGCCCCATACCAAAATACCGAGGAAAACACGTAAAAACCTGGAAAAAACGACTTTTTTTTCCATTCAAGGGCCAATGGCAAATCAAATACCGTCAGATGACTTCAGATTTGACGGACAAATCGTTCTGCGCATATTCCAGGAGTTTTCGTCAACTTTGAAGTCATATGCCGTCGTATGACTTCAGATTTGACGGACAAATCGTTCTGCGCATGCTCCAGGAGTTTGTCACTTCAGTTGGAACGAAGCTATTATTGGGAGGGAGAGGCCCCATACCAAAATACCGAGGAAAACACGTAAAAACCTGGAAAAAACGACTTTTTTTTGCCATCCAAGGGCCAATGGAAAATCAAATGCCGTCAGATGACTTCAGATTTGACGGACAAATCGTTCTGCGCATGCTCCAGAGTCTGACGTCAACTTTGAAGTCAAATGCCGTCAGATGACTTCAGATTTCACGGACAAATCGTTCTGGGCATGCTCCAGGAGTTGAAAAGTTTGTCACTGCAGTTGGAACAAAGCTGTTATGTATTGGGAGGGAGAGGCCACATACCAAAATACCGAGGAAAACACCCATAAACCTGGAAAAAACGACTTTTTTTTCCATCCTAGGGCCAATGGAAAATCAAATACCGTCAGATGACTTCAGATTTGACGGACAAACCGTTCTGCGCATGCTCCAGGAGTTTGTCACTTCAGTTGGAACAAAGCTATTATTGGGAGGGAGAGGCCGCATACCAAAATACCGAGGAAAACACCCAAAAACCTGGAAATAACGACTTTTTTTCAATCTAAGAGCCAAGGGAAAATGCTCAATAATCTGGTAAGAAAATTTTCTTCAGCAAACAAACGGGACGTCACATTACATAGTTTTAAGCATTCTAGCGCAATTAAGGTCTCAAATATGTTTTCCCCTATTGTTTTCGCGTACGCCTTTCATAATCTCTTGATCTTCTCATTCTCCTTCCTTTCATTCTCCTTACAAGTTTTCGATTAGCTTTCCCTTCTGCGTTTTCCTTTTCTTAACTTCCAATTGGCAAGATCGAGCCCCGAACACTTCTTGCATGTAAATGTTTTACTTACCACTCTCCTCAGCTAATTGCCGGCGGAGTTCCCTTCAATAATGCTTTCACTTACAGACCCTTTTCACAATTTCTAAGAAAACGAAATTGTATTCGAATAAGGAAATTTTCACCCTGACATACAAATCGACTTGTTTTTTTAATTTTAAAAGCAATTACTTCCCATATTGTTTAATTAAAGAAAAAAATCAATTTCCAATATTAGCGCAATTATAAAATTTCCCGATTTCAATATCTTTCAATTAATTGGGAGAATTCCAATTAATTGGGCATTAGGAAGCCTTTATAAAGTGTTGCAATTTGTTTCTAACTTGAAAATTGCCTTCCCTCTCCCTTTTTCTTTAAAACACGTCAATATAAAAGAATATCGAATTTCAAAGCCTGTTCCACCCCTGTTAAAATATCATTAACTTTCAAACTGATTGTTTAAAAGGATACTGTTTAAAAGTTTCTAGTGACTCGATAATTGGCTTAGAACAATTGACCATTAAAGAACAAAGTGTTTAATCCTTTCAATCAGCCACCCCTTCGTTGTCCATCCCTTCAAAAACCCAACACTTAAATAATTATTCAATCATTATTCCAATTTCCGACATCGCCCACACAAAACTCATCACGATATTTACTTACCCATTAATTTAATTTTTTTTCCTCATCATAAAAGGGGTCTAACTGAAGACTAAATTATTTTAATTGTATTAATTGAAGACCAAGGGCTTAAATAATTTTTTTTTTATGTCTCGCTTTTTATTGAGACCTTGTTAAAGTGTCATTTATTTTAATTATTTTCATTCTCTTTTAGGTAGAAGTCAACAATTTTTAATTGGACATTTTTACAAAATAAAATTTTTCTTTTTAGCAATGAGTAAAAAAAAGTTACTTCAACTCTGAATGTTGAATAAGTGAACAAACTTCATCAATCGATGACAAATATTTTCTATATAAGCCGTTCTTAAAAAGAGTGTCAAAATCTCATTTTTAACTTCCGTAAAGAAGTCATTGTGATACCCTCATCGTCGGGTTTTTGGGGTCTTCCAGATCCCGGAGAGTCAAATCGAATATTAATCTTTACCGATCTCAACTTTGTCGGTGGTTCCGGCCGGCCGTCCGCAGTATTTTTTTCCGGAACACTTTTGTGGCCACATTTTTCATCCGATTTTCACCAAATTTTCACACAAATTTCTTTAGCTGGTGAAGAAGAATGTAACAAGGGCGATTTTTGAATTTCGAAAAGGAGATATGTCTGTTTGAAATTTTAAAAAATTCGTTGCGGCCGAACCGTTAATCCATTTTCACCAAATTTTCACCAATTACTCCTTATATTTTTTAAGAATTTTCGGTGTAAAAAATTGTCACTTTTTAATTGTTATTATTATTTTTTTTTAAGCAGGGAGAAATTTCATACTTCTACCCACTCCGAGAGGCACATCCGTAGGCCAAAGAGCCCTTTATTTCTACCTTGACCTGATTTAGGAATGATATTGAGAATTGTCTTAGTTATTTTTAGGCATTCTTACCTTCTTTTACATGAATTTAGGCTTTTTTTTTAAAAAAGAGAGAAAAGCATTTTTCTACGTTTGAAGAAGGCGGGGGAGCAAATGAATTTCGCCCAAGGGAAGTAATGTGCGGTTTGCTCTTCGAAATTAGTATACATCAACTTCTTCATTTCGCCGTAGTGTCGTTTAGAAAGCTGAAGGAATTTCTCACTCCTTGCTTTATTAGTTTTAACCCCCCCAAACCTTACCCTCGCACTTTTTCTTCTGACGATTCATTCTCTACCCCACGGCATTTTTTTTTTAATTTCCAAAAAAAATTTCTCTGATTTTTTTGATGAAATTAAAGCGTTGAAAGTTTGAAAATTTATTGACATATAAGGTCTTCCTAATAAAACTGAGTAAATGACTTCGAAGAAAATTAAAGTGTAGAACCCTTTATGATCAAACAAAACCGTAATGGCGGATCAAAATGTTCATTACGGACACAAAATATTCTTCACGAAATGGCATCGTTAACGGAAATTCATTCGACTAATAAAAACCGACGTTTTTACTCTGGTAAACATTACGCGGAGTATCATCGACAAAACGTTTCCCCCGATAGTTGGTTTATTGGAGATACGTATTTAGGAAAACGAGTGAGCCATCGTTGAATTAATAATGAGAATCGTACAAATCCTATTATTGTCTAATGATACATAATAAGGGCGAACCATTTTATTGAAAAAATTGAAAACGAGATCTCTTTTCGGGACGATTATTATCATGGGGCTTAATCGATACTTATTTTTAACTTGAGCAAAATGTCAGGTTTTATGTTCAAAATAGCCTATTCTTATTTTAATAATATCTTAGTTAATAAAGTTATTAGTGGAATAAAAATACTCCATATCAAGGGTTAAAATCAACAAAAAAATAATAACCCAACGGCAGAAATGCCCAAATGATTTTTTCCCCATAATTCAAATCTTAAATAGTTTGAAAAAGTCAAAACCACCTAATTTCCGGTAAAATTTATTTATTTATTTATTTATTAATGCTTACAGGTAATACCTAAATAGCATGAATGGAATATAATAACTATACTAATTAAGCTAATAAATAAACATAACACATAACACTAAAATAATAAATTAACGATGGATATAAACTAAATAAATAAATAATCACAAAATCATGTAAGCTCAGAGCGAAGTACCAGAATCACTTGTCTGATCGATCGAGCAAAATCCATTTCCAGCTTGATAAATTCGATCTGCTTGTAAAAAAAAGAGGTTCCTTAGACTAACAAATCGTGGAAATCGCCAGGAAATCCTGTTAAAAGGGAACCAGTATCCAAGGAAACGGAAGTTGAGTTAAAATGAGGTTTACTAAGATTTTTTTTTCTCAAAAATCTTGTTTTTATGAACAAAAACTCTAAAAAAATCTGTGAAAAAGGCTGTTTATTATTTTTTTTTTTTTGGCAAAATTCGAGGAAAATCCTAAGAATCTTCGTTATTAAATTGAGGTTTTCATTCACAATAACCGTAAAAACTTTGTAAAAATCATTAAAAATAATTTTTTTTTTTTTTTTCAAAAAGCGGATAAAATGCGTTAAATTTTTCGAATTTACCTTCTTTAACTATCAAAAAAAAAAAAAAAAAAAAAAAAAAAAAAAAAAAAAAAAAATCTCCGAAAAATTTAGTAAAAGAGGGATTTTCAGTCAAAGGATAAGCAATGCCCAAAAACCTGGTAAAATTCAACCAAAAGCTTGAAGACACTTTTCTTTTAATATGTCCTTTCTTTGTAGACAATGGGAAAATTAAAAGTCATTTGGATCACCTAGAGAGAGAAAAAAAAAAATTCTATCGAAAAGTAATGGAAAAAATAACCAGAGATGACCATCGATAATAAATTGGCTCTTTTCTGGATAAAGGGCCGTAAAATCCGTTTTAATGGTTTCCGTCCTCCTGGCCTGAGGAGATAAGGAGTTTTCTTAATATACCCTAAGACTTAAGTTATTAAATAGGAATTGAAGAGTGTAAAGATTAGTGCGTCTAGAAAAGAAGAAAAGAGGAATTAAACGGAACGTCGTTTGCATGAAAAGGGGTTTGAAGTGTCCTGAAAGGGGAAAAAAACCCATCGGAAGCCAATTCCAAAGTAAATACCCTTCTGTTGTGAACCGATAACAATCGAATGATTGCTCTAATTTCCCCTCTTATTCTATACTTCTGATAATATCGCATTCGGTAATTGCGTTGCTCATCAATGCATAAAGGTTCAGTGATTAAACTCCAGTGAATTTCCCAAAACTTAAAAATCCCTTATTAACATAATGCACACCTGTTTCCTTTTCCAGTAAGCTTCTTTTAATTATTTTTTTTAGTGCACGGATGATTAATTAGGTGGCGAATTTTTCACGCGAAAAACTGATTCCATCAGCTGACTATAAATCTCTTCAGATAGCTAGGTGATCCATCTTTGAATCTCTTGGTATACTTGACGGTAATTTATACATGATATATTGTTCAGCTGGTTAGGGCTCGACGTTCCGATTTCGGACCCGATCGGACTTCAAGCCCTTCAACATCAATCCTCAGCCCAACGTGCGAACACTGTTAACATTGGAAAAGCTGTTAATACTCACTAAGCTTATGTTACCGGATTGATTGATGCCGTTTATTAATCAATGTTACATGACCTGGATATGCGCGGACCTTCATCGAATTTTCTTCCAACATCCGAAGACTGCAAAAATCTAATAACTTTTGACAATTTTTTAAAAATATAACCCTTTATAAAAAAAGATGTTAACGCCCCGACAAGCGCAAAACAAAAAAAATTAAATAAAAGTCTAATTTTACAATAGTTGGCTTCAGAAAAAGACTCTCGAGCTACAAAGCAGGATCTCATGAATGAATAATCACAGAGGGAAAGAGGAGATGTTTTTTTACAAACCGCTGTTTTCCACTCCAACATGGCCCCAAAATCCTCTTAGTAATGAATAAACTTGTTTTTTTCGTTTTATTATTAAAACCTTTCTATTTATTGGATTGTGACTAAGAAAACAAGCAAAATAAAGTAGAAAAGCAATTTTTTGAAAGTTCCAGTTTTATAGACTCCGGTTCTTTATAGTATCATGAGCATAGATGTGACAAGGGGGAAATATGGGAGGGGATTGTGGAAATATTATTTTGATTGAGGGAGACGATAATTTATAAGGAAAGTTGGGGAGAGGAGAAAAAAGACATAAAACTGTCTTTGGCGGAAGTCATCATGAGGGAAAATCCGAGGGGTGAGCTCAATAACACATAAAAGGACACCCTCTTTTTCGGATGCTAATTCATCCTATTTCTCTTTGTTTACGAATTGCGACTGGAAATCTGCAAACCGTTTGGAGGCAATTGAGAAAATCTTAGGCATTATAAAAGATCCTTTTGAGATTTGTGAGTGTATTATCAGGATTAATGTTAACATCCTTAACAAAATTGCCTTTTTTTACGGCTTTTTTTTTTTGGGGCGGACCTTTTTGCCATTAATGACCCCTAACTTTACGAGCCGTTAATTGTAAACAAGCCCGTTCTACCTTCCCTTATATCCCAACAATTAATAATTACGGGTGTTTACTAACATCTGCTTCCCCTCTTCCCAACGGCGATTTTATTGCTTGCTTAATTGTTAAATCTATATCCGTAATCACGATTTGAACTTAGTTTAATTAAATTAATAAATCACCGGACAGAGGAAAAATGAATTACAAAATCGACTCCTCCCCTCAGGTTGGTAGAACTGATTGTTTTCGGAAGTTTCCCCTTTATATTTCTTAGCTTCAGGCTGCTTTTCGTATTAAAAAAAATTAAATAAACTTTTGCGAATTAAAAATCGTTCTGAATGTTCAAGGGAAAAAAAGGGGGCGTGTGAAAGTCATTCTTTTTCTCTTCAATGCATTTGATTTATTGCCTGCAACGCGAGCATCATTATTTTCAATTGTACTCTATCCGCGAATTAATCATACTCCGCCACTTGTACCCGTGCACGTGCCAGCCGTTTTAAATTATTCAAACAGAGGGGTTAAAGTGATTTTGATACGCTGATTTCTGAGGTGCACATAAATAGAAACCGATGGAAATGAAAAGCAGATGACTTTTGAAAAACGTTCCCCGACACCTTGGGGAGGAGGTCTAATGAAATTGGACAGTTTGTCCTTCAGAGTTTCCTCCGTAAAGGCAACACGTGGGAGCGTGTACTGTATAATCGTGTCTCGGCTATTTGTACGTGCGCTTGTGTGCCCATCACCTCCCCTCTACGCCGTCTACAGGATATTAATGTTTACCAAGTGTCAACAATACCCAAGTTCATTTTCTTTACGAAAAAATATTGGGCAAACATTTCGGAGAACTCATGTACATACTCACTACAAAGCTCAAAAAGACCGTTTTGTTTTTGTACTTTTTTTTACAGGTCAATAGAATTCATCTTTTGCTCAAGCGGGCACGCCTTTTTAAACCCTTTACTCACCTGTAATAATCAATGACCAAAAATTTTCCAAGTATCACTAATCTAAAACTTGGGAAAATTTTGATATTTCCTAAAAAAAGGCAACACTGTTTAATTTTTAAACCTCATAAAATATGATAAAGAGATTTTTGTTCACCGCAAAATAACCCCTCGAAACGATCCCGCTGAATTAAATCAAAATTTACTTAAACGAAATCTTTAGTAAACAATGATATTTCTCTTTGTACATATTTAACGAGGATTATATGTAATTCTGATAATGAATATATGATTTTATTTTCCCCTCAAAGGATACGTGTAAATAAAACGTTTGAGCGCAAAATCCTTTGATAACTAAAACGCCAAAGTAGCTCATCATTAATTAACAATCGATAAATCTGGTATTTGTTATTAAATACCTAAATATCGATAAAATTTATTGTTTTGACAAAGTTCTAATTTTATTAAATTTTTGTACACTTGAGTGGGGTTTTCACATCGTTGGATCAAATATTTTGACAAGAGTGTTAGGAGGGTTTTTTTTAATCCTGGATGAGGCAGGACCGGGAGACTTCCCTTTTGTGTTTTGTATGAGACCCTTTTAACCGTTGATAAGATTAGGAAACCGAGGGAAGGTGGCGGTAAAGAAGCAGAGGGAATTGGAAGTGGGCATTCCTTCTGTATTTACTCTGCTCTCTCCCTTGTTTACTCTTCAGACAATGTCCTCCACTTCACTCATTGTCCACCCTCCTCAACAGTTTCGACCTCTCCCGGACAAGTTTTCCTCTTTTTCCATTATGTTTTATTAATCCCCAGTATTGTTTCGACCAATAATCCCAAATATGAAAGGAGTCCATAAATTTAAACGTAACCCTGGGGACCTTTTGTAGCAAGACACAATGAAGTTGACCGCTCCATTATGAGAGAAAGCTCATTGTTACATACTCAATTGAGTTATAATCCTATTTAAAGAACTATTTCCAAAACTAAAATGTCTGTGAGGAATCCGATTATACTTTTTTTATGCTTATAATAAAAAAAAAGAGAGCCAGATGCGATATTACTCACAATAGAAAAATGCCGCAGGCGAGACTATCAGATTTTTATCATTTTTTTCCCCCAATCTTATAGATTCGCATTTTTTAATATTTTTTTAAGATGTTTTGGTTCTTTGAATACAGTTTTCTCTTATCAAGGGAATTAGAATCTACCAATATTTTACAATTGCTTGTGAAAATAATGATAAAAAAATTATATTATTGATAAAAAAGGTATAAAAAATATTTTACTCCGGATGAAAATGTAAAAAAAATTGGATTATGGTGTAATGACTTATCGGACGTAGTTTTTTTGGTGGTATTTTTCGTCTGCTTGGTGTTTGAGATGGTTGGATTATGGTGTAATGACTTATCGGACGTAGTTTTTTGGTGGGATTTTTCGTCCGCTTGGTGATTGAGATGGTTGGATTATGGTCTGATGACTTATCGGACGTAGTTTTTTTGGTGGTATTTTTCGTCCGCTTGGTGTTGTGAGATGGTTGGATTATGGTGTAATGACTTATCGGACGTAGTTTTTTTGGTGGTATTTTTCGTCTGCTTGGTGTTTGAGATGGTTGGATTATGGTGTGATGACTTATCGGACGTAGTTTTTTTGGTGGTATTTTTCGTCCGCTTGGTGTTGTGAGATGGTTGGATTATGGTGTAATGACTTATCGGACGTAGTTTTTTGGTGGTATTTTTCGTCCGCTTGGTGTTTGAGATGGTTGGATTATGGTCTGATGACTTATCGGACGTAGTTTTTTTGGTGGTATTTTTCGTCCGCTTGGTGTTTGAGATGGTTGGATTATGGTGTACTTATCTGTCGTAGTTTTTTGGTGGGATTTTTCGTCCGCTTGGTGTTGTGAGATGGTTGGATTATGGTGTAATGACTTATCGGACGTAGCTTTTTTAAAAGTACTTTAAAGACCGGCAGTCTTACCCCACTTTCGCCTAAATTTTTTTCCCATCATGATTGCCAATTGCTTTGTCACAAATAAGGCTAATTTTTTTCCCTCATTTGGATATCGAGTTTCCTACCTGAATTTTTTGAAATTGTCCTATTATCCCCATTGTGTATTTTTAAGGCCATTTTTTTTTCTTTCGAGGAGCCCCCAAAATCTTTGTCAACTCTCCACTTTCCGCGTTATTGTCAACCTTTCATTCTGTCGGAAAATGAGACCCTCCCTGTTTATTTTGACAGTCACAACTACCCCTCCTTACCCATTTACCTATTGTGGACGGAGTCGCCCTTGGTAAGGAGAGAAAAAAAAAACTCCCCCAATTGTACCCCTTAATAATTTTCGTGCAGGTCGCCAGGGTTGTCGAGAGGGACCCTCCCTTTTGTGGCATTTAATTGGCGGCTCCTGGCGTGGATATTGTCCCCGCTACTCGATTCAGATGATTCATTATGGGGACCCATTGTCAACATTTATATCACGTAAGGCCCCTCATAATCGCAAATAATATAGTTTTTATCGTACATAATAAAAATTCCCCTCTTCTCTGATTTCAACGTTGTCATTTATATTTCAAATATTTATCTTCTATCCCACGACTTAAACACACCTGGTTGCCTCTCCAAACTTGTCAGAAACCATCTGCAAACCACACATTTGTCACAAATTCCAACAATAAACTTTAATTTCACAGTTTTATCCGTTATTACCCCAGGGAACTTGTTCTCATTAAAATAACGTCCAAAATAATAAAAAAGTACTGGTTTGAAGAGCTTCCAACGAAAACTTCCTTAAAGAGAATTAACAATATAGGAGGGGGAAGTATAACATAGGGGGAAGTATAACAGAGGGGGAAGTATAACATAGGGGGGAGTATAAGGGAACGAAAGTATTACGGAGGGGGAAGTATAAGGGAACGAAAGTATAATGAAGGGAGGGAAAGTATAAAAGGAGAGCTTCCAAGGAAGTGGGAAGTTCTATTTTTTTTTTTTTTTTTGAAAAATTTTTCCGAGATTTTTTTTCGACAAATTTTTTATTTGTTTTTTCGACAAATTTTCAAAGTTTTTTTTTTTTTTTTTCAAACAATTTTCTAAGTTCTTTTTATCGAAAATTTTTCTAAGTGTCAATTAATTAATTTTCTCATAAAATATCGATAATTTTAAAGCGAGCTAACACTATGTAAGCATCACAGAGAGGTTGGCACTACTGATTCCTATTTTTGCTTGTGTTTCAAAAAACTATAAAAATTTAAAATTTTATAGGTGTTATTTTTTATAAAGTACCTATATTGCTCAATTGAAATTCGTCGCTACGCCGAAACCGGTCGAGGAATATCCGTTGCTTCCTTAAGGGGATATGAGGGTTTTAAGTTGGTTGCTTTGTACATTTTTCGTTGTGAGCAACGGTTTTCGGTTTTTCCCTTCTATCTTGGAAAACCGTCGCTCAAACCGAAAAAATGTCCTAAGTAAAAGTTATAGCTACAAAAATTTACTACATAAAATATATTATTGATTTTTTCCGTCAGAGCAATATTTTAGGAGATATGAAGGTTTTAAGTTTTCAGACAGGCTCTGTTGGATTATTAGATTTAACCACATAACTCCTTAAATATTGCTCTTACGCAAATAATAAATAAAGAAAGTTTTGTAGGAGATCTTTGTACCTACAACTTTTACTTAGGACATTTTTTCGTTTTGGGCGACGGTTTCCGAGATAGAAGGGAAAAACCGAAAACCGTTGCTCACAACGAAAAATTTGCAAAGCAACTCACTTAAGAACCCTCATATCTCCTTAAGTATTGCTCTGACAAAAAAACCAATAAAGTCTTTTTTGTAGGAAATTTTTGTAGCTGCGACTTTTACTTAAGACGATTTTTCGTTTTGAGCGACGGTTTCCGAGATAGAAGGGAAAAACCGAAAACCGTTGTTAACAACGAAAAATTTGCAAAGCAACCAACTTAAATACTTCTATATCTCCTAAATTATTTCTCTGACGGAAAAAAATAATAAGATATTTTATGTAGTAAATTTCAGTACCTACAACTTTTACTTAGGACATTTTTTCGTTTTCTGTCGACGGTTTCCGAGATAGAAGGGAAAAACCGAAAACCGTTGTTAACAACGAAAATTTGCAAAGCAACTCACTTAAAAACCATCATACCTCCTTAAAGAAGTTATTGTGATACCCTCCACGTCAGGTTTTTGGGGAAGGGTCTTCCAGACCCCGTAGCGTAAATATTTTTCATCCTCTCAAATTTTTATGTGTTTTTTTTGTGCGGAAAAAAAGGGACATTCTGTTTGTCATCTCCCAACGTCTTATCCCTTCGTTGCTTAATATACGAGGGGTGTCCAAAAATTAAAGACCTTTTGTATTTTGCCGCCGTACGGGCGAAGTATTCTGCCAGATGAAAACACTAGCTTGTAGCGGGAAGTTCCCCCTTCACATCGCACTTGGTCTCATCTCTCTATCTTATCCAGCGTTGCTACGGCAGCCGTTCGCGATGGACGTCTCGGTGCCGAGTCCCGCCGGTTGTGAGGTTCGCTCCGTCATGCGTTTCCTAAACGCGGAGAAACTTTTTTTATAACATTCGTAACATTAGCGTAACAACAGCGCTCATTCATAACATTGCCATAAATAGCCGTCAAACGTCTATGAATTTCGACCGGGCGAAGTTTCTCCGCGTTTAGGAAACGCATGACGGAGCGAACCTCACAACCGGCGGGACTCGGCACCGAGACGTCCATCGCGAACGGCTGCCGTAGCAACGCTGGATAAGATAGAGAGATGAGACCAAGTGCGATGTGAAGGGGGAACTTCCCGCTACAAGCTAGTGTTTTCATCTGGCAGAATACTTCGCCCGTACGGCGGCAAAATACAAAAGGTCTTTAATTTTTGGACACCCCTCGTAGTATGAAAAAACTCAAGTTCAGTCAATAAACCTTGAGTATTTTCCCTATTTTTTTCATATATGTAATTGATTTCTATGGAGCATGACCGACAGTTGTGATCTCAAAAGCCATTAATTCGAGACGGGGTGAAGTCCCCTACACGACCGCCGAAATCTTTATGAGTCAATGCGAGTACGTTACAAATCCACATTAGAAGTACCCACCCCTCTCCAGAATATTTCGTTCTCGGGGATATGTGGCTTCCACGCTAATTCCCCAGAGTTATTTATCTCCTTTTCCACTTCCCCCTTCTCATATTCAATATTTGACGAGGATCCTTTCATGTAATTGGGGTTAAAACGTAAAAGAGAACATTTTGGAAGGGCTTTTTTTTGTACAAAAAAATGTTTGTTTGGATCATTTGAGGCGCTCCAGGTACGAAGGGCGAACTCAACATCGGACAAAATTTTTTTTCATTTTCAGATTCTAGACCTCTTGGTGAATACACCCTATAATGTTGAGTTCGCCCTTTTTTCCCCTTTAATTACGTAAAAACCGATATGCGGCAAAGCTCTAACTGCGATATCCGAGCGGGTACGAAGGGCGAACTCCACATCTTAGTCCACAACCCCCACTCCTTTTCCCGTTCCAGGGCAAGACTTTTCTGTTGAGTTCGCCCTTAACATAAAACTTTAAAATGCGAATATCTCGAAACTACGTTTTGTTGAGTTCGCCCTTCGTACCCGGAGCGCCTCATTTTTAAAATCCGGAATCTACTTTAATTTTTTTGACTTCAAAATTAACAAACATTTGTTTCTTCTGCAGGTAAAATGAGTGTTGTTGGGGGAAGAAAAGGCTCTTAAACTTGTCAGAAATAAAATGTTACAAGTCTTCCATAAAGAATGAAGATGTATAAGAAGTCCTATTCGCGAGGTAGCAGCTGGTAAATCTCCCCTTGCAACAATACACAATCACCACCTGCAAATCTCCTTCGCTTTTCCACCGGCGCTGATTTTTATGCTAATCCTTCTCGTTTTATGGCGAGTTTTAACGATTTCTATTACTCCCCCTCCCACGTAATAAAAACGAGATGTATTTTTATATTTTTTTTTACCTCATGAATATTTTTTCTAAAGTATCCACTTTTAAAAATACCTGGAACAAAAAAAAAATTTGTTAATTAATTTATGATATGCGACAAAGTAAATCATTATAAAATTTTTTAAAAAATCTATATTTTCTTGGTAAGGTAAAAAATGAAAGAAAGGTTTAGATAAATATTTTAGTTTTATGTATTTTTCCATTTTTAATAAAATAAAAGGAAAACAAAAAAAAAGAAGCTCTCTGAAGGATATTCGTGGGCCTTATCTCCCTGTCTTGTCTCATACGCTTGAAAAGTTTACGCAAAAGGGGTTCGGGGAGTGGGCCAGAGCGTCGGTATTTGACGTGAGCCTCGCCTCCTCCCCGTCTTTCCTGCTTTTAAGAGGAAGCGAGTCGACTCCCCCTGCCGAGTTCACGGTTCTAAGGTAAGCCTAACCCTCTTCGGTGGAAAATATGTAGGAGGGAACATAAAATAAGGACTTTGCTCGAGTGGAACTTGGAGTGGCTCCAGTGGTTCGGACAAGTTTGAGAAAGAGCCCAGGGGATGTCGGAGGGATGAAGCCGAAAGGGGCTTCCCAAAACTCCCAACCACTCTCTCCCCCTACAAAGAAAGACGGCGAAACCCGTTGAAATTTGTGATCACTCGCTTCAACACTCTTGAACTTCAGACCCGTATTTCCAAGACGGAATTAAAGAAAACGGGAAACGTCCAATTATTTTATTCACTCACTTAAGCCATTTAAGATCTCAAGAACTGACGATCTTTTAACCCATGCAGGCTGTGCCCAGGGGGACATTTCACCGAGAAATTTCTTCTACACAGTCTGAGCCCCATTGATGATCGCCATCTAAGATGAAATGAGGCGCTCCGGGTACGAAGGGCGAACTCGACATCGGACAATTTTTTTTTTTCATTTTCAGATTCTAGACCTTTTGAAGAATACACCCACGTAATTTTATATTGAGTTTGCCCTTTTTTCCCCTTTAAAATACGGAAAAACCGATATGCGGCAAAGCTCTAACTGCGATATCCGAGCGGGTACGAAGGGCGAACTCGTATCCTAGTCCACTACCCCCACTCCTTTTCCGGGAGCCCCACTCCTCTTGGAACAGCTCACCGCCACGAAATAAAAATATATTATACATTTTGTGAATTAATAATCGTAAAAAATATTCGAAAATTTTTAAAAAATCCTTTCCTCAATGATTTTATAAAATCTAAAATCTCGCCACGAAAATTCCAGAGAGTGACTTTTCTGTCGAGTTCGCCCTTAACAGAAAACTTTAAAATGCGAATATCTCGAAACTACGTTTTGTCGAGTTCGCCCTTCGTACCCGGAGCGCCTCTTTAAACAAAATAGAATTTAGCAAAAACTGGGTCGTTTAACACGAAAAGAAATGGATAAAAGTTCTTTTAACGTTAAGGGACATTAGTCTGAAAACACATCCTGGAGACATTAAAAGTCCACGTACATTTTCTTTTGTTGCTCTGGGTGACAAATCAAACCCCCGGAAGGTCATTTTCGAACGAAATGGGTTTCGTTTTGTTGAGGAACATTCCGGGTTTTGAGTAATCCCTTCGGTGCTTTTGTAGTTAAGAGGGGCGTGATCTCATCCCTAGAACCCTCACATGACGTGCTTCATTACAGAACTCTAAGCCCTTATTTTCCTTCCCCAAGTAGACACGAACGACTGAGAAAAAAGCGTTTTAGCCCTTAAATTGGGTAATACCGGTGATAAGAACATCTCGTTTCATTAGTCCCAAAACTGAGGGGACCCTTTTGGGATTTGTTATCGAGAAGCTTTTCTCATCAAGATGACACCCAAGGTCCTTTTCCTACCTTAAACTATCCGCTTTAGATAAGCGGGCCCAAAACGCTCGTATCAATCAGACAAAACATCCCTGCTTTTCTTTCTTATCTAACAGTTTTAATATTCAGACTCGCGGCGGTTTGCATACACGAGAGATAAGCGAAAAATGAAAAATACTCTCATACAATTAAAACAAAAGTCGGAAATTTTTTTTTTTTCTTTTGCCTGCTTTAATTTTTACCTGAAATTAACCCACCTAGGAAGATAAAAGTATGAATAAAAAAAAACACGAGATATTAGGCACAATTTAAACTTTCACAATAGAAAATCTCAAAGACGATTTTTAGAATTTCAGGTTTTTTTTTTGTTACTCAGATCTATAGAGTGCCTACATCTCGTCCTAAGTATTCTCGTCATAAAGTATTCTCGTTCTAAAAATAATAGAAAAAGGAAAAATATACACAAACTGTATTCTCGTCCGAAAGAATTCTCGTCCTAACAGGCAACGCCCCATTTTTATTCAATTTTTTATATATTATACTTTAATAAAATAGAAATCATCACGTCCGAAAGTATTCTCGTCCTACTGTCTATTGTCCTAAAAATATGTGTTAAATAAAATATTACTTAAAATTAAATAAAATGTATTCTCATCCGAAAGCATTCTCGTCCTACTGTCTTCTCGTCCTAAAACTAACGTACAAAAATTGCTGCGTCGGAGAAATGCGGCAGCGTTCCACCCAAGCAAGTTTTAAACTCCTTTTTGCGCCTACCGAGCTCATCATCCATCCCAGGGCCGCCTACAGGGTGAGCAAATCCTCGCGAGAGGAAAAAAATTAACCCCCTTGTGTCACAAAACGAGCTGATCCTCGCCAAAATAAACAAACAAACCGACCGTGACTTGCTGAGTGGAACGCTGCCGCATTTCTCCGACGCAGCAATTTTTGTACGTTAGTTTTAGGACGAGAAGACAGTAGGACGAGAAGACAGTAGAACGAGAAGACAGTAGGACGAGAATACTTTCGGATGAAAATACATATTTTCATTTAATTTTATGTAATATTTTATTTTACACATATTTTTAGGACGAGAAGACCGTAGGACGAGAATACTTTCGGACGAGATGATTTCTATTTTTTTAAAGTATAATATTTAAAAAATTGTATAAAAATTGAAATCCACTTGTCCGAATGTCTTCTCGTCCTACTGTCATCTCGTCCTAAAAAGGGGCGTAGCCTGTTAGGACGAGAATACTTTAGGACGAGAATACATTCGGACGAGATGTGTGCCCCCGATCTATAGGCATTGGGTTATTTCTACAAATTTCATTTAAAAAATTATTTTTTCAATGTTAACTGTTTGTTTTTTTGTTTCTTTCTTGCCCCCGGGTATAATAAGCAGAGTGTTGTTTCTTTTCCCCAATTTTTTCCTCCCTTTGCCCTTCGGGTTTTTTTTTCTGGGGTGTAAATAGAGTTAGATCCGGGTTTAAGGGCGGTGTATTCCCTTCCGAACAGGCGGGAAGGGGTGCGAATGAAGAAGAGGCCGGAGAGGGCGAGGAGGTGATAGGAAAAAGGTCCGAGTGTCTGCTGTCCATGGTTTAGTGGCCCCAGGGTCCATAACTCCGAACACCCCCTTTTCTATCATCCCCCTTTTTCGATCGACCCCACGGCGTACCCCGAGGCGACCTAAAACACACAGGGGACCTCTTGTTTATTTTTAATTAATTATTAATATCCGACTTTTAAAAAACTTTTTTGTTTACACCAAAATAATTAATTCGTCCAGTGACGTCCAGGAAATTTCCTCCCAGGGATAAAGATCTTCAGGAAATAAAACTGTGATACATTTTTTTTTCTGCCCAACTGCGTGACTATAAAATTCCCTTTACTAATCTCACTTTGCGTGCGCTCTTAATTTATCGAAATGAGTCAACCGGTTTATCTAAGCTTTAAACATTTATGACCTTTTTATTGTTTTTTACTATTTATTGAAATATAAAACAATTTTAGTGGCCATTAAAATTATTATAAATCATAACTAAATAACCCTCTCAATTAAACCTTGAAAACATTAAATTAAACATTATAAAGCAATAAAATTTTAATTGAATTTATATAAAGAAGGTCAAATCATGGAGAAAAAGGTTTTTAGAAAATTAATGGGGTTTTAGGAGGAGTTTCCAAGTTTAAAAAAATTTTCCAAGTTTTCTTTTTTTTTTTTCGAAAATTTTCCAAGTTTTTTTTTTCAGAAAAATTGTCAATTTTTTTTTTTTTTTTTTTTTTTTTTTTTTTTTTTTGAATGTCGGATGTGAATCTCGTAATGGGTAGAAAAATGAAATTTTGCCCTACTAAAAAAAATAATAATTAAAAAGTGGCATTTTTTTACACCAAAAATTCGCCAAAAATATAAGGACAAAAATATAAAAAATATAATTGGTGAAAATTTGGTGAAAATCGTACCAACGGTTTGGCCGCAGCGAATTTTTTAAAATTTCAAACAGACATATCTCCGCCATTTTTTCGAAATTCAAAAATCGCCCTTGTTAGTTTCTTCTTCACCGGCTAAAGAAATTTGTGTGAAAAGTTGGTTAAAATCAGATGAAAACTGTTCCGGAAAAAAATGCTACGGACGGACGGCCGGCCGGCACCACGGACAAAGTTGAGATCGGTAGATCAATATTGACCGTACGGGGTCTGGAAGACCCTTCCCCAAAAACCCGACGTCGAGGGTTACAATAACTTCTTTAAGGAAGTTAAAAATCCCACAATCTGGGTTCGAAACCAGTTCCTCCAACTACGACTTTTCTATTTACTTATTGACCAGAAATGAATAAAGTATTCTTATTATAAAAAAAGAAGGTCAAATCTTGGAGAAAAAGGTTTTTAGTAAATTAATGGACTTTTAGGAGGAGTCGAAATAAAACAACAGTTGGTAACTCCCCCAAGGTGCTTAAAACTCATGAGAATAAATCATTGTCAAAGCTAAGCGATCCGTTGTGTGATCGAAGCTCATTAAGGTAAACTTCACCCTTAGTGGACAAAAAGAGAGAGAGAAAAAAAAATTTGGTAAAAGGGGGATAAAGTTATTATAAATTCTATCACCGGGTGTGATCTTCAATATGTAAATGAAAAGCGTGTGACGAGAAGGAATCACGTTTGCCCGTTCGATGCACGCACACGTCATAAACGTAAATCAGAGACTAGATGAGTATCTGGAACTTTCCCTGCCGAACAGTTCGTTCAGGAAATTATGTCGTTACGGGCGGTTTTCGGAATCCCAAACACCCCCTGAAAACCCCCTTTAAACCTCAAATATAAATCGACTTCCAAATAGAAATTCGACTAAAACGTCAAAAATTTACTTCAACAGAAAAAATGTTTGCCTCTTGGGTGTGTAAATAACCCGAAGGATGTTTAAACGGGTTATGTACGTCACGTCGTCTATTTTAAATCAAAAACGTTGCAGGTGAATTCCCTCGATCGGATACTTGTTGCTGTAGGGGTGAATCGGGAGTCTCTTTGACCGACGGTCCGTAATGATCGCTATGTGCACTTAGCACACCTCACCTCACACACCTCCACGATCAAGGGATAGAAAACGAAAGTCTTTCGCTTCATCGGCTTCACCAGACATCCGTTTTGCCCTCCTTTACTTTTAATGAAATTTTCTATCAAAATTGAAAGTTCACAGATTTAAAATCAACAAAAAAATACTAATTTGAAGAGCTTCCAACGAAAACTTCCTTAAAGAGAAGGAACAATAAAGAAGGGGGAAGTATATTGGAAGTATATTGGAGGGGGAAGTATAACGGAGGGGAAGTATATTGGAGGGGGAAGTATAAGTCAGGGGAAGTATAACGGAGGGGAAGTATTGGAGGTGTATTGGAGGGGGAAGTATAAGTCAGGGAAGTATAACGGAGGGTAGAGTATAAGGGAACGAAAGTATAACGGAGGGGGAAGTATAAGGGAGGGGAAGTATAACGGAGGGGGAAGTTTTTTTTTTCAGAAAAATTTTCTTCTTTTTTTTTATTTTTTTTTAAATGTCGGATGTGAATCTCGTAATGGGTAGAAGTATGAAATTTCTCCCTACTAAAAAAAATAATAATTAAAAAGTGGCATTTTTTTACACCAAAATTCGTCAAAAATATAAGGAGTAATTGGTGAAAATCGGACCAACGGTTTGGCCGCAGCGAATTTTTTAAAATTTCAAACAGACATATCTCCGCCATTTTTTCGAAATTCAAAATTGCTCTAGTTACATTCTTTTTCACCGGCTAAAGAAATTTGTGTGAAAAGTTGGTTAAAATCGGATGAAAACTGTTCCGTAAAAAATGCTACGGATGGACGGCCGGCCGGCACCACAGACAAAGTTGAGATCGGTAAAGATCAATTGACCGTACGGGGTCTGGAGGACCCTTCCCCAAAAACCAGACGTCTTGGGTATTACAATAACTTCTTTAAGGAAGTTAAAAATCCTACAGCCTGGGTTCGAAACCAGTTCTTATTGAACCAGTACTTATTGACCAGAAATGAACAAAGTATTCTTATTATAAAAAAAAGGCAATATTCATAAAATACGAAAGCCCTTGATTATTAATTTGATCAGGGGAAAGAATGATGGTCCTGAATCGAAAATTCCTTCAAATTAGCCAAACCTCAGGAGGTTTTATGTCAAATCGAGATAGTAATGGAAGGGGAAATACCGCATGAAATAAAAAATACCCTTGTAATCCTGTTATATTGATATATACGCCACCAAAAAAGATCTGTCCGCGTGGCCGTCTGGTAATCCCAAAGTATGAGTTCCCCTTCGATTTTTTTTCTCCATGATGACTATACGGAAAAGAGGGGACTCTCGTATGTAGGGTTGAGTGGTCGATGATGATCACAAATCCATTTATCTGATCTTGCTTTTGATTGGGGGTAAAGGAAGAGATGGGAAAAAAGGCTTTTTTTAGAATGTTGCACTGTAACCATTGGGATTTTAGGCTTACCCAGTTATAAAATTCACTTGTAAATCGAGTTTTCCCTTGGGCAAACTTTTTATCAAGTTTTCTCTTTTAAAAAAAAAAACCTTCCAAAAAAAATAATGGTTGAAAACTTTGAAAATTTTTTACTTTGACTTTTTACTTTTTTTGTTTTGAAAAAAGGGGTTAAAATCAGCGGGAAAAAAAGAAAATGGAAAGGACGCTAACCAACTGTAAAACAAAAGGGAATCACAACTTCAATCATACTGTTAGACACTGCATGAACAAACTTTATAAAGAGACCTCAGTTTGAAAAAAAAGTCGCTTCAAGAGTTTTGAATAATTTGCCTTCAACTTAAATGGTTTATGCTTTTCGTGTCTTCTGGAAAAAAATCATTTCTAATAGTCGTGGGGGAAAAAGTTTAAAATATTCATAAAAAAAAGAGAGTAGGTATTGAGCGATTTAAATTGAGCTCGATTTCAATACAGAAAACAAAATGATATTACACAACCTTTGTTCGGGATGCAAGCTTATCTTTTTTTTATATCAAAACCAAATATCAGCAATTTATAGGTCTTCTCCCTCCTGGGTCAAAAGATTGGAGGGTGAATTATCTTTCTGGAATTGTCAACCGTGTCGTATTACATTTCCTTTTTTTTCCCCTGGAGTTTCTCTTTCATCTTTTTTTCATTTATAACCTTTGTCATGGAATATCGAATTTCAGGAATTCTCGATTTGAAATAAAAAGATTTTAACAGATCCGAAACTTTTCATTTTGAACTTAAATAGATTATTTTAAATCTAAAAATGG
The DNA here is from genome assembly GCA_014119065.1 of Orius insidiosus. Taxonomy (NCBI): domain Eukaryota; kingdom Metazoa; phylum Arthropoda; class Insecta; order Hemiptera; family Anthocoridae; genus Orius; species Orius insidiosus. Next base: position 85,563 of record JACGAQ010000044.1, on the reverse strand, counting down.
AATTTTTTCTGATGCCTGTGTAGTGAATTTTTTTTAAATACCGGTCGTGATATTGAGCTGTATGACACGTAGGAATGCGAGATGGAAAATCGTCGGAATCCTGACGATGAATACTCATACCTCACTGCCAGAATGCAATAAGAGATTGAAAAACTAATTTTAAACGAAGCTGTAAAAATTCAAATTTGAATCCTACAATTCAAATATTATTTCAGAGACTTTTCAAGCAATATTAGGGCCTTTCATACGTATTTTTATTAATAATGTGACGTAGTAGCTTTTGACAATCAAAAAACCCTTAGTTTTTTTGGATTTTCTTCTTTTTTCGGGCGTACTGTGATTGCGCATTTTTTTACCTGCTTCAACATTTCAGGTACCGTGATTGCGCAAAGGTAAAAACTACATGAAATATGCTTTTTATCAGGGTACTGTTAACACAGTTCTTAGAATATTAACAGATTACTCAAGGAGGAAGCCCAGTATTTCGCACCACCGCCAAGGCGAGCTTTGAAAACGGGAGCACGGGCGCTTCATCTCTATTCTTTCTCTACAGTGTACATCGGAGGGCGCATAGTTGATATCATAACTTTTTCTGGCTGCTGTGGAAGGATTTTTGGATGAGTTGACCCAAAAAACTACTTACTTAACTATGTCCTTCATTTTTCTTCCCGTGCGCAACCACGGTGTTTGAATTTTTTTTTTACCAGTGCGCTATCACGGTGTCTAAACTTTTTGCACCATGCGCAATCCCGGAGCCGCCCTTTTTGCGGCCTACTACTTCTATAATTGCCTAAAAACCCTTATTTATCGGATTTCCAGGCGTTTTTCAAGCAGATCAGGCCAAAAAACTTTTTTTTACCGAATTTTTGGTAGCTTTTATAGGAAGCTTCATTTTTCCTGATTTTTGGATAACAGTTCATAAGTTGCCGATAAACATTGAGGCGCTCCGGGTACGAAGGGCGAACTCAACATCGGACAAATTTTTTTTTTCATTTTCAGATTCTAGACCTTTTGGTGAATACACCCATATAATTTTTATATTGAGTTCGCCCTTTTTTCCCCTTTAAATACGTAAAAACCGATATGGGCAAAGCTCTAACTGCGATATCCGAGCGGGTACGAAGGGCGAACTCCCCATCCTAGTCCACAACCCCCACTCCTTTTCCCATTCCAGGGCATGACTTTTCTGTTGAGCTCGCCCGTAACATAAAACTTTAAAATGCGAATACCTCGAAACTACGTTTTGTTGAGTTCGCCCTTCGTACCCGGAGCGCCTCATTTCGTTCTAACACCGGGTATCTCATTTTTCCAAGGTTTTCAGGAGAGTGAAAATACTGATTGGAATCAATGCATCACATGTTGGCTAAATCGTGAACTATGCGTTTTCTGTTGGTAATAGGGTTAAACTACCAACGGAATTCGATTCACCACAAAATTTACCATCAGAAACAATGCCAAACTCAAAATTGATAAAAAATGAGATAGCCGGTGTTAGAACTAACGCGACGATTTTTATGCGCTTCCTGCGTCTCAAAATTTGACTGCTTTCCTCTCAAGAAAATGTAAACTTTAACAGTTTAATGTTGAAAATTAAACTTAAAAAGGACACCACCATTGGCCATTTTGCTTAAAACGAGGGGGTTAGAAAAATTGTATTTTAGTTTAAGGGTTGCGTTTACTCGCGGTTTTACAAGGAATGGCATCCCTGCTTCCGCGACAAAGCGAAACAATTTCTCGATCCAATAATCCCCTTATGCGGTTTGAGATTCCGACGGGGGTCACGGATTCGTTCCCTCCCTTGGATCTGTTATCTATTTCGCCTAAAGGATCAAAGCGTTACCCAACATCCTCCGCAACCTGAGTTAAATTCCGGACTTTTATCAAAACAGTTTAGAACTTTCGAAATTCTCAAATTCCTATCGACTTCTAGGGCTAAATTGAAATACCGATCAAAGCATTGTAACGCAGAAAGGTATGATCAGTTCATTAGCGATATAATGGGACATGAACCATAAATAATCATTTACAAACACGTCTCATTGACCATAAATGCATCCTCTAATAAAACAATAAACCTTAATAACAGCTCCCCTAATAACGGCTCTTTTCCGTGACTTATGGATTCCGATACATTATCACCGATACGGCTAACTGTTATAAAAGCATCATTAATTACAAAATTTACGTCTTTACGAAATTTTTTAGGCGTTAATTTAAGCGTAGATGAAAGAGAGTTATTGCTCCGCTCTGTTGAACCGTGCCAGATGAAGACATGTTAAGAGATTCGAAACGCTCCACGCCTGTTAGAGCAGAGGGAAGGGCCGATGTTATGAGGATGGAGGAAAATTGATTCCGTTTGATCTCTCCCATGGGGTAATTGTCTTCGGCTCAGATTTTCAAATTATTACGTCGAAAGTTTTTCCATGGGGACTTCCCTCTTTTATCTTCAATTTAAAATATTAATTGAAAATCTCTTCTCTTTATTTGCACCGCAAACCACTCTTCATAAAATATGCACATTGGAAACCATGGTACTTTCGACATTTTTAAAAATATAACTGTGGGTGGAATTAAAAATATCAAGTATTCTAAAATTTCATTTACGTAAAACGGATTTCCATTAAGGGATATCCAAATTTGGATACCATTTTCACTTAAAAATTCGGAGCCACCCGAGAGGTGGATGCATCTCTGAGCTAATCCGTTCTTTTTAAAAGGGGTTAAACTTTTTAACTTTCTTAAAGATGTTATTGTGATACCCTCCACATCAGGTTTTCTGGGAAGGGTCTTCCAGACCCCGGAACTTTACCGATCTCGACTTTGTCTGGGGTGCCGGCCGGCCGTCCGTAGCATTTTTTTCCGGAACACTTTACGGCCACAGTTTTCATCCGATTTTCACCAAATTTTCACCAAATTTTCCTTAGCCGGTGAACAAGAATGTAACGAGGGCGATTTTTGAATTTCGAAAAATGGCGGCCGAACCGTTGGTCCGATTTTCACCAAATTTTCACCAATTACTCCTTATATTTTTTAAAAATTTTCGGTAAAAATTGCCAATTTTTAATTATTAATTTTTTTTAGTAGGAAGAAATTTCGTACTTCTACCCATTAAGAGAGGCACATCCGTAGGCCAAAGAGCCCATTATTTCTACCTTGACACTTAAAAAATTGTCAAAAAAAAAAAGAAAGAAAAGAAAAGGAAAACCCGAAAAATTTTCAAAAAAAATTTTTTTTTACAAAAACAACTTAGAAATTTTTCGAAAAAAAAAACTTTACAAAATTTTTGAAAAAACAAACTTGGAAAATTCTCCTTTATACTTTCCCTCCCTTACATCCCCTTCCCTTATACTTTCGTTCCCTTATACTTCCCCCTCCGTTATACTTCTCCCCCCATACACTTCCCACTCCGTTATACTTCCCTCCCATATACTTCCCACTCCGTTATACTTCCCCCTCCTATATAGATACTTCTCTTTAAGGAAGTTTTCGTTGGAAGCTCTTCAAACCAGTACTTTTCTCCCAGAATGCCATTGTCATATTTAAAAAGTTTTCGTTGGAAGCTCTTCAAACCAGTACTTTTCTCCCAGAATGCCATTGTCATATTTAAAAACGCTGAAACTGTTCTGCGAGAAATCGATCCATCAACTTGGGTTCCCTTTAATCATTTGGATCCTTTGGAAAGGGACCTAATTGATTCCGAGACTTAGGAATGACGAGCTAATCATCTGGGGAAAGACCCTATAAGTTAGGGTGGAAAAGGAGAAAGCATAGTTTAAGAAGTTTTCGTTGGAAGCTCTTCAAACCAGTACTTTTCTCCAGAATGCCATTGTCATATTTAAAAACGCTGAACTGTTCTGCGAGAAATCGATCCTCAACTTGGGTTCCCTTTAATCATTTGGATCCTTTGGAAAGGGACCTAATTGATTCCGAGACTTAGGAATGACGAGCTAATCATCTGGGGAAAGACCCTATAAGTTAGGGTGGAAAAGGAGAAATAGCATTGACGTTGAGCAATAATCCAAGGATCTAATATGGAGCTCGTTTCTTGCTTTGTTGCCACCGGAAGGTCCATTAAAGGACCAGTCCTCCCCTCAGGGATGAAAACTTTAGGGAGGATATCTATTTACTCTGGTATAAAATTGAGACTAAAACTTAAGATTTTCTGACGATAAACTTTTTTGAACATAGGGGATCGCTCTAACTCTCTTGGGAATGTCGGTGGCGTAAACATGGTATCGAATCAACTGGAAAAGAACGACTGACTTGAATCAAAATTCCACCCTTTGCCAAAAATAGCAACACCCCACTTATCTAACTGTTGCTTTAAATTCGATTCCCTCCTTTTTTTTCCCTTCTTTTTTAGTTCGCGGGATGAGTTGACAATTTGGACGTATTTCATTCGAGAGCCATCTGTCACCGGATTGACCCTTTTACAAAACACATGTGCGCTTTTTTTTTCGCTCTTTATTTCTATTGGGGGAAAAACCCTCGTGGTTCCCTGGGAAACTGGTCGTAGAAACCCGAAATCAGAGGCATTTAAACGTTTGCGTTCCCTGTTCAAAGCGATTAAATCATTTAAAACTCCCTTCCATTGGAGATACTGGCTATTTACGATTGAGATGCGATCAAAAGGATTCCTAATTTTAAACGTTTTGTGTTCAGATTCATTAAAGGTTTCAGTCATTAAAGGTTACTGTGTTAATACCATTGTACTCAGTACAAATATAAGTTAGGTAATTAAAAAAGTACTGGTTTGAAAAGTACCGGCCGGCACACAGACAAGGATGAGATCGGTAAAGATCAATATTCGATTGACCCTCCGGGGTCTGGAAGACCCTTCCCAAAAACCCGACGTCGAGGGTATCACAATAACTTCTTTAAGGAAGTTAAAAATGGAATGTTTAAATTACATGGATTTTATAGATGAAATTTTAACGCTTTCGAAAATATGACATGTTGGGAAATGTGATACTCTCGAGGGGCCAAAACAAGTGGAAGTGAATTGTGAACAAAGTTTGACAGGGGAAGAACATCTTTAATTTTCCATTTTCTAAGTTTTAGTTTTCCGTCAAAGAAAAAAAAAGCTATGACAGGAACGTTTTGAATTATATATTGCATGTTAGCAGAGGAATAAAAAGTTTTTGTTTCGTAATTTTTTGTGAGAAGGAAGTGTAAAAATTTATATTGACCTAAATTTGAGGTCTTTTGGTGTTTTAATTGAGGCGAAGTTTACGTGAGAAAGCGGAATCTCTCGAGGCTCACATTTAGGTTGAGTTGATTTATCTCCGGTCTGGTTCCCTCTAGATAGGAGAAACGGAGACAACTGTTGGAAAAGGGGTTGAACGGGTGGAAACTAAGCCCTCTCAGGTGTCGAACTTGGAGGATAAACCACGCCTCGGGAGACCCATCCGATGGCCCTCTTATCAACAATTAATAACAAAAACCGAAATGCGGCAAAGCTCTAACTGCGATATCCGAGCGGGTACGAAGGGCGAACTCGTATCCTAGTCCACTACCCCCACTCCTTTTCCGGGAGCCCCACTCCTCTTGGAACAGCTCACCGCCACAAATAAAAAATATTATACATTTTGTGAATTAATAATCGTAAAAAATATTCGAAAATTTTTAAAAAAACCCTTTCCTCTATGATTCTATAAAATCTAAAATCTCGCCACGAAAATTCCAGAGAGTGACTTTTCTGTCGAGTTCGCCCTTAACAGAAAACTTTAAAATGCGAATATCTCGAAACTACGTTTTGTCGAGTTCGCCCTTCGTACCCGGAACGCCTCAATTCCACAATAAAGATTGCGTCCGCTTTAAGATGAACTGCGAAGGAAGGGATATCTAGCTCGAGTGCCTAACCTGTTGAGGCTAAAGTCCTATAGATGCCTTCTGTTTTGTCGATACCCTCCAGCGGGAAAATAGAGTGATCTTTCTATCAAGACTTTCTTAGGGAGGAACCTCCCCATTATTGGAACAGGAGTTCCAAAGACTTGTACATCTTGGTTATTTGTCTTTCTCCCTCTTTTTAATGTTTTCAGAAAAGAAACCACCTGTAGAGTAATCAATTAGTAAAATGGGAAGAATCCAAGGAAAAGTCCGTAGGGGACGATTAAAAGTGAGGCGAAAGTTAAGCCGGGAGAGTTGACAGATGAAATTGGATTCGAAGGGTGCCACCTGGTTTCCTATAGGTCGTGAATTTGCAGGTTTCAACTTAGACGTCTCCTCAATAAGGGCCCTAGACAAACTTCCCCTTTAAGACTTCCTCCTTTGTTTCAGAACCACATGATGATCCATTTGTTGATTGTTCCAGAACTTACAGTCTGAAGGATAATTCCGGCTAAAAGACTCGAGTTTAAGGTAGCGGTTATCACTTGGCGTTAGAAAGGCTGAATCCCAAGGCGGACTTTGCCGTTTGAGAACTTGGAAATCCTCGGCTCTGATAAGGTAATTATAGAGGTCGCAGAGGCGAAAGGGCTTAATGCTCGGGAAACCGTAATTATAGATTAGAAACACGGAATTTTCCCACTCGAATCAACCAAGTCAAGAGAGGAAAAGCCATTCAAGTTCGACAGAAAACAGGTAGTCATTCGCTCTTCCGTTTCCTATTCATAATAGAACTACTTATGTACTCCTTAAGTCGTAAAAAAATTGAGGCGCTCCGGATACGAAGGGCGAACTCGACAAAACGTAGTTTCGAGATATTCGCATTTTAAAGTTTCGGTTTTTACGTATTTAAAGGGGAAAAAATGGCGAACTCAACGTAAAAATATATGGGTGTATTCACCAAGAGGTCTAGAATCTGAAAATGAAAAAAAACTGACGTCGAAGGTATCACAATAACTTCTTTAAGGAAGTTAAAAAATTTGTCCGATGTCGAGTTCGCCCTTCGTATCCGGAGCGCCTCAATTGTATTTTGAGTTTTACATTAGAAATAATTCTACACGCGAATGATTTGGCTTTGATACACTTAAAACTATATTTCTTTTGCCAATTTTTGAAAACTACCTCACCTTTTTACATTGTAATCTTGAAAAATCAGAAGATTGCGTGTTACCTGAGTTCAAAACCCTTTTTTCTCACCTTGATGGTCCTCTTATAATAAAAAGTCGATAAGTCGAAGTTTATGGGGGAAAAAAAAAAACATTTTTTAAATTTTGGAATAAAATCAACAATCAGATTCTCATTTGAACTTGAAAATTCCCCTATCGATATGAGTTAATTTAAGAGGCCACGTGTCCCCTTTCCGAATCTCCTTTATTTCCAACATTTATTTTTTCCCCCCTGACGGAAATCAGCGCTGTTATAAGAGCGATAAGACCCGTTTCCCTCACTTTTTTTCTCTCCCCTACCTCGTCATACCACACGTTCGGCAAACTATTAACGTTTTGAGCCATTAGACGGTTCACTGACGAAGCCCTTATCGTTTTCCTTGTAGAACCCTCGACTTTCAAGATATTCGTTCTAACCACAACGCCCACCCTCAAACTCAACAGAGACCAACTTTAATCACGATATTTTAACCGTCAGAGGGGAAAATGAGATAGTCCTCATCCCCTCCCGCTGAAAGGACATCACCTACGCTCCAAAACACACGGTGATCATGATAAATATGATACTCAACCTGAAAATTAAGTGATAAATTTCCCTTCATGAAAAATCTTATCTGAGTAAGCAAATGTTCACCATGTTTTAAAAGATGAAACCTGTCGCCCTCATTTTCAACCAATAGCGGCCTAATCCTTCTCAAGTCCTAAAGTGTAGATAAAGAATAATTGAGGCGCTCCGGGTACGAAGGGCGAACTCAACAAAACGTAGTTTCGAGATATTCGCATTTTAAAGTTTTATGTTACGGGCGAACTCAACAGAAAAGTCATGCCCTGGAATGGGAAAAGGAGTGGGGGTTGTCGACTAGGATGTGGTGTTCGCCCTTCGTACCCGCTCGGATATCGCAGTTACAGCTGTGCCGCATATCGGTTTTTACGTATTTAAAGGGGGAAAAAGGGCGAACATAAAAATTATATGGGTGTATTCACCAAAAGGTCTAGAATTTGAAAATGAAAAAAAAAAATTGTCCGATGTTGAGTTCGCCCTTCGTACCCGGAGCGCCTCAATTTTTTATAATGAGAAAAAGCACGAGATTAAAGGGAGAAGTCAGAAGTTAGCCTCTGAAATTGCCAAATGACCATAAAACACATCCTAGTTCTGGAGGGGTGGTCTAATTAGTTGAGATAATTGCCGGCTAACCTGAGGTCGAATTGGAGAAAAGGGGTCTGCCGGAAGGGAGAAAGGGCGTCCGAGATGGGACCGAGTAAATGATTCGGAATGGGAGAACCTTTCGAGCACATATGTCCTCTTTGGGTCTCGCCCAAATCCTGATTACAGACGTTCACCGAATTCAACTTGCCCTTAAACACAGTTCATGCCCTACTAACCACTTTTTATTTCCTCACGTACTTTTTTAATCAATACTCTAGCCCTTATCAAATCTTCTCTCGTCCTCGTTACCTGAGACGACAGTTGAGACAAGGTTTGAAGTTTCAGTTTGAGGGTTATCCGGAAGGGCACTGAAAGTTGTTAGCGACCCTCCCTCGCCTGATTGAGGAAGTCCGTTTTGGGAATACCCTCTACCTTAATAACTAATTAACTCTTGTGTAGGGTATAGAAATCAAGTTCGTCAAGCTGTTTTCACGTTCTAAAAGCGAGTCAGCAAAATGTAAACAATGAAGATGCTGCAGGGCTTTATAGAGTCAAGAAGGGGTCGATGTAAAATTAGGTTTCTATCGCCCGTTCAATAACTCGTTAGCAACTCTGAAGCAAACTTCTCTCCCCCAATCTCCTTCTCAAAGATTATCTGCTTCACTGTGGCACCTGATTGAATCATTCGTAAGAATAAAAATTTTTTTTTAATTCAAAGAACAAGGATTCAACATTTAATCACGGTTTAAAGTAACAAGATTTTTCACCAAACGACAAAGAATTGGAGTGTTGAGTACATCAAAAGAGAATGGGGTTAACCCTTTTGCTCTGCAATCTATTGTTACCTTTAAGTAAATAGCGGTTTGTTATTTAACTGATGTTTTTGAAATTTTTTTGTTTTCTATCCATTAGAGTTTTTCTGGAAGGATTAAACAAATTGTCAACCCCTCACTATTAGACGCGTTCATTACGTGATGGTATCCGAAGGGAGTCTTTTCCACCCTAAACGCTAAGCCGCGGATTAAAAGGCTATGAATTTTAAAAAGCCAATTGTCGTTTTCGGGGACTCCCTTTTCTCCCACATGTGGCCTAACCTCCCAAATCCTCGATAATAATTTATAATGGCGCCTTTAAAAGTTTTAATCGAAAAGGATGTCTTATTGATCTGGCAGATGTCGAGAAATGTAGGATTTTGAAGTAGCTTAATGCCTTATGGTCCCGGAAGGCAAAAATAGGAAGGTGGATTTGGGGTGACAGATAGAGAGGAGGCAATACTTTGAGACGGCACTCACACCATTGACATGAACACTTTCTTCCGGTTTCTATTGCCCCGGCCAACTTTTCAATAACCTCCCCTTCACGCTTTTCCTTTAAAAAAAACTTTTTCTTTTTATATTTTCAATTTCTTCCTTGTCGCTTGTAGTACCCTATTTTAAGAAAAGAATGGCCCTACATCAAAAATATAAGTTGATAGGTCTAATGGAAAGCTATCCGAGGGGTTAAAGCGGAGCAAACAGTTTGGTTTATACCCCCAGGTTTTAGACTCGACATTACTCTCACTCGGTTTCCTCCGACGGTAAAAGGCTGACTCGACACAAAACTGGATCGCAATAAAGGGCGGATATTGAAGGAACTTGTCCCGCACGGACGGAAAACGCGGAAGGGGGGAAGTCACTATCGAAAGGGATTTTTCCCTTCTATTAATTTTCGGAGATTCTCAAAATATTGTAGGTGGCGAGGGTGGGAGTCGCTTCGCCAAGGTATGCAGACATCCACATACTCTCTTTATTACAATCTCCCTCTGAAATCCTCACAGAATAAGTGATTAACAAATTAATGATGGTTTCTTCTCTTTCATCCTTGTTGAAGTTGTAGAAGTTGACCACATCTAAGCAATTTTCCGACTTGTTTTTGTCGGTATTTTATCGTTTGGTCGAAATGGAAAAAAGTACTGATTTGAGGTGAGTCCGAAATAGGATGGGATCGGGTTTCCATTTCGCTACGGGCTCAACATGGGAATGTCCTGCTTTAAAATGTTTACTCGGAAAGGGATTCATACTATAAGAAAACCTGAATATTGCAGTGACCCAAACTTTTTTTTTCTCAACAACAATATTCTCCCGATCAACCCAAACGTTTGTTTCAAAAAAATGTCTTTTTCTTTTATATTTCCTTGTGAGCTGTGTTTCACCAAAGAGAAATTTTTTCATTCCGCCTCTATGCGCTTTTCTTAGAGGAAAAAAAAGCCATTTCCATATGACATCGGACGACCCCCCCGGGCTTCTCCCGAGTCCCTCCTACGCCCGACAACCGTTCGATTCTTCAGGTCCTTTGATCTGTGAGGAAGGAGATTTCCCTTGAGTTGAAATTAAACGGAAATAAAGAGGAATATGGAGGAACGTCGAAGGGGATCTTTCTATTGGATATTGCGAAACTCTATCGAGGCACACTTGAGAGACTTGATCGAAAAATGGTGGGGAAAAAGCTTATTTATTCCATTTCACCTCTTTCTTACCCTCCCGCACACAACCCAATTGCGAAAAGAACAAAAGAAACCCCACCTCTAATCACATTTTAATATTTAAACACAAAAATAACACATCAAAATGATACATCTCCCTATGAATAAGAATTCTCTATTTTTCTCCTTTCAATACTTCCGAAATCCTTAGAGTCCGACTAATTCCGATTTACTGCTCCCCACATCATTAGCTCCCATTCAGAGATTTACTCCACCCTGACCGTTCACAATCCTTTCTTTCCGTAGGATTACATTCAATTATAACACAAACTTTTCAACATTTTTTAAAATTATTTTTGAATTTTTTTTCTCTTAACTTTTAAATCAATATTTCATTGAATAAAAATATTTTATCGAAAATCTTTTAATGATTAAATAAAACGAACTACTCAAATTGCAATTTTTTTAAGAAGTACCAATTCCGCAGAATAAATGAGCGGAAAACGGTCCAAAACCCGGCAAAAATATATTCAAACATATATTAAAGTAAACCAAAAAAACGGCCCAAAACGAGGTCAAAAAAATGTTAAACGCCCGAACGCCTCAAAATGGTTTTTTCTATGGGCCATAAAATAAACCGATAAAACGGGTGTTTCTATACCAGAAAACTGAGAAAAACGGCCCAAAACGAGGTTAAAAAAATGTTAAACGCCCGAACGCCTCAAAATGGTTTTTTTTATCGAGGAAAAAGACCAGAATCCCGCTTTCATGAGTTTAAAAAGACGCGCGGAAAAAGTAATGAAGGGTGCAGGCTAAGTATTTATTAGGGGCAGCCGTCGGATTAGTCTGAGGTGAGAGATAAACCTCACAAAGCCTCATAATATAATACGGCTCTGGGGACTCCCCTGTATAATTTAATAAAACCTTAGTTTGTGTTAAAAAGACGAAGGTTAAACATCGACCTTGCCTTCCAAATAATCGTTATGTCAAAATTAAATTTTTATACGCTGAATCAACATGGAAAAAATAACTAATTAATCGATTTGTAATAATTGATTTTTTTTAAATTACTCTGTTATTAAGTTGGATTAAAAAAATAAAAATTTTAAAAAAATGTGTACGTCATATTTATGGAGTCAGCGAAAAACGACGTTTTTTCTTAGGTAGCTTTAGGCCGAAGTTGGCGCTTTATTAATTTGTTTAATGAATTTTGGCGTATAAAATTGGCAATCCTGATGTTAAAAAAAGGCGTTACTTAAATTTTATTTTTTATTTTCTTCTCCGGTTATAAATATGATTAGCATCACTACTACCCTGTTTAATAACTCAGTTATAATTTAAAGCCCTCACTCCCCACATGAGTTCCACCTCCCCGCCCGCGTGGTTCGTTATTAAAATATTTTAATCTCTGAACCATAGACCACGCACGCTTTTTTTTTCCTCTTTCCCCTTTAGACGTAAATCAAAAGCGACCTTGTCTCCCAAAAACGCATTTTTCAAAACCTCTTTCTATTTCATTTTATTTAGAAAAAAATATTAAAAATTTTTTGTGATTCTTGGAAAAAAACGATGTGCGTGTCGTAATGGTGGTAATTTACCGGTCTTGTTTATTAAAAACGAGTCATTTTCAAATTATAAAAAATGGCTTTTGATAAAAATTTAAAACTTTTTCTTTATTTTTTTGATAAACGTTAGCCGTTGAGCGCATCTGGTGTCGACCTATGTTGCTAATTAGATTTTAACAGTCTTCGAATCCCGTTAAAGAGCCCGCTTTCAATTTTGGATTTAATCAAATTTCTCGGGATCGATGTTAGAACTCAAAATTAAACGGAACCCACGTCACCGCCACCGCGCTATGAATCAGGGAAACACCTGTGAGGAAATCGAGACCGATTTAATTTCTCGAAAGCCCCCCCTGACCGAAAATGTTATTAGAGGGACAATTGCGTCCTGTTTTTTTCACCACCACGCCCACGCAAATGTCATTTCGATACATATTAGAGAAATCGGACATGTGGCGTGTATGGAACTCATAAACTCGTTGTATAAAAGGACATTGGGGAAATCAATTAGCTTAAAAAACACGAATAATTCATTTATGATTATTCATCAGAGTCCCACAGGCTGGTCAAATGGCCCCCGCTCGATGAAGAGGCGTTTTCTTCAGTTTTCTAAAAACAACGGGGCGTTTAAAATTTTTTTTAACTTAAAAATTTAGCCAAATTTTCTTGAGAATTTTGACGATAAGGAAAGCTTTTTCATTCGGAAGGAATTTTCAATTTTAATAATTAAATATTTCAAAAGCCTCCCTCATACTAATTAGCTAAATTCCTCTTATGCTCTTACCAGATATGGTATCGTCTTATAATCACGTTAGCGGGAAAGTTATCGATCTTTTTCGGCTTGTGAAAACCGCCGGGTCACGACCCTTCTGATGTACCTTTAACGAGATTACCGTGTATGTCGCTCTTTTAAGAACTTAATTAAACCTCACATCCAATCATGGCTTTTCCCGCGATTTTTTTCAAATTTTAAACATTCATTAGTACCGGTATTATGTACCTACTCTGAAAAAAAAGCTTTTAATGAAATTCAAATTTAAATATATTTTTTTAAATGTTTACCTATTTTTTCCCCCTATAAAATAATTAAGTGTAATATTTGAACAAGATTTTTTATAATTTATTTAATTATTATTGAAATATTAAACGGCAAACATTGAAATAAAATTCTTGTAGTAAATGAAAAATTGAGGCGCTCCGGGTACGAAGGGCGAACTCGACAAAACGTAGTTTCGAGATATTCGCATTTTCATTCGGTTTTTACGTATTTAAAGGGGAAAAAATGGCGAACTCAACATAAAAATTATATGGGTGTATTCACCAAGAGGTCTAGAATCTGAAAATGAAAAAAAATGGAGGACCCTTCCCCAAAAACCCGACGTCGAGGGTCTCACAATAACTTCTTTAAGGAAGTTAAAAAAATTTGTCCGATGTCGAGTTCGCCCTTCGTACCCGGAGCGCCTCAATTAAAATTAAATCAAAAACTTAGAATTTTTAAAAAGTGATGTACTTTATTTTAGGCGAGTTTTTTTCCTCTGCTAAGAAGAAGGTGACAATTCCTTACGCTAAAACAAACGTCGAATTGGTCGATTTCGAGACGAAATAACCTCAACTCTTAACAGTCCGCCGAAAAACCCCTCCCGGCTTCACATACGCTCCACTGAATCGAATAATTCTTATTTTTCCACTACGCGCTACAAATAACTCAATTTGGCGTTGGGGGGTTTTGGTCCTTTTAAATCGCACGCCTGTTTCCAGAATTGAGGGAGGGAAAACTCGGTTTTTGCGGCGGACAGGATTTCCATAATTAAGGTCCTACAGGAGAAAGGAGGCCCAAATCAATGAGTCCGTATAAAACCCCCTTTTATCAAATTTATCAAGCTGGGGAGGCCCGGAAGTGCGAATCGAACTTTCTGAACCCTTCTGTTTTACATCCACCATTATTTCAAAAATTCAATTTTAAACATCCTATTTCATCAAAATATTTTTATAATTAAAATACTGTACACAAAAAAATTCTAGGAACTTTTCTTTTTTAATTAGACTACTTCCCCCACATTTGCAAATTCGAAGAAAAAATGGATATTTTTTATATTATTTTAAGCAGGAAGAGTAGTTGAAAATTAGATAAAAACGCGATAATTGTTCAGGGAGTTAAATGTTCTGGAAAAAACAAGTATTGGGTCATTTTGACCCAAAGGAAGAGGACTTTCTTTAGAGAAAATAAAACCGAAATGTTTAAACTTAGCAAAAAGATAAATTTTTTTTCTCCCTCTCACTCTCTTTTTTTATAAAATAAACATTCCCAGTAGTGGAAAACAATATTTCTCCTGACAGGTTTCATATTTATACTTCACAGAAAAGGTGAAAAAATTTTATTTTTTTTAATTTTTCCTGATTTATCGATTTGAACTTCGCGCGAAAGAGCCGCGAATCTGACAAGCTTTTCACTGCAAAAATAAAAGCTTTTTTTTTTCGGTAATTATTCACCTATTGGATATTCGGAATTTTAATTAACCGGCTTACTAGTCACTGTCTATAATTATGCACATATTCATGACTTAAAACTATTGTTTAAATAATAACAAATAAAGGTCCCTAAATGTTACCTGATAATATTGAATCCCAGAATATCAATGCTGAATACAATGTGACTAATTTGATCTGCGAGGTCATCATTATAGTGTTTTTTGGTAGATTTTTGATGAAAAAAAAATTTTTAAGAAATTAAAAAAAATCACTGAAGTTTTAGTTTTATAACATAAATTTTTTCAGGATAAAATTTTTTTTAATGTCACAAAACTCGCGAAAAAAGCACTGATCACAAATTCCCGCCAAAAATAAGATTGAATTTGAAACGAAAAAAAAATTCAGCTTTTTGCGTTTTCGTCGTCGAGACGCATCGCTGGACGAAAGAAAGTTGATTGATTATTTTCGTTCACTTTTCGATTTGGTTTTTCGGTTTTTAAAAGACGCAAATTCGACCGCGATCCGAACGGAGATAGATCCGACCTCGAACGTGGTTTTTTACGTACTGAGGGTTCTACAGAGAAGAGAGGCTTCGCCGGCTAAGTCTCGGCCCCTCACCGCGCATGCTCGCATCCTTCATTCCTCCCCGACATTTTTCAACCTTTTATCCATTTTTTGCACCCATCTTTGTATTTTTATTTATAAAAACCGTTTCGCTGTCAAGTTTTTAATGATGACTGATAAATATTGAATACAATCAAACGTTTCAGCAAGGATTTGGTAATATGAACTTATTCATCAAACTTTTTCGAAAATTCGACAGAAAAGTACCGCCAGAGGGCACTACAGACGAAGGCTTAAGGATAGTGAAGAGAGATTGTCTATGTGATAAGTGAGGTAGAATTTTGCAGCCCAGGGGGCGCCATCTGAATTGCTCTTATTTTAATTTTGAAATTTGCTTTTGAATATTTTGAAAACGCTAAATTCGTATTGTGGCCCTTCTTTTTTCTCCAGGAAAATGGAAATCCTCCTGTTTCACATAGAAAGATATACCGCCGGTTGGATACCCCATGGTTCCCGGAGACTAAGTAGGTCAAATCAAATATACCCGATGGCTCCCGCTTCTAGTAAAGCGATTTACCCGATGTTTCCCGTTGGTTAGGGATGGTGTTTATTTTGTATTAAAACTTCCTTAAAGAGAAGTAAAAATATAGGAGGGGGAAGTATAAAGGAGGGGAAGTATAACGGAGGGAAGTATGAACATGAGAACTAGATTTTCAACAAACCAAAATGGCGACTAAAATTCACCACTGAACAGAAAAACGTCGACACCGATTGATCGCTTACCAACGCCTGCTTTTCATGTTCAAGCTTGTCGGAAATGGGGGGGGGGTGAGGTGGAAACTTTGCCAATTTTTTGGTAAAAAATCATCTATTTTTCTCTTTTATTGTTAATAATTTATTAATAAATTATATAATAATGAATTCCAGCCCTTCAATCCGAATAGCTCTAATTTTGAAATTGAAAGGAACAAAATGTGGACTGTATTTTTGGAAAATTGGAATCTTTTCCAACATTTCAAAATCAACACCACAAAATATGTTTAAGAACACTCACTGTTATAATATACCCGGGACCCACGGGTTATGGCAATTTTCAGCCCGGGAATTATCGGGTATAATTAGGCGCTCCGGGTACGAAGGGCGAACTCGACAAACGTAGTTTCGAGATATTCGCATTTTAAAGTTTCGGTTTTTACGTATTTAAAAAGGAAAAAATGGCGAACTCTACATAAAAATTTTATGGGTGTATTCACCAAGAGGTCTAGAATCTGAAAATGAAAAAAAAAAAAACTGGAGGACCCTTCCCCAAAAACCCGACGTATCACAATAACTTATTTAAGGAAGTTAAAAAAAAATTGTCCGATGTCGAGTTCGCCCTTCGTACCCGGAGCGCCTCAATTATCTCGTTTTGGGAACCATCGGGTAAAGTACCATACCCCCGAATCCTAAGTTCTAACTGTTGCCATTATCATTGCAAAGCGTTGTTAAATAAAAAAAAATTAAAAATAAACCGTTTGGGAAAAGGACTAAAATTAATTGGTATTGAACTGGCCACAAAGGGACTCCCTCTCTTTTAATATTTACTCAATTTAAACAATGAGCTCTTTTCTGTTTTCGGTCTGGAAACCGAAAAAAAAATCGTTGTTTGTGTACGAAAGGAGCCAATTTTTCTTTGCTTTTAAATTAAATTAAGACCACCCCTGCTCCTTTGGGACCACTTTTAGATATACTGTAAAAAGAAAGGGAACTAGGATTATTCTGTCCTTTCCATACCCTTAGGGTTGGCATTTTTTTCTCCCTTTTTCGTCTTTCAAGTACTCTTTTATCTTCTTTTGTTTGAACGGAATGAATCGAAACGAAAAAGTTTTGATCATTTAATTAAATGAAAACGTGTATTTTGAATGGGCAAAAGGGATTTTCTTCATGAGGGGTCAATTTAAAATTTTTTATCTTTTTGTAATAATAAAATAAATAAATAAAATTTTTAACTTCAGGAATTCTTTAGGAATTTTGTGATTAAATATTTATTATATGATCTGGGATTTTCAAAGTACTTATTTATAAAAAAAACTGACTAAGGAAAAAGTAAATAAATAAGTGAGCCGGAGGGAGACAGAATCTAAGGTGCGTGAAATTAAAGAAATTGAAGTTTCTCCC
Organism: Orius insidiosus; assembly: GCA_014119065.1. Taxonomy (NCBI): domain Eukaryota; kingdom Metazoa; phylum Arthropoda; class Insecta; order Hemiptera; family Anthocoridae; genus Orius; species Orius insidiosus. The sequence continues at coordinate 68,151 of JACGAQ010000044.1, read as the reverse complement.
TTCTATTCAAACTCTTTTTCTTGGTCGATGTTTACTTAGTTTACCTCTTCCTTGCGGGAAACACCCCGGGGCCTTACATTCAACCTTTTTACTTTTTTACAGAAGATCCCTTTCTTTCCCCTATAAACCTCTCACCCTCTTTTTGTTTTTTGGTACAAGAGCCTAAACGTGGGTGAGGTCGTTAAGAATTAATTTTCCTCATGGACGATCAAAACTCTACTGTCCTCCGCAGGCTCGTTTCAAACGAGGTAACCTTCACTCCGGACCCAATTTTCAAAACGCCAGAAAAACGATTATTTAAAAAAACCGAAGATTGTTTTTTTGAATAGATTCGTCAGCTTTTTTGTTTGAAAAAATTTTTTTCCCCTGTTGAATCCAACGTTCTAATAAAGCGGTAAAGAAGGTCAAAATGAGAAAACCGAGGTGAACGTGTAATATACGTTTAATTATAAATTTTCTCCGGGAACAGACAGAAGTAATTATTGCACGAGTGGCGGTTACCCTACCATGGGAAATAATATATTAAACAATTTAAGGTTGAAAGAGACGGTTTGAATTTTCCAACGGAGACTTACTTGATGATGTTACCCTGAAAACAAGGTCCAGAAACTTTGGAAACAACCTGCCAGACCCAGCTGTCTCTCAGTTAGGCCCGCCTTCACCAAACTCACTTTACGTCACATCCTTTATTTTACACTAAAATTGGTAGCGGAGGAATAAGGAAACCATTTTAAATAATTAATCAAGTCCTGGAGTTCGTGGTGAGCTTTAAATTCTTCAAGATTTAAAAATAACCCAGAAGTAAAAAAACCTAAACTTTTGATAGTTTTCTCGCAAAATCGCTTTATAAAAAAAATTTCCCATTTGAAAGGAAGTAATGACTGCTAGTTTCTTATCTCCGGCTAACACTGGCCTTAAGGGAGTTTTTCCGACGTTTCGAGATTTTTACGGTCGGCTTTTTCGATGCGGTAACAGATTAAAATTTGCGGGAAAGCTCTCGCCTTAGAGGTTTTCTGGGGAGGGGGGGGGTGTATATGGGGAAGGGTCTAAAAGGTTTATTTAACAGCCTTCACTCTCTTCAGGCATTATACGCTAAACGAGTAAGCCTTTTTATGCTGGTTATTGCACTTCCAGATGGTAGGCGATAATATTTATCCTCCGCATTTCGCGAAAAAAAATTGATTGCAACATAAAATATAGCTTAAAGTTAAAATGTATGCTGGGTAGTTGTATGTCGTCACTGTGTACAATTTTTTGGGGTAATCGGTGACTGAAGGTTTTATTTTCTTTTAATTTTCTTGACATTTTTGTTGGAGAGAGAATTTTTTAAAGTTCATAATTGGGCTTATACGAGGTCGTATTTTAAACGTTAACCCAGCGGAGGGTTTACTAAATGAAAATAAAATGAGTGAAAGCAATGCAAGCAACGGTCCGGTTGGCCCTTTCTCCCTCACTCGACAACTACGTCCACGTATCAACCCATTGAAATATTGCCTTTCCAATCGTAAATTCACCTATTAAAAGGGCATAAACATCAGTTTGTTTTTGTCGTGTTTTATAACCGCATCCTTTCACACGGAGAGTTCGAACGCTATTTCACAATTACTGGATTTTTTTCAGATTTTCAAGTCCAAAAATTTTTTTCCATTTTCCTCTAAAATATTTTTGCATTCCTATTTTGAAAGTTTTCCACCTGGAGGAGTGATTAAAAGGGGAGTGAAAAAAAATTTCACGATTTAGACTTTTTTTTTTTTTTTTTTTTTTTTTTTTTTTTTTTTTTTTTTTTTTTTTTTTTTTTCAGGGGTAGTGTGCACTTAAATCTTTAAGCGATCTATTGTGCCCCCTTGCGTCAGTGGTGTTTTCCATCAGAAAAATCCATTTAGGTTCCTTAGGTTCAATTTGGGGGCCTCCCGCTTTGAACCCTGGACCCCATAGATGAACGCCGTATCGCAATGTTTGGGATTAACGCCTTAACACGCGCGGCCACCACGACGCCAACTTAGACTACACCAGCATAACATTTAAGAGTTGCGTGAAGTATCTTTAGTTTTGAAGGCGCTTAGTTAGGCGTTAGTTATTTTTAAGGCTTACTATCGACATATTGTCCGTTTTAAATGCGTTTTTGGCCCAGAAGGAATTTTTTAAGAGGATTTGACACTCAGTTGACTTAGAAAGAAAATCGTTTTACCTTTAGATTGTCGTTTTTAAGCTCAAAATTGGGTAAAAGTTGAGGGAGTTATGATTTTTAGAAATCCTCGTCGAGTTCGAGGATCGATCTGTGATAGAACATAAGGTTTATTTGTCCGTTTTAAACGCGTATTTGTCCCAGAAGGAATTTTTTTACAGGATTTGACACTCAGTTAACTTTGAAAGAGAATCGTTTACCCTTTAAAACGACGTTTCTAAAAGTACAATTGGCGAAAAGTAAAAGGAATAAATAATTTTTGAAGTTTCAGGCCGAAATATCACGAAATTAAGGCTTTAAACGCGTTTTCAGCATAGTAGGAATATTCTAAGCGGTTTCAATACTAAATTGTCTTTGAAAGAAAATCGTTAACCCTTTAAAATGACGGTTTTAAAAGTAAAATCGGATAAAAGTTGAGGGAGTTATGATTTTTAGAAATCCTCGTCGAGTTCCAGAATCGATCTGTGATAGAACTCAAGGCTTATTAACGACAGATCGTCGGTTTTAAACGCGTTTTTGGCCCAGAAGGAATTTTTTTAGAGGATTTGACACTCAGTTGACTTTGAAAGTATATCGTTTACCCTTTAAAACGACGTTTTCAAAAGTACAATTGGCTAAAAGTAAAAGGAATCAGAATTTTTTGAAGTTTCAGGCCGAAATATCACGAAATGAAGGCTTTAAACGCGTTTTCAGCATAGTAGGAATATTCTAAGCGGTTTCAATACTAAATTGTGTTGGAAAGAAAATCGTTAATCTTTGAAAATGACGGTTTTAAAAGTAAAATTGGGTAAAAGATGAGGGAGTTATGATTTTTAGAAATCCTAGTCGAGTTCGAGGATCGATCTGTGATAAAACTTAAGGTTTATTTGTCCGTTTTAAACGCGTTTTTGGCCCAGAAGGAATTTTTTTAGAGGATTTGACACACAGTTAACTTTGAAAGAGAATCGTTTACCCTTTGAAACGACGTTTTTAAAAGTACAATTGGCTAAAAGTAAAAGGAATAAAAATTTTTTGAAGTTTCTGGCCGAAATATCACGAAATTAAGGCTTTAAACGCGTTTTCAGCATAGTAGGAATATTCTAAGCGGTTTCAATATTAAATTGTCTTTGAAAGAAAATCGTTAAGCCTTTAAAATTACGGTTTTAAAAGTGAAATTGGGTAAAAGTTGAGGGAGCTATGAATTTTAAAAATCCTCGTCGAGTGAGTTCGAGGATCGATCTGTGATGGAACTTTGGGCTTATTAACGACAGATTGTCCGTTTTAAACGCATTTTTGGCGCAAAAGGAATTTTTTTAGAGGATTTGACACTCAGTTAACTTTGAAAGAAAATCGTTTACCCTTTCAAATGACGTTTTTAAAAGTACAATTGGCCTAAAGTAAAAGGAGTCACAATTTTTTAAAGCTTCAGGCCCAGATATCATGAAATGAAGGCTTTAAACGCGTTTTCGGCACAGAAAGAATTTTCTAAGCGGTTTCAACACTACATTGTCTTTGAAAGAAAATCGTTAAGCCTTTAAAATGACGGTTTTAAAAGTGAAATCGGGTAAAAATTAAGGGAGTTATGAATTTTAAAAATCCTCGTCCTAGTTCGAGGTTCGATCTGTGATAGAACTTAAGGCTTATTAAAGACAGATTGTCCGTTTTAACGCGTTTTTGGCCCAGAAGAAATTTTTTTAGAGGATTTGACACTCAGTTAACTTTGAAAGAGAATCGTTTACCCTTTAAAACGACGTTTTTAAAAGTACAATTGGCGAAAAATAAAAGGAATCATAATTTTTTGAAGTTTCAGGCCGAAATATCACGAAATAAAGGCTTTAAACGCGTTTTCGGCACAGAAAGATTTTTCTAAGCGGTTTCAACACAAAATTGTCTTCGAAAGATAATCGTTAAGCCTTTAAAATGACGGTCTTAAAAGTGAAATCGGGTAAAAGTTGAGGGAGTTATGAATTTTAAAAATCCTCGTCGAGTTCGAGGTTCGATCTGTGATAGAACTTAAGGCTAATTAACGGCAGATTGTCCGTTTTAAACGCGTTTTTGGCGCAGAAGGAATTTTTTTAGAGGATTTCATACTCAGTTGACTTCGAAAGAAAATCGGTGTACCTTTAAAATGACGTTTTTAACAGTAAAATCGAGTGAACTTTAAGGGAGTTATGATTTTTAGAAATTCTAGTCGATTCTATCTGTGATAGAACTTAAGAAAACTGTTTTTGTTTTTGTGAGTAAACACGTTGTTTGAGCCAGGTGACTACGGATCTCCCGTAGAAGGGGCGATCAGGGTAAATTGTGCCGTAACGAGGTTAGAAGAGGGCTCGGATGAGACTCTTCACTGATTGCCGGATAATCCTGTTTTGGAAGGCGTCTATCTTGATATTGCACACCCGGCTCAATTAGCCTCCTTGCCCGTCTTTTGAACACCCCCGTCCTTCCTTTCGGCCAATATTCCTTGGCCTTGATAAATCAGTTTTCAGAGCGGTAGAGAAGTCTATTGATGGAATATGCTTAAGATAGGTTCTTAGATTGGTGGATACTTTAGTGAGGGATGAAACCGAAATGAAATTTTAGATGAGGGGCCACCTCTTCACCCCCCTTCTTATCAATACCTCAGGTAAAACAATTTCCCGCAATAATTAATCTTAAACGTCTTTCAGACCTAATTTGAGTCAAGTGGGTTTATAATTTAGAACGAATCCTCGTTTACTCCATCGATTTTTCTAAGGTTGTTAACTTCAGAATCTTATGAAAAAGAAATTAAGGAACCCATAAAGAAAATATCCCCAACTAAGCTTGAGAGTTAGGTGGAGGAAAACACAAAAAATAAAGAGTTTTCTCCAATTTTTTTCTACGCCTTCTATTCTCACTCACCTTTTTCTTTACGTCATCTTCTTTCCGTACAAAAGCCACTCCATTACAGATCCCTGTATAAGAAGAGGGGAAATTTGAAAGTACAATCCGTCTGATTATAAAAAGGGAACAAGTAATAGAACGATTTGAATAACTGTTACTCCTTAGAGGAAAGGAGTGGGGAAACCCGATCAAAAGCCCCCAATTCAGATACATTTCGGATGAGGGGTTCGAATAGGCCTTACAATGGTTACTTTTTTGTGAGAAATTAAACAGTTTCCTCTGCCCTATGAGAACCAAGAATAATGAAAAAAAGAAAGAATTTCCAATATCTCATCCTTGGCTGAATTTTTTTCCCCCACTCTCTGTTTTAAACTCGTTTATTCTTTTTGTGTAATACAGCTTGTATGAACCACTTTAGAAATCGCTTTGATGTTCTGTAGAAATAAATTAATGTCTCTTTTTTTTTTCTTTCTCAAAAGAGCCTTTTTCGTGTAAATAGGAAGCGTAAAAAAATTGTAAAAAACACCTACCGTCTCAAGTTTTGAGCCAATTAAAAAAAATTACTTCGAGCACGCTTTGTTAAACAAAAAAAATGTTAACTTTCGATTTCATATTTTTTTCCGTTTTATAACTTTCTTTTTGGGAAAATAAGGATGGCAGGGCTTCCAATTTCCAGCTTCCCTTTTCCGAAAGCCAGATAAAAGGGGTGTTTCTACACCAAAAAATCGAGGAAACCCGGTAAAAGAAATGTTAAACGCCCAAAAGCCAGATAAAACGGGTGTTTCTACACCGAAAAATCGAGGAAACCCGGTAAAAGAAATGTTAATCGCCCGAAAGCCAGATAAAACGGGAGTTTCTACACCAAAAAATCGAGGAAACCCGGTAAAAGAAATGTTAAACGCCCGAAAGCCAGATAAAACGGGTGTTTCTACTCCGAAAAATCGAGGAAACCCGGTAAAAGAAATGTTAAACGCCCGAAAGCCAGATAAAACGGGTGTTTCTACACCGAAAAATCGAGGAAACCCGGTAAAAGAAATGTTAAACGCCCGAAAGCCAGATAAAACGGGTGTTTCTACACCGAAAAATCGAGGAAACCCGGTAAAAGAAATGTTAAACGCCCAAAAGCCAGATAAAACGGGTGTTTCTTCACCGAAAAATCGAGGAAACCCGGTAAAAGAAATGTTAAACGCCCGAAAGCCAGATAAAACGGGTGTTTCTACACCGAAAAATCAAGGAAACCCGGTAAAAGAAATGTTAAACGCCCGAAAGCCAGATAAAACGGGTGTTTCTACACCGAAAAATCGAGGAAACCCGGTAAAAGAAATGTTAAACGCCCGAAAGCCAGATAAAACGGGTGTTTCTACACCGAAAAATCGAGGAAACCCGGTAAAAGAAATGTTAAACGCCCGAAAGCCAGATAAAACGGGTGTTTCTACACCGAAAAATCGAGGAAACCAGGTAAAAGAAATGTTAAACGCCCAAAAGCCAGGTAAAACGGGTGTTTCTACACCGAAAAATCGAGGAAACCCGGTAAAAGAAATGTTAAACGCCCGAAAACCAGATAAAACGGGTGTTTCTACACCGAAAAATCGAGGAAACCCCGTAAAAGAAATGTTAAACGCCCGAAAGCCAGATAAAACGGGTGTTTCTACACCGAAAAATCGAGGAAACCCGGTAAAAGAAATGTTAAACGCCCAAAAGCCAGATAAAACGGGTGTTTCTACACCGAACAATCGAGGAAACCCGGTAAAAGAAATGTTAAACGCCCGAAAGCCAGATAAAACGGGTGTTTCTACACCGAAAAATCAAGGAAACCCGGTAAAAGAAATGTTAAACGCCCGAAAGCCAGATAAAACGGGTGTTTCTACACCGAAAAATCGAGGAAACCCGGTAAAAGAAATGTTAAACGCCCGAAAGCCAGATAAAACGGGTGTTTCTACACCGAAAAATCGAGGAAACCCGGTAAAAGAAATGTTAAACGCCCGAAAGCCAGATAAAACGGGTGTTTCTACACCGAAAAATCGAGGAAACCAGGTAAAAGAAATTTTTTTTTTTTTTTTTTATATTTTTATTTGTATCAACTTACAAGTTATTACAATTTATAATTTTAATTTGTTAGCTATGCAAAATATAATCTACAGGAACATTTATTTACGAATTTTATTATTTTTTGATAGACCTGATCTGTATCTTTTGTAAAAAAATTTTCAAGTGCATCTACATTAAGGCTAGCAATTTCACTGCCGAACACTTCCTCCCTTTCCCTGAGCAGCCCTGGGCAATTCAGGAAGAAGTGAGAGACAGTGTTCATGGAAAATTCCGTAAAGCAGACTGGGCATTTTTCAGTGGAGCTGAATTTAAGTTTTTTATTGCTGACGAAGAGCGTGAAAGTTTTTTCGCAGGCAGTTTTCACTTGAGCAACTAATCTTTTTTTAAATAGCGGGGCATCTGTAGATGGCGGTTTCATAGCCTCCGAGACTGTCAGTGGGAATATATTACTGTAGAGTGAAATTTTGCATTTCACGAGATCTTCATTAAATTTTTCTTGTTCATACTTGTTTAAAATGGCGTTTTTAGTTGACTGCAGAAAATTTGCATCTTGCACTTCCCAAAGCTCTGTCTCTCCGCACGCTATGAGCTCTTCATGAAGCGTCTGGAGCCAGGGACACTTGATTAGGTTTTTGCGGTGCAGCACAAGCAGTCTGTCATACACTGCTCTGGGGTACCTTTTTTTTTCCATATTTAGCAGTTTTTCCCAGTATGACAGTGTGCGTTTCAGTATGGCTATTTTCGGGTGCGGGATCTGTAGTTCAACTCTAGCGTAGTGGTTTGGTGTACTCTTCGGTAGCAGCAGTATTCTCTTGAAGAACTGGGCTTGAACTCTTTCGATGAAATTGAAGTGGGTAAGCCCCCAGATCTCCGCTCCATAAATCATAATGGCTGAAATCATGGCATTAAAAAGTCGGATCCAGGCTTCACGATTGGCTACTTGGAATTTTTGAATTAGCGAATGAATGCTTAATCCAGCTGCTCTGGCTTTTATTTCTGCGGCTTTAGCGTGTTCCAGTAGGAGTCCTGAGGAGGTGAAAGTAAAGCCTAGGTAAATAATTTTACTGACTGATTCGATCTGTTCACCTCGGTAGAAAAATTTGTCGTCCTTTTTAGCTCTCCCTCCTTTCCTGAAGATCATGATTTTCGTTTTAGAAGGGTTAACTTCCAATTCGTTTTCATCACAATAAGAACTTAAGGCTTTGAGTTTCCTCTGAAGGTCTGCTTTTGAGTATCCTAGGATTACTGCATCGTCCGCGTAAAAAGAGAGATGATTTCCATTTTCCCATTTATGTCTAGTCCACGCAGGTCTTTTTCTTTCATGTATTTTTCGAAGTCTGCAATAAAAAGGGTGAATAGAATTGGGGATAGGATTTCTCCTTGAAGAACTCCTTGGGTTACTTTGTAATACTTTGTCTTGAAGTCATTGCAGTGCACCGAGAATTCAGCGTTTTTGTAGAGAGATGCCAATATGTTAATAAACTTCGTGCTGATTCCGAGTTCTTTGAGTTTTGAAAACAAAATAGGATGTGAGACTGTGTCGAAGGCCCTTTTGAAATCGATGAAGGCTGCATATACCTTTCTGGCAGTAAGACGAGTATTGATAGCAATTATTCCTTGCAAGATGAAAGCACAGTCCGTGCAGCTTCGACCTCTTCGAAATCCGTATTGATTTTCTGGAAGGAGTTCCTTAGTCTCTGCGAAGTCCTGTAATCTTTGATTAAGAATTTGGAACATGACCTTCGCAATTGAGTTAAGCAAAGAGATACCTCTATAGTTGTTTATGCTATTAGTGTCTCCTGATTTAAAAATTAGAAATAGCTTAATTAATCCCCACTGGCTGGGTACTTCTTCTTCCTGCAGGATGCCGTTGAAAATTGCAAGGAGGGTATTTCTTCCTTCAACCGGGAGAGATTTGTAGAATTCGTAGGGTATCATGTCAATGCCTGGGGCCTTCCCATTTTTGCATTTTTGTAGGGCACATTCGAGTTCCCCTATATTTATGTCCTTATCAAGGTCTTCAACTCTTAATCTTGGGCTATCAGGTGTATGGAGAAGAATTACCGGATGTTCAGGAATCAATCTGTTGTAAAAGTCTTCAACTTCCGCTTGCTTTAGGCTGCATGTTGAGAAGGTTGCACGTTTGCCTCTTAGGCTTTTCAAGCATGACCAGAAACCCGAAGGATCCTTGACATTTTCAAGTTTTGCGCATAATTCTTCGTGAAATTCGGCTTTTTTCTTTTTGCACAGGGCTGCGTACTCTTTCTTGGCACCTAAAAACAAATGCAGATGTCCTGAATTAAAGTTGTTCCTTTTCGCGGCTCTGTATTCATGTCTGAGTTTGAATCTTGCGGATCTACATTCCGGGTCAAACCAGGATCCGCCTCTGTTTGCCTTTATGCTTCTAGATGGGACCCACATCTCAAGCATTTTAGCAACTTCTATAATTTTGTCTTTCAAAGTGGTGTGAAGGTTGCATACCTGGGTTTCTTTTATGTCTAAGAGTGCAGATTTCATCATTTTGGAGTAGTCCTTCTTGGAGCTGTCCTTCCATTGAATCTTTTCTTCTAGCTTTTTTCGTTTGTTTGTCTGCATTGGGTCTTCTTTAAGCTGAAAATTTAGTGTTAGTCGGATTGGCAGGTGATCAGAGACCAGCGAATCATCAAGAACTATTAAATCGTGGATACATGCAAGGGAGGAGATATTCACCCATACCAGATCTACCGTGCTTTTTCCTTTGTTGGTCATACATGTAAATTGCCCAGGGAAGTCTGAGATAGATCTACCATTGACAACTGCAAAGCCGTGGCTAGCCATTCTTTCGACCAGGGTATCAGGATGACCGAAACAGATCAGGTCTAGAACATATCGTTTATGATATAAATTTGTACTATCACACAATTCTTCATCTAATTCATTAAGATTTCCGATCCTATTATTGAAGTCCCCTCCAATTATGATTGGATAGTCATTATATTCAAGAGTGAGTTTATACAAAATTTCTTCAAAGTCTGGGGAGCTTACATAATTAGTTGAAAAGTAAACATTTGCAATTATTGCCTTGAATGGTTTAAGGATTTGGATTACAAGCCACTCTTTCAGCTTAAAGAGTAGTTTAACTTTAAGTTCTTTTTTATATAATGTTAGTAATCCCCCACTTGCCCTACCTAGTTTTGAGTGACGCTCTGCTTTTGAGCAACAAAAATCAAAATCCTTGTACATGCGGGGTAAAATAATCGTTTCATATTCCAAGAAGGTTTCTTGGATGCATATTACATCTAAGTCTTTGATTCTTATTAAATCTGCTTCATTACAAAAGTTATTGAACCCCCTAGCATTCCAAAATTTTACTGAGAAGTACCTTTTTGAAAAAGTCGGTGCGGGCTCTTCTTTTTTTAGGGTTGAGATCTCTTCACTGGTTTCTTTGGCGCTGTTTTCCTTATAGGTAGTGTTATCAAATTGACTATCACAGATGGTTTCTTTATCACAAGGTTGTCGTATTATCACAGATGACGCAGTGGAGGTAGGCGTTATGACTGTTTCGCTTTCTCTAAAAAATGATTATTTCTTCGAAAATTAAATCTTCTGAAAGTCACATTACACGGCCAGAATTTGGGCTCTATTAGCTTATCTTTGTGAGAAAAGTCGACTCCTACCTTGAAGCTAGCGTAGTTTCCTTGTGTGTCGAGTTTTTCCACAATGACGTCAGCGTTTGTTAATTTTTTTGAGATAAATTCTTTAAGTTGGTCCTCTGTTGTGGATTTTTTTAGTTTTCCAATGTGTATCCATGCCTTTCTCTGGCCTGTGAGTTCTCCGCATGAATCGTCTGTTCCCGTCTGAGGTGGTTTTCGGGGTCTCCTTGGCAAAGGCGTATTCTTTTCTTTTTTCGAGGTGCCGGGTTTTACAATTGTCCCCTGAGTTATACTTAGAGACTCATTATTGAAGTTCTCTTTAGCCAAGTTCGATGTTATTAATTGTGACCAGGTTGAAGCCTCGTTGGTGGTTATCGCGTCGTCAGGCTGTGAGGCTGTGGCTGAACGGGGTGATCCCTGACCTCCCTCCCTAGCGGCTCGGCCTTCCAGCTGCTTTCTTGGGTCCAAGTCGTCTCGGTTAGCGTGATGACGTAATGGCCCCTTAACCTGCCCGGTTTCTTTCCGACTTGGTTTTTTCTTATTGTTATTTTCCAAAAGAGCGGATTCTAGCTCTCCAACTCGCTTTTCCAAGCTCTCGACTTTCTCTTTTAGCTTAATATTTTCCACCACCAGATTATGAGACGTACTTGCCTGATGAAGGTCCAGCATTAAGGCCGAGATTGCCAGTAGGGACTTATAAACCCGGTAAAAGAAATGTTAAACGCCCGAAAACCAGATAAAACGGGTGTTTCTACACCGAAAAATCGAGGAAACCCCGTAAAAGAAATGTTAAACGCCCGAAAGCCAGATAAAACGGGTGTTTCTACACCGAAAAATCGAGGAAACCCGGTAAAAGAAATGTTAAACGCCCAAAAGCCAGATAAAACGGGTGTTTCTACACCGAACAATCGAGGAAACCCGGTAAAAGAAATGTTAAACGCCCGAAAGCCAGATAAAACGGGTGTTTCTACACCAAAAAATCGAGGAAATCTTCTCTATGCCACTTAATAGGGAGAAGTTTTGCTCCAATTTTGCGAGAAAACTGTTGGTTTTTAAATTTTTTTCTTTCTGATTTAGGTTTAGAATACAATTGAGGCGCTCCGGGTACGAAGGGCGAACTCGACATCGGACAAATTTACTTCCTTAAAGAAGTTATTGTGATACCCTCGACGTCGGGTTTTTGGGGAAGGGTCCTCCATTCTTTTTTTTTTTTTTTTCATTTTCAGATTCTAGACCTCTTGGTGAATACACCCATATAATTTTTATGTTGAGTTCGCCATTTTTCCCCCTTTAAATACGTAAAAACCGAAACTTTAAAATGCGAATATCTCGAAAATACGTTTTGTCGAGTTCGCCCTTCGTACCCGGAGCGCCTCAATTAAGCTTGTTTGTATTTAGTTTAATACAAAAGATTTTTTTTTCTAAAATCAAAAAATGAAGAAACGTCAATTTTTTTTATCATAAATTTTATGATTAAAATAAAAAATACAAATCGATAAAACAAGTTTGTACTTAAATTTATGACCTTTTAATAGAGCTGAAAGCTAATAAATTTTTTTCCCAGCCACAGTAAATTTTATGTAAATTGGGAGCAAATTAAAAAAAAAAATGAGAAAATTACGGTTTTAGCTTCGTTTATTCCTAGATTGCAGCACAATCAATTTTTAGAACCAACCAATTGGAACTAAACTTCAAAGAAAAAAAACCGCCGTTTAAGTGGTTTAACGGACCCATAAAATATGACACATCCATGTAAAGACTCTTCTGAAAAACTACAGGAGAAAAAAAAACCTCCCGAGGGTTTGAACACAGGACTGTTAGTGGAATTTTTATAAGTAGCTAATTGTAAAGTTTTTAATTTTTATTTTTCTCTCTCAAGGTTAATAATGAAGAGAGGAATAGGATTTGAATATTGAGCACACTCATCTGGGAGAATTTCATGGGAGGGCAAGTTTGAAGAAGGATCCCCTTCTTCCGTTTTACGTTCCACTTGGATTTTTCATTAAAAACGAACCCTTGGACCGTTCTATTTTCTTCTCTAAGGCGATTATCCCGAGAGCGTTTTAACAATTCAAAAACTCACTTTTATTAAGGCGTTTTGGATAATTATTCATTGAGGGAAAAGGAGGTGGCTTATAATTTCGATCGCCTTAAAAATAAATGTTTATGAGAAAAGGATTCTCGTCATACGCTTCAGTGGAGAATAGAGCGTCAGCGGAGACGCTTCTGAATGGACGGTTTGTTAAGAACCGAGTTCAGCAAGCGAGGAAGCATTAATTTAACTTAAGTCACTAAGAAGCTCGAAGCGGACTCAGCTGTTAAGTCCGACCTGTTTAAATCTTCCTAAATTGTGAGCCACTAGATTCACCTGTATGTAATTACATGGCAACAAGAGAGACTCTTAATAAATGATGCGACATCTTTGAATTTCAAATGGATTAAAATGAGGCGCTCCGGGTACGAAGGGCGAACTCAACAGAACGTAGTTTCGAGATATTCGCATTTTAAAGTTTTATGTTACGGGCGAACTCAACAGAAAAGTCATGCCCTGGAATGGGAAAAGGAGTGGGGGTTATGGACTAGGATGTGGAGTTCGCCCTTCGTACCCCCTCGGATATCGCAGTTAAAGCTTTGCCGCATATCGGTTTATACGTATTTAAAGGGGAAAAAAGGGCGAACTCAACATAAAAATTATATGGGTGTATTCACCAAGAGGTCTAGAATCTGAAAATGAAAAAAAAAAAATTTGTCCGACGTTGAGTTCGCCCTTCGTACCCGGAGCACCTCAAATTGAGTTCACGTCTCAAGAAAACGTGTAAAAATCCCAAATCTCCTCTAATCCGATTAAAATGTTTCATGAAAAAAGGCTGCCAGACGGTAGAAGATCCCTAAAACAGCCTATAGAAGCTATCAGAATATGAGGCGCTCCGGGTACGAAGGGCGAACTCGACATTGGAGAAATTTTTTTAACTTCCTTAAAGAAGTTATTGTGATACCCTCGACGTCGGGTTTTTGGGGAAGGGTCTTCCAGTTTTTTTTTTCATTTTCAGATTCTGGACCTCTTGGTGAATACACCCATATAATTTTTATGTTGAGTTCGCCATTTTTTCCCCTTAAAATACGTAAAAACCGAAACTTTAAAATGCGAATATCTCGAAACTACGTTTTGTCGAGTTCGCCCTTCGTACCCGGAGCGCCTCATATCATTATTTCAAAAAATTAGGGATGATTTTTGTGAATTTACACAAAACCGTCCAGAATTTATGTTCAAGAATAATCAGAAAACGCGAAAAGAAGGATAAGAAGGTGGGAGGTAAAAAAAAAACCTCACGCCTGTTTTCACAGCAAAATTAAACCTGATGAATCCCGAGAAAGGCTTCCGAGAATTGATTCAAAAGCTCTCCTTCTCCTTGATATTAATCGCCCTATCCTTGACTTTGATATATTTAGACGGGCTGCTTTATTACTCGGCCTTTCTTAATAGCCTCCTCTGATATCTCTCCTCGTAATTTTCTTACCCCTTAAAGGGATCTTCAGTCTTTTCGGTATCCTCTGAAAACTTCCTACCTGATTCTTTCATAAAGCAATATTTTCATTATATTCTCCACTCCATGAAATCAAAAAAATTTAATTAAAAAGATACTCCTTTTTTTTAAATTCATAAAATTAATAAAAGAAAAAAAATTGTTTCCCTTTTTTTTGAGTGATTTATTGGAAAAAGGGGGATGAAAAGCATTGTACACGATACGTCTGAGCTCGTATTATTTGTAGTCGATCGTACGAAAGAAGAAAGCTAGGGAGGGGTGAAGGAGGCTTCGCCTATTGTCGAAGTTTGCAATCCGGATGGATTACTAAGCAAATCCACTCCACAATGATGCACTACTTCCTTTCCTTTCAAATACTATTTACATAATTTTTTTTTGGTATACTTTAATTTTTCAACAAAACCCCCAAATCATCCAAGCACACACAGATTTCTAAGAACTTACCTTAATAATAAAATCTTTTAATATACTCCTTATTCAAGTACACATTTTATCACTTTTAAAACTTATAATTGGACCAAAAATACAAAACTTAGCAAAATCAACATGTTTCTTATTTATATTTTTCTTTTCAATTTTATATAAAAGAAAAAAATATAGTTCTTTTTTAAATTTTAATTATATTTTTGTTAATTGGATTTTTTTAAATAAATACAAATAAAATTTTTATCGAAATGTGAAATGTCAGGGTTTCGATAACAAATGTTTAGTCTTATGAGAGATGAAATTCACAATATATTTTGTTTTATTTATATTTAATTTTATTCTGAATTCCTACGCAGCATTGGAAACCAATTGTACTTGTGGAACTGTGAATGAGGTAAAAAAAAGCATTTAACCCCCTTCCACCTACCAGTGGAATTTTTTTTTCTTGATAAACGCATCAGGTGTACCTACCAACTGAATCGACATTGCATTATCAAAGTGTGTGTTATGTACTCGTAAATAACGTAAACATGGGGAAAAGGTTGGCACTACTGATACTGCTTTGATCTTTTCGATATTTCATCAAAAATAATTAATGCCTTTTGTTTGCGGCGAAAGAATCAGTTTTTTTCCATTTTAGGAAGGGCTGTGAATGAGGTAAAAAAAAACATTAACCCCCTTCCACCTCCTAGTGGATGGCAGAATTTTTTTTTCTTGATAAACGCATCAGGTGTACCAACTGAATCGACATTGCATATTCAAAGAGTGTGTTATGTAAATAACGTACACATGGGGGTTGGCACTACTGATACTGCTTTGATCTTTTCGATATTTCATCAAAAATCATTAATGCCTTTTTTTTTGCGGCAAAAGAATCACGTTGTTTCCATTTTAGGAAGGGCTGTGAATGAGGTAATAAAAAACATTAACCCCCTTCCACCTCCCAGTGGATGGCAGAATTTTTTTTTTTTTTTTTTTTTTTTCCTTGTTAAAGGCATCAGGTGTACCAACTGAATCGACATTGCATTACCAAAGAGTGTGTTATGTAAATAACGTACAAATGGGGGAAAGGTTGGCACTAATGATTCTTCTTTGATCTCTTCGATTTTTTATCAAAAATCATTAATGCCTTTTTTGAAAGAATCACTTTTTTTCCATTTTAGGAAGGGCATAAATATCCATTTTTAGCGGGTGTTTACTTTTTGAAAACTTTGACATGCGGAGGCGTTTTAGTAACGAAAAGGCACGTTCTTACGACGATGACTTGTATGGAGAAAATATCATGGAGGCTGAAAGACGTTGAAATTTTAGTCGGAGGGAGTACCCTGAACAAAGGAGACTACGGTAAAATCGATAAGGAATTATTTAAAATATTTCGTTTTAGTTGAATCAAAAAATACTTTTAAGTCGAAAGTAAAACGGCTTTTGAGTCCCCCTGATTACTACATTCTCGGACCATACGACGACATCGCAGTTCTCGTCACCAAAGAGGATATACCCTTCGGCGACAACGTTTCTCCAATTTGCCTGCCTAAGGAAAAAATTAATTTTAATAATAGAACTCTTATAGGAATCGGTAAGTCAATTATTATTTTTTAATTTCTTAAGTAAATTTTAGGTTGGGGGATACTTTCGAGTAGGGCTGAACCACATCATAAAATCGCCGACGGTGATGACGTCACTGTTTTTCCCAATGATGTTTGCAAATATGTTCGAGAAATAAATAAAGATATGAAAGCCTTTTGTGTTCAATCTGAAAAACAAGACGCTTGTCGGGTAAGTCAGAATAAATTAAATTCACGAGGAAAAGACCTCGAACCTCGGTTGTTTCCTCAAAATGCAATTTAGAGGTCCTGGGTTCGAATCCCAGTACGTGAGAAATTTTTTCAATCACTTCCTAATTTTCTTTTCAGTCCGTCAAAGGAGGACCTCTGGTTTATTTGGACGGAAGCACCAAAAAATATTTCTTGGGTGGATTGGGCTCCTTTGCTGATTATTACAGATGTGGAAAAAATTCTTCAGCGATCGCCACGGACGTTACACAGCACATACCATGGATTCAAGAAGCAATTTCTCGTGAGAGTTCAATAATTGAGGCGCTCCGGGTACGAAGGGCGAACTCGACAAAACGTAGTTTCGAGATATTCGCATTTTAAAGTTTTCTGTTAAGGGCGAACTCGACAGAAAAGTCACTCTCCGGAATTTTCGTGGCGAGATTTTAGATTTTATAGAATCATAGAGGAAAGGGTTTTTTAAAAATTTTTGAATATTTTTGACGATTATTAATTCACGAAATGTATAATATATTTTTATTTCGTGACGGTGAGCTGTTCCAAGAGGAGTGGGGCTCCGGGAAAAGGAGTGGGGGTAGTGGACTAGGATACGAGTTCGCCCTTCGTACCCGCTCGGATATCGCAGTTAGAGCTTTGCCGCATATCGGTTTTTACGTATTTTAAAGGGGAAAAAAGGGCAAACTCAATATAAAAATTACATGGGTGTATTCTTCAAAAGGTCTAGAATCTGAAAATGAAAAAAAAAAATTTGTCCGATGTCGAGTTCGCCCTTCGTACCCGGAGCGCCTCAATTCATAAATAAGCTTAAGAAAATATTTTTTTTAGGTACTGTTCCTTCTGAAAAAACATGCACGACCAATGAGAAGTGAGAGAATAAAATTCATTAACCAATAAAAGGAATGTTTTTTAATTTCCGACAAAACTTTTTTTTTTCGCTTCCTGTAAAAAGCTAATATTGGTTTATGAGTTGCCATTTGTTCAAAGTTGGACGGGTTTTGTCGAGTAAATAAGCGGCGACATACATCGGTTCTGAGGTCCCCGAAAGGGGAGGATTGAGGCGAGGGTAGGTTAAGAGAAGACTTTATTACGAAGCACCTTTCCGGTCGTTTGTTTGTCCGTCATCCACGTCTTCCACATCATTAACTTCCCTTCCCTCAAGTTTTCCAGCAAAAAACCCAAAACTCTACTTCTATTTCACCATTTTGAATAACAAGAATAAGGTAAAAATAATAAAAATCCAATAGCTTTTTCCAAGTTTTGAGAAGATTCAAGAAGGGTTAGAAAACCCCCTGAGGCTTTAAAGTATAATCTGACGTTATTAATACAAGGGAGGAGAAGAATGTCTTGAAATCTGGCAATAAAACGGAAGTAACGTTTTCTAATCAAAGGCTCTCTGAACCTTGTTCGGGTATTTAATAACTCCCGATAGCCTTTGATCCCTTCGGCCACCCCCGGGGATTTTATATAATTCTCATACGGAAAGGATTTTATCCGAGTTATAGGTCTAACGTTACCTCATTTTTCCTTTTTCGATCGATAATCTTCTGATCTTTTTTTTTTTTACACCCTATTAAAAAGGCTTCAATTATTGGGCCTTTTTCATGTTTGAACATTTTATGCTAAACTCGGATTTCAAATGATTACGGATAAAACGAAAATCAAAATTAATGCAGTGTAAAAAAAATTATGTCGCGTAAGTAGAATCCAATTCATTTTATGGAGAATGGGGAGTGTTTTAACATGGAAATTTGAGTAAGCACTTTCAGCTTTTTATTTTATCTCCTTTTTTAATGAACAAAAATAATATTTTTATGGGTTGATAGCACTATTGTGTTATAAAATGTTTAAATTTAGTCAGTACGCCTGAAAATGTGCTGATGTACTGGCCGAATAGTGCACAACCAGTTAGCAAAAAGAATCAATTAGCAAAAGTACTTGTTTGAAGAGCTTCCAACAAAAATTTCCTTAAAGAGAAGTAACAATATAGGAGGGGGAAGTATAACGGAGGTGACGTACAACGGAGGGGGAAGTATAACGAAGGGAGGGAAAGTATAAAGTGGGGGAAGTATAAGGGAGGGGAAGTATAAGGAAGGGAAAGTATAAGAAAGGGAGAAGTTTTTTTTTTTTCGAAAAATTTTTTAAGGGTTTTCCAAAAATTGTCTAAGTTTTTTTGAAAAATTTTCCGATTTTTTTTTTTAGCTACGGATGTGCCTCTCTTAATGGGTAGAAGTACAAAATTTCTCCCTACTAAAAAAAAAATTCTAATTAAAATGGCAATTTTTTTACACCAAAATTTCGTAAAAAATATAAGGAGTAATTGGTGAAAATGTGGTGAAAATCGGACCAACGCACAGTGCGGCAGCCTGTGGACAAAAGTCGAAAAAGCAACTTTTTTAAAAACTTTTTATACTTAAGTAATACATCTATAATGACCTTAATGATACGGAACGGGAGCTTTTAATCCCATATTCCCCCAAAAAACTATAGATATCATGTTTGAAGTAGTGGTAGATCACATATCTTTCTGAATCAAACAGTTGCAATTTGCAGTAGTTTTATTTTCTACATATTAACTATTTTAAAAGGAATGCAAAGCATCGAAGAAGGTAATTATTTTTCATTTATTATATTTATATTATTATTATTATTATTATTATTTATTATAATTATAATATAATATACGTAATTATATAATTTTTGAATAATAATTTTCGTAAATACCTACGAAAAAACCCTTTTTTAAACTTTAAATTGAAATATCTCAAGTTCGTCGCAAAACATCCTGAGATTATGATACAATCTAATAAAACAACTATTAAACTTCATAAAACTGTCAACGTTTCTTGCTTTAAACTGCTTTGAACGTTTCTATGATTTTTTCTTTCAGAAAACCAGCCGC
This sequence comes from Orius insidiosus, assembly GCA_014119065.1. Lineage (NCBI taxonomy): Eukaryota > Metazoa > Arthropoda > Insecta > Hemiptera > Anthocoridae > Orius > Orius insidiosus. The sequence continues at coordinate 48,778 of JACGAQ010000044.1, read as the reverse complement.
CGAAATTTTATCACATCTTCATAAGTTATAAGTGTTATAACTTTCCAGTTTACATTTTATTTTTTAAATTTTAATATAATTAGGTAATTACTACTAATTTCAATGGTAAATAATGAAATATTAATAAAAATTTTAAACTTTTTCATTGTTTTCTTTAAAAAACCGTCATGAACATACTTTGGTCCACTTCGACGTACAAGCGAAGCATAATGCGGCCTTTTCTTAATGTAAGAGTGAAAAAAATACTTGTAAGAGTGAAACATCCGATGTAATTTAAACACATTCACACATTTTGTTTCGGCTTACATACTTAAGACCCCAGTGGGTCGTATCCGAGATCGAAATGCCATTTTTTTGATGAAATCCATAACCCAAAGACTTTTGTCCACTTGAGCCATATGGTTGCCGCACTGTGCAACGGTTCGGCCGCAGCGAATTTTTTTAAATTTCAAACAGACATCCGCCATTTTTTTGAAATTGAAAAATCGCCTAAAATCACCGGCTAAAATAATTTGTGTGAAAATTTGGTGAAAATCGGTTGAAAACTGTGGCTGTAAAGTGTTCCGAAAAAAAATGCTCCGGCCGGACTTAATAAAAATAAAATTAGTTAATTAAATTAACTAAACAATTAACTAACTTAAATTTAGTTAATTTAAATTACTCTGCAAACCCTTTCTCAATTTACTTTTTAAATGCATCAAATAATATTCGGCCTAAAACTAGTTTAGTTTCTGGGCTCCTTTGCCCAAGCTTCAGAGCCATTTTAATTATACCCTTAAAAGTTATAATAAAACGACCAGTTTTGTTTTATTTTCTCTATTTAATTTAATCGCATAAAATATGTATATTAATGGCAGGTGTTGCCGCTGCATTCACAGAGATCTTCGGTTAAAGTTCCTAAAATAAATAAATAATTTGTCTATTTAGATACATTTTAATGATTTACCTCTTCGTTTAAATTCGTTGACGAAAGAGCTTATAAATTTATAATAAGTCGTCGTGTCGGTTGCCAATAGTTTATTTTCACATTTTAGGGAGTAAAGGCTGATTCCGAGAAGGATGAATTTTTTGGTGCTTTGTCCGTTTCTGTTTACCATGGCTGTGTGTGGGGACAAAATGGGGGCTCCTTTTGTCTAATAAAAAAGATTGAAATATTTATGATTAAGTTTCTTTTGTTATTACGTAATAACTGCATGCGTTTCTTCCTTTGCCGAGCATGAGGCACATCGTTCTCGGATTATTAGGTCCCCACTGTTCGATCTTTTCGACTTTTCTGTAATCGTGAAGATATTTAAATGCTTCGACATGACAATGTGATTTCACGGTGCTTTCCAAAAATGTTTGACACATTTCTCTCTCTTCTTTTCCCGTCGTTCCGTAGTCGTCTATTCTTCCCCAACCTGAAAAACGTAATTTTATCTCGGTGACAGTTACTTTATTCGAGTTTTTACCGACGACTTGAAAACTGACGTCCTTGAGGGTTCTTCTCGTGTAAACACGGGGGATTTTTTCTCGAGGGATGCAGACGGTTGAGCTTTCGCTCATGTCGACGTCCGTGTCGAGTTCGATAACAGCCAGATCATGAAGATTACCAATAACCCAATAGGCATCAATGCTTTTCACACTGCTAATATTATAATTCGATAAGCCTCCCCATTGGTCTCTTTCTCTATTTGCCGCAAGACGAACTAGAAAAAAAAAAAAAAAAGGGTTCAGAATCAAAGGGTTCAGTTGAGGCGCTCCGGGTACGAAGGGCGAACTCGACAAAACGTAGTTTCGAGATATTCGCATTTTAAAGTTTTCTGTTAAGGGCGAACTCGACAGAAAAGTCACTCTCTGGAATTTTCGTGGCGAGATTTTAGATTTTATAGAGGAAAGGGTTTTTTAAAAATTTCGAATATTTTTTACGATTATTAATTCACAAAATGTATAATATATTTTTATTTCGTGGCGGTGAGCTGTTCTAAGAGGAGTGGGGCTCCCGGAAAATGAGTGGAGGTAGTGGACTAGGATACGAGTTCGCCCTTCGTACCCGCTCGGATATCGCAGTTGGAGCTTTGCCGCATATCGGTTTTTACGTATTTTAAAGGGGAAAAAAGGGCAAACTCAATATAAAAATTACATGGGTGTATTCTTCAAAAGGTCTAGAATCTGAAAATTAAAAAAAAAAAATTTCGATGTCGAGTTCGCCCTTCGTACCCGGAGCGCCTCAGTTGATTTACCTGATTCTATATGACTTTTTTTGCCTAATCTTCCTGCAAAAACTTCCAGCTCATTCCACTTCGGGCCGTTGGCAATCGATCCTTTGAATTGCTCAATGGCGGAAAAGCTGGTCACGACATGTCTTGACGTGATCAAAACACCTCCAGCGATTAGAGTCCTTTCGAATTTCACATCTTCGATACTTTTCTGCCAAATACTCACCATGTAGGAGTACTCTTTGTTTTGCTTTAAAAGAAGTTAATAAATTATTTTGACTGTAAAGGGCTTACGAGAAGCGCGCGACAAAAAGCACTTCCTTCTCTTTCAAGCCCTGCGCTGTTGACTTGTCTGTTGGCGAACGGATTTGCCTCCTCTGAGTCGGCCAAAACGGCCGATATGAAAGCGAAGAAAATCGCCTTTTTCCACATTTTTTGACCTAAAAACAAGAAAAACACAAGAAATGTACAGAATTCGACCAATTGAATTTCTGGCTTCTCCCCTGTTGCGTTTCACACGCAATTCGAGGTCTACTCTCCGAGGTCTTGTTTAAGCTTTCGGAACAATGACATTCCGTGGAGACCCCTATTCTCTCATTCTCGCTCATACTCTCTCTCTTTTCATCTTAATTGAATAAAGAGTAATGATGATTGATTCCGTCTTTTAGTGGCATGAGCGAGGCCACTCCTGTTATTAAATCAATGCCAATTTTCATCAATTTCTGAGTGCCGTCATTAAGAAACCTTTTTACAAGTCCATGATATTTAATTAATTTCTACGTTTTTAGGTGATTTCAAACGACCTCCTTTTATGTACCTATTCACAAAGATTACAAAAGCGCCCACATAAAATATACAAATTCATTATTAGATTAAAAACTTATTTTCTTAAAAACAAAAAATTTTCCCTCTCTCTTTAGACAAAGAAAAAGTACTGGTTTGAAGAGCTTCCAACGAAAACTTCCTTAAAGAGAAGAATCTATATTGGAGGGGGGAGTATAACGGAGGGGAAGTAAAACGTAGGGAGAAGTTATGGGAGGGGAAGTATAACGGAGTGGGAAATATGAGGGAGGGGGAAGTATAAGTGAGGGGAAGTATATGGGAGGGGGAAGTTTAAGTGAGGGTAGTATAACAGAGGGTGAAGTATAACGGAGAGGGAAGTATAAGGGAATGAAAGTATAACGGAAGGGGGTGTATAAGGGAGGGAAAGTATAAAGGAGAATTTTCCAAGTTTGTTTTTTCGAAAAATTTTATAAGTTTATTTTTGAAAAATTGTCCGAGTTTTGTTTTTCCCAAAAATTTTCCGAGTTTTTTTTTTCGAAAAAATTACTAAGTTACAAAGTTGAGATCGGTAAAGATCAATATTCGATTTGACCCTCCGGGGTCTGGAAGACCCTTCCCCCAAAACCCCACGTCGAGGGTATCGCAATAACTTCTTTAAGGAAGTTAATACCTTTGTGCGTTCGTTTCCTTCGGTATACCCTTTTTTTTTCAATTTTATCGTGAAGTTTCTTCCGTAAGATTATTGCATCAAGCAACTACTTACAGGAATTTAGCTACTTTTCACTATTTAGTCCCCAATATTCGGTTTTTAATGTTTTTTTCAGCTTTCAGTCTAATAAAAAACCTATTGTACTGTATTTTCAAACGTTTTTCTGAACTAAAAAATCCCCTTTTTTTTTGACAGATGGTCAAGGGGCTACTCTTTTATTAAAAAGGAATAACTGTCGAAAAGGAGGGTAAAAGCAATGAGAAAACTGGATTAAAATAAAAGGCAATAAACGAACCCCAGTATCATATCAGATATGACAAGTTCATTTAAGAACAAGGGCGAAGCTTTTGTTGAAACAATTTCACTTTGTTGCTAAAGCGTTTAAAATTATACGATAAGAAGTCTTTCGAAAGTTTTAAGCAGAGTTTCTTTGTAAACATCAATATGGATACATTAATTTTCAGAATAATCAAAGAGGAATAAAATTATCGAACGAGTTTTCCGGAGTTTGCGCTCGCAAGTTTCGAACCCTTTTGAGTTAATCCGGATCTTGGCGCGTATGGTCCTTTAAGGTACGATTCGTTATTTTAATGAATAGTTTACTAGGGGTGCGGTTACTTGGCAAAGCCGGCAAGTCTTAACTAATAACCCGACGAATTCTCTCGAAGAGCTCTAATGAGGTCACAACGTGGTCCACTCGGAATTATTGATAAAGACGCCCCCAGGGGACCTCTCAACTCCACACGTATTATATATTCCGGACAAAATAATTTATTACCTATAAAACATCGATTTTCAACTGTTTACAAAGGATAAAATCAATCCTTTCATCCAAAAATTAAACATCTCCCTTAAAAATATGTTTACGTTTCTCTGTTTATTCAAGCAAAACGAGGCCTTTTGTAAAATAAAAGATTCTTTTGGTTTCAAAGGGTGAGTTTGACACGGATTGATTGAAATTACGGTTCGCCTTTTTTTTTTTTCTTTCTTTACGTGCAAGGGACGTTTTGGATAGGAGACAGAAATGGGATTTTTACCCCCGACCCTTCTTGACCTGTTTTGTACAATTCCTGTTTCTCGAGATGGACCTTCGGAATGAGAAACTCTCCGTCTACATCGGGGGAGGAAACTTTTTATCCGCTGAGTGTGCGGCGTTCCATAAGTCATTGTGGGCTTTCCCACGATGATGATTGGACACGGATTTTGCGGAGGTCTCCTCTCTCTTGAATTATGGCCGAGTTCTTCTAAATGCTGATTTTCTTCCTTAAAACTTAAGCCAAACTTGAAATTTCTTCGTTCGTTAGTACAGTGGAAGTGTTACCCTAATGTCATAGGCTCAAATCCCAGTGGTGGCCTGATTTTTTATTTGTCTGGTTTAAGGGGATATGAGGGTTTTAAGTTGGTTGCTTTGTACATATTTCGTTGTGAGCAACGGTTTTCGGTTTTTTCCCTTCTATCTCGGAAACCGTCGCTCAAAACGAAAAAATGTTCTAAGTAATAGTTGTAGCTTCGGAAATTTACTACATAAAATGTCTTATTAATTTTTTCCGTCAGAGCAATACTTTAGGAGATATGGAAGTATTTAAGATGGTTGCTTTGCAAATTTTTCGTTGTTAACAACGGTTTTCGGTTTTTCCCTTCTATCTCGGAAACCGTCGCTCAAAACGAAAAAACGTTCTAAGTAACAGTCGTAGCTACGGAAATTTCCTACAAAAAAGACCTCATTGGTTTTTTTTTGTCAGAGCAATACTTAAGGAGATATGAGGGTTCTTGAGTGAGTTGCTTTGCAAATTTTTCGTTGTGAGCAACGGTTTTCGGTTTTTCCCTTCTATCTCGGAAACCGTCGCTCAAAACGAAAAAATGTCCTAATTAAAAGTTGTAGGTACAAAGATTTCCTAAAAAAATTTTTGTATTTATTATTTGCGTAAGAGCAATATTTAAGGAGTTATGAGGTTAAAACTAATAATCCTACAGAGCCTGTCTGAAAACTTAAAACCTTCATATCTCCTAAAATATTGCTCTGACGGAAAACCCCCAAAAAAATATTTTATGTAGTAAATTTTCGTAGCTACAACTTTTACTTAGAACATTTTTTCGTTTTGAGCGACGGTTTCCGAGATAGAAGGGAAAAACCGAAAACCGTTGCTCACAACGAAATATGTACAAAGCAACCAACTTAAAACCCTCATATCCCCTTAAAATAAAAATCATTCCCAAAGGTGGCTGTAATCGATGAGAAATCAATTTATAATGCTGGTGGTTTAAAACTTTTCCTTATTGGTGTATTAAATGGCAATTACTTTCCATAAAAGCAGATGTTTCTGGTAGGAATATAGCGATAACCCAAAGAACGTCTTTCATCCCTGACAGGCCGGTGGAAGTTGGGTCACATATGTTGCCTATTTCTCTGGTGAACCGTCATAGGGTTTATAAAATATTGGAATTGGGGTTTAAAAAAATATACACGTGTATTTACTTTAAAAGAAAATTTGATTAAATGGAAACGTAGATAACATTTTAAGGTGATATATCAGCCAATTGAAGATGAATCGGTACGGAACTGTAATTCGGTTCGATTAATCAGCCGGAGTGAATCGTGTGGGAGGGTATCGCGCACTAGGGAGATCTGATGTTACTCTAAATAGAGATTGGCCCAATTAGTGTTGCCTGCTTCACTTCTATTGTTTGGAGGACTCCTAGACGCCCTTCCACAGGCCTTCTACATCATGGACACGGAATAATACACACGTCTCTAATCCTAAAGCGGGAGAAACATTACAGACTGAATATGAGTTTAATCGATAGTTTCCAATTAGTCTGTCAACAGTTTCTACGTTCAAAGGATCTCCCTACGGCAATAATGCGAACAGTCAGATGCTCGAGAACCTACAGTACAATCATACAAAAAAAAATTATTCTTGCCTAGCTATTAAAATCTTCGTCAATCCTGTCCCTATAATCCTGTAAAAAGGTTTCTTTTATGAAAAGCCCAGGAAACTGACTTCATTGCCCATTAAAAGTAAGTCACCAAAAATTTTAAACGATGCTCAGAATTTATTAATGAAGAAGTTATTAATTTTAATTCAGACATTTTAACCTTAATTTTCGCTTTCTTTCCAGGACCCTTGTTCCAATTTTAAGGAAGGACGAGTGCAGTTTCATTAAAAGAATATTAACCGAAGTCGTTTCCTCCCCTTCTCAGTTGTAAATTGGCTTTGATAAATGACCGGCCTAAGTACACTCTGGACAGACTCCCCGACCACTTTTACACCAAAATTTAATGGAGTGGCTTAATTAACGTGTTAATAATAAATCTAGAAAGTAAAACCGGAGAGGAGAGAAACGGAGGGACTCCGTTTAAGATGTTGAATATTGATTTTCCTCCCTTGTTTCTCTGTTTTGTTGAAGATATTTAAAATTTAGTTGAAAATCTTTTTCGAGAAGGAAGGCTTTAAAAATTATACCTTCGTCGATAAACGCCTCGGGGAAGAAAGGCCCATTCCAGATTTCCGAGCTCTTTTCCTTTATATTGATGACTAGATGCTAACGCGAGGGATGGCGCGGAGAGGAGAAGCTATTGTCAATATTTAATCTGGGAGATTCAAGATGGGAAGGGGAAAGGGACGGAAGGAGGGAGACGTACAATGCCGGAGGACCCCTCCGGCTAAATTTTGATCCTCGGGATTTTTCAACGAGCCGGTGATGATCAATTTACATATGGCTGAGGGAACCCGGGTTTGAATCAAGCCTCTCCTTTTGTCAACATCCTTCGATATCCCCCTTCCATGAAGTGCACTTCAAACACCTCTCCTTTTCTTGAAAGATCTCATTTATATCTTAAAATATCTTTAAAACGTTTTCAATACCCTAAACTCATTTTCCGGGCTCAGGAGTTTCTGGACCTTAGTTGCCTGGGAGGTTCTATGTCCTCAAAGCCCGGAACGGCATTGCGTGGGGAAAGGCTTGGAGTTAGGGAGCTGGCCCTCCGAAGAAAAGTGATGGTTTGAAGAGCTTCCAACGAAAACTTCCTTAAAGAGAAGTATCTATATAGGAGGGGGAAGTATAACGGAGGGGACGTAAAACGTATGGGGAAGTATAACGGAGGGGGAAGTATAACGGAGTGGGAAGTATATGGAAGGGGAAGTATAAGTGAGGGGTAGTATAACAGAGGGTGAAGTATAAGGGAACGAAAGTATAACGGAAGGGGATGTAGTAGGGAGGGAAAGTATAAAGGAGAATTTTCCAAGTCCTTTTTTTTGAAAAATTTTCCAAGTTTTTTTTAGAAAAATTTTCTAAGTTTTTTGTCAAAAAAAAATTTTTTTTTCATAATTTTTCTGGGTTTTTCTTTTTTTTTCGAAAAACTTTCTAAGAAAAATTTTTTTGTCAAAAATTTTCCGGGTTTTCCTTTTTTTTCGAAAAATTTTCCGGGTTTTCCTTTTTTTTTCGAACAATTTTCAAAGTTTTTTTTTTAATTTTCCGGGTTTTCCTTTTTTTTTTCGAAAAATTTTCCGAGTTTTTTTTTCTTTCTTTTTTTTTTTTTGAAAAATTTTTTAAGTTCTTTTTTTCGAAAATTTTTCTAAGTGTCAAGGTAGAAATAATGGGCTCTTTGGCGTAGGGATGTGCCTCTCGTAAAGGGTAGAAGTAGAAATTTCTCCCTACTAAAAAAAATTAATAATTAAAAAGTGGCAAATTGTTTACACCAATCGGTAAAGATCAATATTCGATTTGACTCTCCGGAGTCTGGAAGAACCTTCCCCAAAAACCCGACGTGGAGGGTATCGCAATAACTTCTTTAAGAAAGTTAAAAACATAGCCAGAGTGGGGAAACATTAAATTTTAGGTTTCCCACAGTTTGGTTTTAGTTAGGACATGGGAGCTCTAGTTTAATTCGAACTTCCTTCCCAAAAATCGTGGCCACTACCCATCCATCCTTCCTCCGTAAAGAAAGCCGAAGAGCCAGGTAGGCATCCTTGACCATTCTAGTTTTTGGATTAAAATTTTGAACTCATCTTACTTGGTTTCATATTTTTGTTTGCGATTCCGAAAGATTACAAAATTTTAATTATTTTCAAAATGGGGAGAAGCAAAGAAAAATAAGAGAAGAAAAAAAATTCAATGATGTTTTCCTGACCTAAAAACCATGTAATTTATTAAATTTTCATTTCGAAATTAATCAAAGTGGTTAGGTCGTTTTGAGCTCCCATTCATGCGTGACTGAGTTTGAACAAGGCACAATACACTTTCTAGAAGGACCTCCCGACCCCTTCCTCCATTGAAATAAGTGGGTCCCTCTGTTTGACTTTGATACAACTAATTAAAAGAAGCCAAGTAATTTAGATATGGGCAAGGAAAGAGGAGGCGACATGGGCGACCCCCATCGACTTCAATGACGAGAAAAGTTACACAATTTTTACCCCCTTCGAGCATTCCCATTCCACCTTCCTAAAATCGTGTTTAGGTCAATATTCCAGATTGAGAAGGTTCCATTAAGCTAATTAATCAAGTTTACTTTTATCAATGGCGTAAAAGGAATTTTAATCAATTTAATTGCTACATGTCAAATCATTTTTTAAAGCATTTCATAAAAATTTTTTTCCTGAAAATAATTTTTATGGAAACAAAAGATTAATCAACATATTTATCAGTTGCTGTGACCGTTCCTTGTTAGGAACGCAGTTGTAAATCAGATGTCGCGAAACATTAGCATATCTGAAAACAAGGTAAAAACGAACGGTGGGGACGTGGCAATTATTATCAACTGAAATGATTTACACAACGTCGGCCTCGTACTGTATAATTACTCCGGGCTCCCCTCATCATTTCTTTTTTTATTGTTAATCACGGTCAAACGCACCCTACGACTTTATTTAGTGGGCTAGCGTGTAGACCGAAAATGCACCAACGGCCTCTGCGACAGGAAATTGTGATTTTAAAGAAACCCCTTTTATTTACTGGTACAGTTCACGTTTTTTGGCAAATTATTAAGAAAAAAAAACATTTAAATTTTTTATGGTTTGATAAACAAACATGAGGTAGGTAATTATTGTAATCTTAACCACTGCTGAAAATAACTCTAACTTTTAGCGTATTTAAATTTTCACTAAAATCGGGTAAAAATCGAGGGATCACCCCGGATGCAAAGGAAGTTTTTAGGCCTAGATCGGAGGAAATGCATGACAACAATACAGTTCTACCACCTCAAAAAATGTGAAAAAAACCCTGGGGGCGCTGGGAAGTTACTGTGGGGCGTTATGCAAAATTTGGGTGATAGGGGGGAAATGACTAAGTGGCCAGCCATGGAGGCGATAACGTGAGTCCTGTTCCTTTATTTAATTTTTATTGATGCGATAATTAACCTCCGCCCGTTAAGTAAAGGGCAAAAACTTAACCGTCCGTTAAAAAGTCAACCGGCCCGTTAAGTTAAGGGCAAACATTTTACCGGCCCATTAAGTAGGTAAAAACTTAACCGCCGGTTAAAAACATAACCGGCCGTTAAGTAAAGGGCAAAAACTTAACCGCCCGTTGAGTAAAGGGTAAAAACTTAACCGCCCGTTAAAAAAAATTAACCGGCCCGTAAAAAGTAAAGGGCAAACATTTTACCGGCCCATTAAGTAGGTAAAAACTTAACCGCCCGTTAAAAGAATTAACCGGCCCGTTATGTAAAGGGCAAAAACTTAACCGCCCGTTAAGTAAAGGGCAAACACTTAACCGCCCGTTAAAATATTTAACCGGTACGTTGAGTAAAGGGCAAAAACTTAACCGCCCGTTAAAAAAAATTAACCGGCCCGTTAAGTAAAGGGCAAACATTTTACCGGCCCATTAAGAAGGTAAAAACTTAACCTTCCGTTAAAAAATTTAGCCAGCCCGTTAAGTAAAGGGCAAAAACGTAACCGCCCGTTAAAAAATTTAACCGGCCCGTTAAGTAAAGTGCAAAAACTTAAGCGCCCGTTAACATATTTAAAAGGCACGTTGAGTAAAGGGTAAAAACTTAACAGCCCGTTAAAAAAATTAACCGGCCCGTTAAGTAAAGGGCAAACATTTTACCGGCCCATTAAGAAGGTAAAAACTTAACCGACCGTTAAAAACATAACCGGCCGTTAAGTAAAAGGTAAAAACTTAACCTTCCGTTAAAAAATTTAGCCAGTCCGTTAAGTAAAGGGCAAAAACTTAACCGCCCGTTAAAAAAATTAACTGACCCGTTAAGTAAAGGGCAACCATTTTACCGGCCCATTTAGTAAGTAATACTAATAACTAAACCGCCCGTTAAAAAATTTAACCAGCCCGTTGAGTAAAGGGTAAAAACTTAACCGCCCGTTAAAAAAAATTAACCGACCCGTTAAAAGGGCAACCATTTTACCGGCCCATTTAGTAGGTAATAACTTAACCGCCCGTTAAAAAATTTAATCGGCAAAAAAATTTAACCGGCCCGTTAAGTAAAGGGCACAAATTTAACCGGCCGTTAAAAAAATTAACTGGCCCGTTAAGTTTTTTTTTTCTTATGTAGGATTAGATCTGAAATTTATGTCAGTTCTTATTCACATCTGGAATTTTTTTAGTAAGTAAGGGCCAAAATGACCCCCTTATCCCGGTATAGCCTTTCGGGTTTTTTGTCTCGAAACTCCGAGAAAATGAGCCCAATAAAGGTAAATAAGTGATATAGTGGGAATATAGTGGACGATTTATTAATTTAAATAATTGATTGTACGTTAACATGTAGGAAGGAAGTTATAACATAAAGTATTGAGTATATTAGCCGGTGGGTTGGGCGGGGGGGATAATGGACCGGTTTTGATTTAAAGGGGGTAGGGACAAGTTTCGAACAGCATTCATAATGTAAAGCGTCTCACATGAAACATTAATGAAGGTTGGTGAGAAACTCACCCTTGGAACCCGTAGAGACTTAGGTTCCTCGCCCGGCCTCCATTCCCGCCGATCCCGTGGAGTGTTTGATTAATTAAGACTCAACTCGTCCATTTCAACCCCTTAAAATCCACCTAGCAAAGACGATATCAGTTTATTATGCATCTCTTTTTAAAATATTTCCTTTTAAGTTTTTTCTTAGTGCTTTCAGGAAGATTCTTTTTTTCTTTAGTTTCTTCAATACAGAAAATATTTCGTTTTGAAAAGAAAGTTTAACTGGGTTTTTTTTTCGCGAAAATAGAAAAATAAACTTGAAAAGAAAAAGGGAAAAGGGCATGAAAGACGTCTTGTGAAGGAAGTAAAATGGAAAGGCGAACGGGATTAAAACGATAGGACAAAGGAAGTTGGATTGATTGTTTGCGTATTCACGAAACGGTAACTGACAAAAGGCCTAAACCCGAAGATCTCTACCGTCTCAGGAATATAAGTCGCTCAACCGGAAACATCTCTTTGGCGAGAAAAAATTGACGTTATGCATTTATAAAAATATTACGAATTTTTTTTTCTTTTCTAAATATTCCGCCAGCATATGAGGCGCTCCGGGTACGAAGGGCGAACTCGACAAAACGTAGTTTCGAGATATTCGCATTTTAAAGTTTCGGTTTTTACGTATTTAAAGGGGAAAAAATGGCGAACTCAACATAAAAATTATATGGGTGTATTCACCAAGAGGTCTAGAATATGAAAATGAAAAAAAACTGGAGGACCCTTCCCCAAAATCCCGACGTCGAGGGTATCACAATAACTTCTTTAAGGAAGTTAAAAAATATTTGTCCGATGTCGAGTTCGCCCTTCGTACCCGGAGCGCCTCATATGAAAAACTGAAAGAATAAAAAAAGTGATTTGTGACATTTGAACGCTGTCACTTCCTGATGAGGATAGTAGCCTGGAATATCCGGAATTTCTCACTCTAGAATTCGATCTTCACCACATTTTTCCGAGGTTAGCTGACAAACTGATGGCTCTCTACAACGCTTACTTTATCACCAAATTCTTACCCCATAAGAAAAGGTTATAAAAGTTTTTTCTGTGCATAAAAATTGTGGTCAGTGAAGCAACACAAAACTTTTTTTAAGCCAATTTTTAAATTATTAACTTAAGTTGTTTAAAAAAAGCTCCGGGAAACAAAAACACTCTCGACTTTGAAGGGTGAAATTAATTTATTCCACGGTAAAACAATGGTTCTCGCAATAAAAAACAGATAAGGGACTCTTGTTCACGAAATTAGTTTGTTCTTCTGTATAAAAATTTCACGAGGAGACAGAAATTGAACATAATTAATTTATGATAAAAGGGGGAGGGGAGGGGGGGATCATTAGAACGCGTTTTGAACTTAAGTGGATATTATTTGACTTGTTGCCGGCATCTTGAGAACCGTCGAATGGAGAAGGGAGAAGAAATAAACCATTTATTAAAAGAAAATTCAGATTTTACTAGCGATTTTTAATTGACTATCTTCCTTTCACCCTTAAGAGTCCACTTAAAAAACGAAACGTTTTTTCTTTGTTTTTCTCCAATTTTGCAAAAAAACTGTTTTTTTTTTTTTTTTGTTTTTTTTTTTCATTTTGTTGTCTTTAGAATACATTAATTTACCATTAATGCAAAAGAATTTTTTTTCCCCTAAAAATCATAAAAGCTGTCAATTTTTCAATCATAACTTTTATAGTTAAATATTTTGAAAAAACGAGTTTGTATTGATTAATTAATTTAATTTAATTAATTAAAAAGCCGTCAATTTTTCAATCATAACTTTTATGGTTAAATCACTGAATTATATCTACTAGATTATAATTCAGTGGTTAAATATTTCGAAAAACGAGTTTTTATTGATTAATTTAATTTAATAATTAATTAAATTTAAATTTTAAATTAATTAGTGTTTAATAAAGCTAAGAAAGTTTTGTCCTAACCACAGACAATTTTTAGTGAATTGGGAGCAAAATTGAGGCGCTCCGGGTACGAAGGGCGAACTCAACATCGGACAAATTTTTTTTTTTTTCATTTTCAGATTCTAGATTTTTTGATGAATACACCCATATAATTTTTATATTGAGTTTGCCCTTTTTTCCCCTTTAAAATACGTAAAAACCGATATGCGGCAAAGCTCTAACTGCGATATCCGAGCGGGTACGAAGGGCGAACATCCTAGTCTACAACCCCCACTCCTTTTACCATTCCAGGGCATGACTTTTCTGTTGAGTTCGCCCGTAACATAAAACTTTAAAATGCGAATATCTCGAAACTACGTTTTGTTGAGTTCGCCCTTCGTACCCGGAGCGCCTCAATTCAAATACTTGATAAAATAACGGTTGTAAAATTTCCTATTGTTTCTTCTAGATTGCAGCACAATAAAAAAGGAAAACGAGCCGAAATTCTGGGAGACTTTCTTAAAACCGTTTTTTGAGGGTATAACATTACCGTTTTATTAATTTAAAAATGAAAGATACGAAAAAATTTGAGTACGTCACTGTTAGAATGTAATCAAATTTAATCCGGAAGGAAGATTAAAGTTTGTGGCCTCATAATGAAGAATATGGAATCTGTGATCATCCACGACACCCCTCGCGTTATTATTAGGGAAGAAACTAAAGAGTGTTTAATTCCAAAGGATAGAAATCTTCATAAAACATAAGGGAAAGATATTAAATTTCCCAACGTCGCTAAGCCGTTTAAGCAAATTAATACCAAAGGGAGTGTTGAGCGATATGGGATTAGTTTTCAAGGCACTCTTTGTTTAAAATTTAATATTAAAAAATATCTTCAAACTTTTTAAGGGTTTAACGTGCGATCAAGAAAACAAAATTTTAAAATTTGATTATTCATTTGTTATTTCTATCCTTCAAGTACAGATTGAGGTTCTTAGGAGGTACAAAGAAGATAGCTTTGAGGGAGGTCTTACAGAAAGACGTTTATGTAATTAGTACGTCAGATTTTAAACCGTTGAGTTATAAAGAGTATTCGTATCGTGTGAGCGTTATCAGGATGTTTGTTAAACGTCACATCGGCTGCCTTTTGGCTTCGTTGGGCTAAATTAAAGGCTCACCTTATCCTGAACATGGCACAAAGGACTCGGGGAGTGATGTGCCAGACCTGATTCTGACACATCCTTTATAAACACAACATCAAATGTCATTACCTCCTCCCCTCTCCCGAACGGTCTCGAACCCACCAAACTCTAACAATTACTCTCAACTCTTCACCTCATTCCGTATTATTTTCATGCTGACCTCGTATTGTGAAGTTTAAAACCCGTATTCCAAAGTATGTTTCGGAGAGAAACGAATGTTAGGGAGAGCCTTTCAAACCCACACGCCCGCTTTTACGTGTTCTCTTCACCCCTTTGAAAAACCCCTTTTTGATACCCATCCATTTAGATCAATCTGACCTTTTAAAAAAAAGATATACCATACCCTAAATCATTGATTATCTAATTAATTTCAAACCGAAAACCACGAAACATCCTTTACTTTGTTCATTAAATAACTTCGGGTGAAATTCTAGGCATAAATTGAAAATTAATTTTCAGAGTACATTCCTAACTTACATACCTATTATTAAATTAATTTTAACAAGTATAATTTTTTAAACTTAAACTTAAACTTAAAAAAAAAAAAAAAAAAAAAAAAAAAAAAAAAAAAAAAAAAAAAAAAAAAAAAAAAAGTTTGATGTTAAAAGTCTACAGCCCCCACCCCCGAAAAAAGAAAATGTATAAGTTTTTGGCGAATCGTAGAAAATCGCTAAAATGCCGTACTTTTAAAAGTTTTTTCGGTATGCGTTTTTCTAACATTACCATTCCATACAAAATTAAAGTTGTGAAAAGCTGCTTATTCACAATAGTCATATGAGGCGCTCCGGGTACGAAGGGCGAACTCGACATCGGACAAATTTTTTTAACTTCCTTAAAGAAGTTATTGGGATACCCTCGATGTCGGGTTTTTGGGGAAGGGTCCTCCAGTTTTTTTTTTTCATTTTCAGATTCTAGACCTCTTGGTGAATACACCCATATAATTTTTATGTTGAGTTCGCCATTTTTTCCCCTTTAAATACGTAAAAACCGAAACTTTAAAATGCGAATATCTCGAAACTACGTTTTGTCCAGTTCGCCCTTCGTACCCGGAGCGCCTCATATGAAGTTTAAAGAGAAATAAATTTTTTTTCCATTTTGAGATTTAAGTTTTTAAAAACATAATGTATTCCATTGAAAAAATAAAAGGAATCAACCATTTTTAATTTTACTTTAGGATTTTTTTTCTTTCTGTATCATAAAATTTGAGCTTACCTGTAATCCTTTTCCCACGAAACAAATTAATGATTCAATCCGAGTGTAAAATCCTTGGGAAAAATTAATAACACCTTTATTTGGTTAACCAATCGTTCAATTAACGAGGCTCTAAAATATGAGAGAGAAGAAAAAATTAATTAACTTTATTCGTTTATATTCAGTCGGCAAACATCGTTAATTTTATTTGCTCCTACAACATTATCAATTTATACAAATTTTCATGTCTTTTTTTTTAATAATTTTCTTTTTTTTTTAATTTACCCGCGAAATAAACATTTTTAAATATTGTTTCTAAACCTAATTTATTTTGTCTTAAACTGTCTCATGCAAAAAGTTGAAAACAAGATAATTTAACTTTCCCTTTCACAACTTACGGAACTCGTTCGAATTTTGATAAACTGAAAGGTTAAGAAGTAACAGTTTAAGCATTCTCAAATGGTAGTTTCGATGTGGTTCATCCGGGAAATAATGAAGGTCTTCGCCCAGCCAGGGGACACGGAACGGGCGAGGATACCCCAAGTATGAATCTATACCCATCTCAACTTTGTCTGTGGTTCCGGCCGGCCGTAGCATTTTTTTCCGGAACAATTTACGGCCACAGTTTTCATCCGATTTTCATCAAATTTTCGCACAAATTTCTTTAGCCGGTGAAGAAGAATGTGACGAGGGCGATTTTTGAATTTCGAAAAAATCGCGGAGATATGACTGTTTGAAATTTTATAAAATTCGCTGCGGCCGAACCGTAGATTCGATTTTCACCAAATTTTCACCAATTACTCCTTATGTTTTTTAAGAATTTTTGGTGTAAAAAAATTGCCACATTTTAATTATTATGTTTTTCAGTAGGGAGAAATTTCAGACTTCCACCCATTACGAGAGGCCCATCCCTAGGCCAAAGTGCCCATTATTTCGACCTTGACGACACTAGAAAAATTTTTGAGAAAAAAAAGCGCAAATTAAAAAAAAAAACCGAAAAATTTTTCAAAAAAAAAACTTGGAAAATTTTCTTTTATACTTTCCCTCCCATGTACATCCCGTCCATTATACTTCGGTTCCCTTATACTTCCCTCTCCGTTATACGTCCCCTCACTTATACATCCCCCACCGTTATATTTCCCCCTCCGTTGTGGAAACTCACTGTGTGGGCCTTAATTTAGAACTTTGAGAAGAATATTGGATACCCAAGGAAATCATGACCTTTTTGAGATGAAGCTTTTTACGTGATGGGAATGAATTATTTAGAAAGAATGTTTGCTGGTTAATTTAGTTAAAAACCTACCCACCACATTTTAAGCAAATCTGTAGAATTAATGTGACACAGAGTCGTTTTCTGTGTAATTTAAAATTCATTAAGCTCATAAGGTCATAAATCATTGAGTTTTTTAAAAATTAAATTATATAAATAAACGTTTAAAAAAAATCAGTGGGAAGGAAAAAATAAAAAGCCGCTTACTTTCTGGTTTATATTTTATGGTAATACCTTTGGCGGGAGTTTCCTGAGCGGAGTGCAATTATATCTCGGGAAAGAAATAGGGAAGGTAATTTATTCCTATTTTATTGGCTCAGACTTGGAGGAAATCGGTGGGATGGGGTGGATCTGTACCCGGGGGAGAAAGGCGGGAGTTAATGTTGTTTTTATTTCGAACTAACCGATTCCAAGATCCGCGCGAGTTCCGTCCCCCCCGCACGTCTCCCGGAAGTCGTAACCGGTGACGGGGACGCTGAACGAAGATAAATGTTAAATTAAGCCCGAGGGAGAGGGTAATAAGACGTCTGACCGACCCTCTTTTTTTTCCTCTCTGAAAACATGACGAAAAACGAATTTTTCTTATTAAATTTAATTAAACCATACCGGTTGGCGAAACACTCAAAGGACTCCATTGAAGGTAAAGGGAGAGTGGACACAAGTCCCGACCCGTACTTACTTGTTCGGCTTCTAATTGGAAGACCGGTGGACGGGGAGGAAATTGTTTAGACTTCGGTCCGATTAACTCCCGTCACTCCTCCCTCCTGCCGGCCCAATTACACCCCGACTCATCCATCAAACCTTTTATCTGTCGTGTGAGGGAGAAGAATAGTAAAGAACATTCTAATTAGTGTACCTTTATATTGAGCCAATCAACCAAAAAGTCTTAATCCACCACCTACACCTTTTTCCGTGAATTTTTTAAAAATAAAGATTATGTCTGTTGCTTGAGACACGTGTGGGCGTTTTGCTTATAAATTTCTCTTCTCCCTTATGAGAGGGTGCGGCCTTCTTCATCAGCATAAAGATGACAAAGATATAGCGTTCGGTTTGAAGAGGGATATCATTCGACACACACTTTCCTCCCCCAGTCGTTATTCTTCCCTTTTTTTAGTTCATTGAAAAACTGGAACCCTCGTGATAAACCAATTTGCTTTCGGTCTACTACGTAAACAACTGCGAAAAAAAATTATACACTTCTCCCTTTCTATAAGCTTAGTTGATATTTAAAGGATGATAAATTATGGAAAGTTATGAGCCGTATTAATTTAATATGAAAATACATCGAGAGAATCTAAAACGATAATGGGGGATTTTGAGCTTTATACACCAATTTTTCATTCCTATCGAATGTTTTCTTTAAAAATTGCTTAAAAATGCACAGCGCCAAGCGTTGGTGTTATTTTCTTTGAAGTTTTGCTCCAATTTTGTGAGAAAACTGTTGCTTTTTAAATAATTCGTCGCGTTAGTTCTAGCACCGGGTAAGACTGTCATCTTTAACAATTTTGAGTTAGGCATTGTTTCTGATGGTAAATTTTGTGGAGAATCGAATTCCGTTGGTAGTGTAAGCCTATTACCAACAGAAAACACATAGTTCAAGATTTAGCCAACAGGTGAGCTAACATTGATTCCAATGAGAAATTAATCCGTATTTTGGCTCTCCTGAAAACCTTGGAAAAATGACTTGTCCGGTGTTAGAACTAACGCGACGAATTTTTTTTCTTTTTGATTGTATCGCAACGTAGGAGAAATAATCGGAAATAAAAATAAAACCTCAATTTCATCAAGTTTGACAATTTACAAAAAATTGACTGTGGCTGGGAAAAAACGTTTTCAGCCATTAGCTTTATTAAACACTCATAAATATAAATACGAACTCGTTTATTGAATTTTTTATTTTAATACTAAAAATTGCGATTGAAAATTTTTCGTTTTTTTCCGGTTTTCTACTATTTTATGATTTTTGAAAGTAAAAAAAAAAAAAGTCTTTTCTATTAATGTAAATAAACGTATTCTAAAGCCTAATCAAAAAGAAATTTTTTTTTAAAAAACAACAGTTTTTTAGTAAAACGGGAGCAAAACTTCAAAGAAAACACCCCACCGTAATATGTGATATCGACTATACTTTTTAATGTAAAATATAACGATGATTTTGAGGTATTGATGGATTTTTGGCAATAAATGTGGGGGGGGGGGGGGGAGTTATAACTTCTGGACAGTTGTGAAAAGTATACTCTGATAACTGTTGTTTTACTCAGTTTATCGTTGTATTGAACTCGACCTTTTGTTCACGAATAAAATGGACTATCCAGTACAAATTAGGGCATATCATTTCTCCCTTTTTTTAATTGAACGAAAATCATTTCTAATAAATTGAGGCAATTTTGAACAATTTATTAAAAAGTAATATCAAGTTTCAAATCACCAGACGCTTTAGGGCAAAATAATCGAAACAACTTGGTTTGCATTTCATTGTCAAATGAGACGAGGAAATACAAATCTAAACTTTGATTTGCGGTAGAAATAAAGTGTTGTTCTTGGGATTTAAATTGGGGATGAGTTTTGTGGTGAAAAGTAATACTTTGTGTGAATTCTGAGAAAGGAGTATTGATTTGAGATTGTTGCGCAATATTGTCCAGTGATAGACTTTAGATGAGACAAAGGTCAAAGGAGTATCCTGAGGGCGTTCATCAGGATACTCGGACTTGCCCGTCATCAGCCCTCTCATTAGATCCAATTTCCTCGTCAGGCGTACCAACAGAGTATCAAAGCATCAACTTGGAAAAATATTCGAACCTTTTTGTAATCGTGTGAGATAACCTGACGTGTCCCGGCTCGGTTTGAGACCATCTACTAATGGAATTGACTTTTACATCTGCTTTCGTGACCGGAGAAAGCCCGACGTCTATTAAAGGGACGAAGGGAGCTCGTTTGACATTAGCGACCGACTCCCAAGGGATTTCTGACATATATATGTCAAATGAATCTTTTGTCTTTTAAGAAGGGAACGACCGTCCTTACTCCCCCTCCGTACTCCCTGACTTCTTATTTTTGGACCCTTACAATCAAATAATTTACAAAGAGAGTTAATTAGATTGGCTAAACAATGGGGGTTAAATGTCACCGAAGGGGAAGAAAGTGCCTTTTTGATTGCCTACAAACTCAATAATTTCATTATTAATTATCGCTATATACTAATTAGACGTTATAACTTACAAGGGTAATTCTCAAACAGTTAACATCCCCTTCGGAAAAAAAAGTTCTTCGAATAGAATTTCTAATTTTCATCCGATTTTCACCATTTCACATAATCTTCATCTTTCTTTTAAGGAAGTTAACAATTCGTGGTGTCTGTAATAGTAAAATTATCAAAAATTATGAGAGATATGGTAGTTTGAAAATAATGTCAATTTTGAAGTGGTCACCAGTGAACCTTTTTTTGTATTTATTTATTTTTAAAAGTTTATGCTAAGTATGAATTTTCTTATTTTAGGATTGTTCCATCTGAAAAATTTCGGCTGTAGAAAACCTTACAATGTTTGGGACGATATTGCCTCTAAAAAGTCCAGTCTCCAATATTTAGTGGATAGCAATATAAGGGGACTATTATCCTTTTCCTTTCTTTTTCTCGGTCTACTCTCCAGGGTCGCTTCTCCTTTTTTTCCACTCCCTCTTCTCCACCCTCGATTTCCCCTTCGGCAAATAATAATTAACTGCCTGCAATAAAGCCATATCGTATGGGAGAGAATGGTTCGCGTTTATTAACGATGCCCCTTTCAAAATTATACCCGTCGTAAGTTATCTTTTAGGATGGCACTTTTAAGACGTTATTGTTTTTCTTTATCTTTTCCCTTTTCTTGTAAACCATTATATTTTTTATTGAAAAATCTTTAAAACATTAACAAAATTGCGTCTTATCCCTCTTTTTTCTTCTAAAAAAACTGTCTGCGAAGAATTTACAGCCAGTAATAAAATTAGACGTTTTGCAATTCATGCCTTTTGTAACGGTCTTATTTATTAGGAAAACCCTGGTGGAAATTTAATTCCTTCAAGACGTTTCAGCCAATCAATTTTAATTAACAAGGTGCTTATTGGACGTCTAGCGGTTTTGGTTAACATAAATTAAAATTGTTTAACAGCTCTGACGTCAAATTGAAGGGGTAATCGTTCTGAACGACCTGAAAGTCTTGCGGGCTTATATAACGGCGGAAGTTGAAGATTAAATTTTGAATATTTCAATAATTGGGGGAGTTTACACGTTTGAGAACTACACTTAGCAACAACAAGGAAATGACAATTGCCCATTAGGTCAACTAGTACAAAATAAAGATAAGCGCCATTCCCTACCAATGGCGTATTTACAAACTTTCTTGGGCTTGAAAACTTTAAAAAAAAAGCCTCGAAAGATAAGGCGCTCTGGGTACGAAGGGCGAACTCAACAAAACGTAGTTTCGAGATATTCGCATTTTAAAGTTTTATGTTACGGGCGAACTCAACCGAAAAGTCATGCCCTGGAATGGGAAAAGGAGTGGGGGTTTTGACTAGGATGTGGAGTTCGCCCTTCGTACCCGCTCGGATATCGCAGTTAGAGCTTTGCCGCATATCGGTTTTTACGTATTTAAAGGGGAAAAAAGGGCGAACTCAACATAAAAATAATATGGGTGTATTCACCAAGAGGTCTTGGATCTGAAAATGAAAAAAAAAGTTGTCCGATGTTGAGTTCGCCCTTCGTACCCGGAGCGCCCCATTTGTAGGAATGGGTTTTCCTGGCCAACGGGCTTTCACCAAATTACCAATAAGAAATTTCAAAGTCCAAAATAGAACGTTCCCTTGTAGGGGGAAGCAGATCTTTTCATCTCTGCTGTTATTGATGATTGAATTTCGCAGCATACTTTAATTTTTATAGAGGAAGGCTTGGTTATAAATGGCCTAGAAAATGGAAGTTTTTTATAAATTTCTTTTTATTGAGGCGTCATCTTTTTTATTGAGGTTGCGAGTTCTCCGGCAATCCGTTCCTTTATATTTCATCTTTATATTTCCTCAAAGAGAGAAGAAACAATCCTGTCCGCCTCATTCCTTCCGGCCATACTTTTATCAAACGCCTCACCCTTCTTCCTTCCCACCCTAGACCGAAAAAGCCGTTTTCACATGTGCCTCGAAAGAAAATAATTTTTTTTTCCCTTCTTTCACCTCTAAAAGAAACCGTCTACTAAGCCAGTTGTGTGTTTGCCTTTCACCAGAATTGGTAAGAACAGTCAGTGGTTATGACGGTAAGGATGAGCTTCGGTCTGGAGGGAAAAAAAAGGCGAGGAGGGGTGGTTAGACGCTTTGGCACCCTATGAAACGAGTTTTCCCAATTTATCAAAACCATTTACCCCGGGAAACTAACGAGATATATATAAAGGGAGGACTAGATACTTCATCTTCTACCGGATCGGATATTACCCGATGCTCGGAAAAATATTATATCTTTATGAATAATGTATACCTTTTCATACTATCCTATCACCTTTCTCAATTTTTTCAACAAAAAGAAAATATACGTCTTGTATTAATAAGAGTTTGCAACAGTTATCGATCGATGACTCTATCGATAACTTAGATTCATCAGGGGGACTACCATCTACATGGCTGCACCGGGATTGCGCATGGGAAAAAAATCCTGCTCAATCAAAAGCCTCAAAAGCCATCAGACCACCTCCTCCTGGCCAATCCGAAGCAATAGAGGCCATCAGACCACTCCTCCTGCTCAATCAAAAGCCACAAAACCCATCAGACCACCTCTTCCTGGCCAATCCGAAGTAGTAGAGGCCATCAAACCACTCCTCCTGCTCAATCAAAAGCCTCAAAAGCCATCAGACCACCTCCTCCTGGCCAATCCGAAGCAATAGAGGCCGTCAGACCACTCCTCCTGCTCAATCAAAAGCCTCAAAAGCCATCAGACCACCTCCTCCTGGCCAATCCGAAGCAATAGAGGCCGTCAGACCACTCCTCCTGCTCAATCAAAAGCCTCAAAAGCCATCAGACCACCTCCTCCTGGCCAATCCGAAGCAATAGAGGCCGTCAGATCACTCCTCCTGCTCAATCAAAAGCCTCAAAAGCCATCAGACCACCTCCTCCTGGCCAATCCGAATCCATAAAGGCCATTAGACCAATCCTCCTGCTCAATCAAATGCGCAATCACGGTGTCAAATAATTTTTTGTTATGCGCAATCACGGTGTCTAAAATTTTAAGTCCATGCGCAATCACGGTGTCCAATAGTTTTTACCTGTGCGCAATCACGGTGCCTGAAATGTTGGAGCAGGTAAAAAAATGCGCAATCACGGTACGCCCATCTACATATAAGGAAACCCATCTTGAAGCCTGAGCTACTTCCCTTCTCCTTAAGAGCCTTGGCTACCATCAAGCTGCTATCCTTGGGTTTCTAGCGAATGTACAGTCTGCACAGTGAACTCTATAACTTTCTCGCTGTAAATTGCTGTTTCCATGGTTTTTTTTAACGATCTGTGTTGGTAATGGTTTGAGGTACGGAAGCGGACATAAACAATGGAGGTCGCATAACTTCTAGGTGCAATGTAGTCACGTGCAGCGGAGTCTGTGGTCAAGTCGAGAGCTCATCTACTCTTCAATTACCCGGTTTGATCTAAAGCCTCATTGTGGATTCTAGCCGAGGAGCAGGAGGGATATTTCAGAGGGTTGAGTATTGACTCGTTAGTCTCTCTCTTCCCGCTGTCTCTTATTAACACCTCCCCACGGAAGAAAACGGACAAAAGAGGCATTGTCGCTAAAAGATGTATCGCTCTCCCTCAATAAAATGTAATCCAGACGGACAATGGGGATATTATATTTATTATATCGGGCGGAATTACAGGCCGAATGATACATACGCCTGAGTGTCACACATTCCCTTTTCTTCATTGTAATTTAAAGGTTGAAATATCTTATTAAAATTTTCTACTTTTATTTATATAGAAAGGGGAACGACTTAATTAAACAAGGGGGCGTTGGCGAACCCCTCTTTTCTGCCCTTAAAGAAATATATGCGTTTCACGGAACGAATTCAAGGCTTAATGAACGGAAAAGACAATTTCCACTTCATTGTCCAATGGAAAACGTTGGGGAAAAGCGTTGCAGAGCGGAATGCATCAAGACTAATGGGATCTCGCTTAACATTCAACGTGGATCGCGCGTTCTCTCGCTAATTGTCCTTCTAACGAGCAAACAGTTTAGGAGGTGGAAAGGCGACAAATAAGAAAACTATAAGCCGCGGCCGTTTAAATGAAAACCGTCTTAACAATGAAGAAAACGAGCCGAGTCAAATTAACACATTTTAACCCCGGAGATGAACGAATTGAGATTTCTATACCTGAGAAGAATAAGACATAATTTTAAAACGCCCGATTTAGCACTGATTTACTCATCTACATCCCCTTTCTTTGTCTTCTCAAGCCTCCCTTTTAATTTTTTCATTTTTCCCCTCTCTTTTTAAATGTACCTACTTTAAGGAGGTATGATGGTTTTTAAGTGAGTTGCTTTGCAAATTTTTCGTTGTTAACAACGGTTTTCGGTTTTTCCCTTCTATATCGGAAACCGTCGCTCAAAACGAAAAAACGTCCTAAGTAAAAGTCGTAGCTACAAAATTTCCTACAAAAAAGACCTCATTGGTTTTTTTTTTTTCAGAGCAATACTTAAGGAGATATGAGGGTTCTTAAGTGAGTTGCTTTGCAAATTTTTCGTTGTGAGCAACGGTTTTCGGTTTTTCCCTTCTATCTCGGAAACCATCGCTCAAAACGAAAAATGTCTTAAGTAAAAGTTGTAGGTACAACGATTTCCTACAAAAATGTTTTTATTCATTATTTGCGTAAGAGCAATATTTAAGGAGTTAAGGGGTTAAAACTAATAATCCTACAGAGCCTGTCTGAAAACTTAAAACCTTCATATCTCCAAAAATATTGCTCTGACGGAAAAAACTAATAAGATATTTTATGTAGTAAATTTTTGTAGCTACAACTTTTACTTAACACATTTTTTCGTTTTGAGCGACGGTTTCCAAGATAGAAGGGAAAAACCGAAAACCGTTGCTCACAACGAAATATGTACAAAGCAACCAACTTAAAACCCTCATATCCCCTTAAACATGTGTTAACACTTGAAATAAAGAAACCAAAATATCTGATGGTAAATTTTGTAGATGATCGAATTCCGTTGGTAGTTTAACCCTATTACCAACAGAAAAAGCGTAGTTCACGATTTAGCCAACAGGTGAAGCATTGATTCCAATAAGAAATTAATCCGTATTTTGGCTCACCTGAAAACCTTGGAAAAATGACTTGTCCGGTCTTAGAACTAACGCAACGATGTAGTACTCTTTGCGTGTCCCCCCCCCCCCCTCCTCAACCTCACGAGAAATTCTTACTTAATGAATACGCGTGATTTACCGTGATAAATCACTTCCACGTTACTAAAATCTTAAACGCTTTTAGTGGAAAAAATGAAGGCCAAATTCCTGCTATAAAAAAAAAGTCTGGAAAAGCATTGCAAGTTTTGTCATTTGAGAGGGGTGAGTCGTCGAGAACCTGCTGTCTCTCCAGCCTCTTCGACTCTCCCCTCTCAACTAAACACCAGACTTTTATATTCGCAAGTTTCGATTTTAGAAATTTTACTCTCCCAAAAGAAGACAAAAAGTTAAAATCGGTTCATTTTTGAAAGCGCAAGGAGGGCCGCTTTCTACCATGTAAATAAAGTTTTTAATTACCTACCTACAATCTCCCCTAGAGATCCCACTTAATTTAGTTCAAGAAACTATCACAGTTGCCTGAACCCACGGTACATTTGAAAGAGGGCGGTAAAATAAACTTTTTAATTCCATTTATTCTAGACTGATTGGCGTAAAACTTTTAATGGCATGAATAACGTGAGTATCTTGAATTTCTTGAAAATCGTGAATATCTAGATGGTTTTAGATCATTGCGACAGCAGCTATCTTTGATTTCTTCTGAGTCTGTACAGTAAGGAGGCATCGGGTCAGGATATTCGGGAATACCTTCATCACATTCGCATTTTTCGGGTGGATAAATGATCGGTATAGGAACAGGTATTTGTTCGACGATAGCAGGAGGAGGTTCGGGCGGTGGTTGCATTATCATCGTCTGCGCTGGATCTTGATGAATGACGATATGTGGGCATGTCGCTCCTCCTTCGCCGCCGACTTCGATGTTGATATCCGGTGAAGGCGCTATTTGAGGAGGAGGTGGCGGTGGCGGATTTTTTTTAGGTCTTAAATAGTATGATGGGAGGTTTCTCAATCCGCGATAACGAAGCCTTCTATTCTTTCCTTTAAAACGTTTTAATTTTCCTTCTCGAAGCCAAAGCCTTTTCGCCTTCTTCCCCAACCTTCTCGTCCCTCCGCCACGCCTGTTTATAACCAACACCACATCTCTATCTTCTTTTAAATATCGCTCTGTGATCATAAGTCGAAAATTGTTCACTATTATCAACCAGTATCCGTAAATTACTGAAAAACAAAATAAACATTAATTCTTCACCTTAATTTTTAAGAAAAAAAGGAGCTTCAGCGCTCAACTGTCACTATTCTCGCACTCGTATGATTAAAATTATAAATCAAACTTATTTTTAAAAAAAATTTATTACCAAGCCTAATTTCTAAAATCGTTTTGAAATGAAAATTTGAAGGGGCTTTCAGGTTCTGAAGTACTTCGATAAGGATTTTTCTGGACTCCATTTCAAGATGAATCTGCCCACTTTTTATTCCGAGCAGGGTAACTCGAATTCTGAGGATCTCCAAGTGTTATAAAAGGGATTACAGGGCTATTCTTTGTCCGTCTGACTGTACATTTTGCTCCCTGAGAAGAAAGCGGACACGTCACTAATAAATAATCTTCTTCTACATCATTGTCACTTTCTTCGACTATATTCTTTTTTTCAGCGATTGTTTCCGCTGTTGAGTTTATGATGAGAAACATGATTAAAGAAAGAGCTGAAATAATTAAAAATTTATTAGTCAATTCCCAAAATGGTCTTCCTCTATTCCTGTTCAATCCTCAATGAACATTTGGTCAAGATATGAGGCGCTCCGGGTACGAAGGGCGAACTCGACATCGGACAAATTTTTTTTTTTTCATTTTCAGATTCTAGATCTTTTGAAGAATACACCCATGTAATTTTTATATTGAGCTTGCCCTTTTTCCCCTTTAAAATACGTAAAAACCGATATGCGGCAAAGCTCTAACTGCGATATCCGAGCGGGTACGAAGGGCGAACTCGTATCCTAGTCCACTACCCCCACTCCTTTTCCGGGAGCCCCACTCCTCTTGGAACAGCTCACCGCCACGAAATAAAAATATATTATACATTTTGTGAATTAATAATCGTAAAAAATATTCGAAAATTTTTAAAAAAACCCTTTCCTCTATGATTCTATAAAATCTAAAATCTCGCCACGAAAATTCCAGAGAGTGACTTTTCTGTCGAGTTCGCCCTTAACAGAAAACTTTAAAATGCGAATATCTCGAAACTACGTTTTGTCGAGTTCGCCCTTCGTACCCGGAGCGCCTCATATAGAGTTTTTAAGTCTTTATTTAACAGAATATTTTTTTAAAAAGTGTTTAATAGTAGTGGTAATAAGATGGGACACCTCCGACGGAAGGTTTGGCGAATCGTTTCGACAGTCTTGGATAATTGTATCCTGGAGGGAAGCTGTCTAATTTAACGTTTATATCTTCAGTGTATAAATTCGGTATGGCGTCGTATGTTTGAAGTAAAGTCCTCGGATATCCAGGATCGATCGGCACATCGTAGTTGGGGACGATAACCGGGGTCAATCTTCTGCTCGGGTTGTACCTGGATTCCACAATTGGAGACCATCCTCGCCTCCGATGCATTCGTCGGATTCTTTTCATTTCTTTCCTGTATTCGTCGGGCAGTGGATAAATTGGCTTCCGTCTATATTTTAGATATTCCATCGCCGTTTGTTCTTCGTCCCTTTTTCGCTCAAGAGGTTTCGAAGGTCCTTTCTCTTCGTACCAATTCCTCCTCCTTTTCGCATCTTCGATATTCTCATTTTGTAAATCTCGCATCTCTTTTTTCTCCTTAATAGCCAGATAAAGCCCATTCATGGTTATACAAAAATAAATAATCAGAGCTGAAATAAAACACAAAAATCAATAATTTATTTTAAGATTTTGGTTTTTTCTGGTGTGTGGCTGCTGGTTCATTGGCTTTTTTAGATTCGTTTTGTGCGGCGATGTCCTCTGGAGGATTAACGTACCTAGTTCTAGGGAAGAATTGGGGAGTGTCCCAGAATGCGGGGACACCTTCATATCCGTATGGAGCGTGGTCATAATAAAAGTTGTTGGGATCGGCGACTTTTTGAGCTTTCGGCTTCGCCCAACGAGACATCGCCGTAAAATTCGCTGCGTGTCTCGACTGCGGCGATCGACTCCTCGGGTTAAACGTCGAAAAAGGAGGCGACCCATAGACCGTCACGTCTCCGTATTGCGTCGCCTTTCTCATCCTCCTTTTCATATGCTGTATCCTTTTCTCTTTCCTTGTACTCGTCGGCCTATGTATCACGATAACCTCATCATCCGAATCCGGCTCGTCCGGCTCCTCGATTATCTTAAGACGCGTATTATTCACTATAACCATCGCGTAAAATATACCCACTGAAAAAATATCCATAATATGTTATTTTTGAAAAAGCAGACAAGTTGAGTGATTTTAAAACAGAGAAGAGCTGTCTAATTTGACTTGGATATCATTTCTATTTTGAAAGTTGCTACTTTTTTAAAGCAGAATGTCCATTTCCCGCCTCATCTTCAAAGTTTCAAAAAATCCTATTAATGATAAATAAGGGTGTTATAATCAGCTAAGATCAAAAATCAAAAATAATTTCAAAAAGTATATTATAAAAACATCTTCTTGGAGTTTTACATTTTCTGAAACTATAACAAGAATAAAGGAATCGATACATTTTGGGTCTACCTGGCGAGTCCTTGTGTTGGTATGAATGGGTGCCATTGGATGAACCATTTCGAAAGTGTCGACTGGTTCTTCAGCTTTTCTTTTGTCGTGCATCCTCCGAATCGGTTCGTAGTCGAAATAAAGTTCAGGCGGATACGGATCGTTTGAAAAGGTCGGATTCGAATAATAATTTCGATTCGTACTCGGACCCGGCTTTCCATGTATCCACTGCGATTCTAGTCTTCGCGAACGTAGGCTCTTCTGTAAATAATTCGGTGGAGACGGGACTCTCTGTACTGTATGAACGGGACTTCCGAAGTCCAAACGGTATCTCCTCGTTTTCGGCACTATCGGCCTGCTTATCACAATAATCTCATCCTCACTTGGAGGATCCGCAAACAACAATTCGTAATAATAACGATACGTGCTATAAACGACGCATAGCATGTGCGCAAGAAACGCTGAAACAAATTAATTAGAGAGTTTCAGGGAATCGTAATTCCGAGTCCCGACTCCGACTCGCTCAAGGCCATACGACTCGAGCCGCCGGAATCGTAATACGACCCGACTCGGCTGGGTCGTATACCGGAACAACTCAAATCCCGACTCCGAGTAAACGTAAGGTTATATTTTACGAAGGTTATTTCGTTATCTCTTTTAGTATCGGGTTCATGTTTTTTGTTGTTTTTACGATTTCAAATACAATCTCGTCTATTTTCAGGTTTTTTTTTGTTGTTTTTACGATTTCAAATCCAATATCGTTTAGTTTCGGTTTGTTTTTTGTTGTTTTCTCAATTTCAAATCCAATGAGGAGCCCCGGGAGTTTTTTCAACAACATTGGCTAAAATCGAAGAAATACCTAAGTTCGATTCATGAATTTGCTCTAGTGAGAATATTGTGAACTAACTGAGTCGGAACGACTTCCTGAAACTCTGTTTTATAGCCTCTACGACCTTTCCCGTTTGGTGAGTCGGAGTCGGGACTCGGAATTACGATTCCCTGAAACTCTCTATTCAATCAAAAATACGTTTGAAAATTTTTTTTCTTTTTATTTTGTATTCGATTTTGCCGCACGAACATAAAACGGTTCAGATGAAAAACGGCTAATTTTAGTATGGGGAGAAAGTGTGATGTTCTCCTTGGAATTCGCTGGTCGCATCCCGATCATCGTACGTCCAGACAGTTTTCTACGAACGCTTCCTCTATTTTTACGACCTTTTTGTTCGACGCGTGCGATCTTTTCGAGTCGGACGGTGGACGTATCGTCGATTTCGAAGCCGTAGCGTTTTTTCGCGTTTCTTAGTCCGGCGGGAAGGGGATCTTGAGTCTTTTTCGTCGGCTCATTCTCGTAAACTAAATAGAGCTTGGGAATAAACGGTAACAGAGGAGGACCGGTCGGTTTATGTATTATTATATTTTCCTGTCTTCCCTTTTTCGCTCTTCTTTTTTTAATTAACATCTTTATCCAGAAGATAAATACCAAAATGAAACCAAGAACGATGTAAACTGAAAAAAAATTTAATCAAATTTCACAGCTTTTGATTGCTATATAACTAGTAAAGCTTTCCCTGAGGTCGACGATGTCAAAAGAAAGTAAAGCTTGCGCTATATTGACCCCAGTTATCCCCAACTTAATAAACAGTAGAGAGTTTCAGGGAATCGTAATTCCGAGTCCCGACTCCGACTCGCTCAAGGTCACACGACTCGAGCCGCCAGTCGGAATCGTAATACGACCCGACTCGGCTGGGTCGTGTACCGGAACGACTCAAATCCCGACTACGAGTAAACGTAAGGTTATATTTTACGAAGGTTATTTCGTTATCTCTTTTAGTATCGGGTTCATGTTTTTTGTTGTTTTTACGATTTCAAATACAATCTCGTTTATTTTCGGGTTGTTTTTTTGTTGTTTTCACGATTTCAAATACAATCTCGTCTATTTTCGGGTTGTTTTTTGTTGTTTTTACGATTTCAAATCCAATATCGTGTAGTTTCGGATTGTTTTCACAATTTCAAATCCAACGAGGAGCCCTGGGAGTTTTTTCAACAGCATTGGCTAAAGTCGAAAAAATAAATGTACTGAAGTTCGATTCATGAATTTGCTCTAGTGAGAATATTGTGAACTAACTGAGTCGGAACTGAGTCGGAACGACTTCCTGAAACTCTGTTTTATAGCCTCTACGAGAAGACCTTTCCCGTTTGGTGAGTCGGAGTCGGGACTCGGAATTACTCTCTCTCTCTCTCTAGTGAAGCTACCAAAAGTACTAAAACAGATTTTGAATCAAAATTTTAATTAATCGAAAATTTCTGTTTCTTTTCCTTCATTTTCACAGCATTCTTCTTCATCGCTGTATGGCTCCATTTCGCCACGTTCGACAAGTTCTTTGTAGAGCCTTGCGCATTCGTATTGGCAAGGCCTTTGTTTTTCTTTGGGGACGCAATAAGGGACTTTGCAATCGAGCCTTCGAACGCCGGGTGGACACTCGCAGGGTTCAGGTGGAAAAACGATATGGATCGGAACAGGAACCTGTTCTAATATCAGCGGCGGAGGTTCCGGCGGAGGTTGCATGACCATCACCTGAGGTGCTTCTTGATTGAAGACGATTTCACCACCTTCTCCTTCCTTACATCCGCCTCCGCCACCGCCTTTTATGTTGATCTCTCCTCGCCTTTGTGGTACTGCGGCAACTCTGGGTGCGTCACGACGAGGACGAAGCGTGAAAGATGGAATCGGCTTCAAACCGCTTCTCGCAAACTTCCCTTTTTTACGTATCCCTCTTATCTTCTTCTCTTTATGCCACCTCCGTTTTCCAGCTCTAGTCAACCTCCTCGTCCCACGACCTTTTCTATTTATAACAAGCACTTCATCTCGAACTTCTTGAATAAATCTTTCTTTTATAAGCAGACGGAAATTATTCAATATTATTATGCTGTAGCCATACACGACTGAAAATTAAATTTTATTCATTAAAAAAAATATTTTTTCAATCTATTTATTCGTAAATAACCGGAATTCCGCCAACTCTTCGATTTTTTCGCTTATCAAAAGAAAGAAATTTTCGTAAGGGAACATCTTGAAATTCTGATTGATCATTTCTTTTAGGTCGTTTTTTGGGATTGGGGACGAAATCCACATGTGATAACTCCGTAGGTATTTCAGGAGCTTGGTACAAAACCGGAAAAGGCCTCAAATAATATGGATTTTTAAACTCATAATTTATGTACTGAGGTGACGTTTGCCTTCTCACTAAAATGCTTTTAGGTTCACATGATTTTCTACTTGAACTTTCATCACAATTATTCCAAACGTCGTACACTAAGGAATTGACTAGAACTAAACACGTTCCGCTACTTGCTGAAAATTACTTACCCGTGTTTATTTATGATATTAACGAAAGTCGATATGAAAACGCAAATGTTATGCGATTTTCAATCTCATCTATTTTATATGTGTAAGGTTCAAAAGGTCAAACTTACGGATGATTAAAATGATTCCGATGTAAACCGGGAGTGTTTCGACGAGAGGTAATGTTCCTGCGATGTACCCTTGTGTAAATGGAATACTCAAAATAACCGCGCCAATGAATACCAGAACTAGTATTATTAATGCTCCTAGTACAGCATTTGACGATTCCTGGAACATAATAACGGCCGTTAGGGTTACGGAAAACAGATCGATGAAGACTAAATATCAGAAAACCTGGGGGACTCTTATGAGAAAGTTTTTTGTCCATTAATTTTTTCGAGCATAAACAGAGCGAAGAAATGGCACAACCATCCTCCCATCCTCTCTGCCCATTCTAGAAGCAGGAGGGACACATTGGTCCCCAAATACTAGAGCCACTCTTTCATTCTATAGACTACGAAGAAATGGCACAACCAAACTCCCATCCTCTCTGCCCATTCTAGAAGCAGGAGGGACACATTAGTTCCCAAATACTAGAGCCACTCTTTCATTCTATGGACTTCGAAGAAATGACACGTCCAACCTCCCATCCTCTCTGCCCATTCTAGAAGCAGGAGGGA
The DNA here is from genome assembly GCA_014119065.1 of Orius insidiosus. Classification (NCBI taxonomy): domain Eukaryota; kingdom Metazoa; phylum Arthropoda; class Insecta; order Hemiptera; family Anthocoridae; genus Orius; species Orius insidiosus. The sequence continues at coordinate 15,634 of JACGAQ010000044.1, read as the reverse complement.
GCCACTCTTTCATTCTCGACAACGAAGAAATGGCACAACCATCCTCCCATCATCTCTGCCCATTCTAGAAGCAGAAGGGACACATTGGTTCCCAAATACTGGAGTCACTCTTTCATTCCATAGACTACGAAGAAATGGCACAACCATCCTCCCATCCTCTCTGCCCATTCTAGAAGCAGAAGGGACACATTTGTTCCCAAATACTGGAGTCACTCTTTTATTCCATAGACTACGAAGAAATGGCACAACCATCCTCCCATCCTCTCTGCCCATTCTAGAAGCAGGAGGGACACATTGGTTCCCAAATACTGGAGTCACTCTTTCATTCCATAGACTACGAAGAAATGGCACAACCATCCTCCCATCCTCTCTGCCCATTCTAGAAGCAGGAGGGACACATTGGTTCCCGAATACTAGAGCCACTCTTTCATTCTATAGACTACGAAGAAATGGCGCAACCATCCTCGCATCCTCTCTGCTCATTCTAGAAGAAGGAGGGACACATTTCCCAAATACTAGACCCACTCTTTCATTCTTGGCACAACCAACCTCCCATCCTCTCTGCACATTCTAGAAGGAGGGACACATTGGTTCCCAAATACTAGAGCCACTCTTTCATTCTATGGACTTCGAAGAAATGGAACAACCATCCTCCCATCCTCTCTGCCCATTCTAGAAGCAGGAGGGGCACATTGGTTCCCAAATACTAGAGCCACTCTTTCATTCTATAGACTACGAAGAAATGGAACAACCATCCTCCCATCCTCTCTGCCCATTCTAAACACAGGAGGGACACATTGGTTCCCAAATACTAGAGCCACTCTTTCATTCTATGGACTTCGAAGAAATGGAACAACCATCCTCCCATCCTCTCTGCCCATTCTAGAAGCAGGAGGGGCACATTGGTTCCCAAATACTAGAGCCACTCTTTCATTCTATAGACTACGGAGAAATGGCACAACCATCCTCGCATCCTCTCAGCCCATTCTAGAAGCAGGAGGGACACATTGGTTCCCAAATACTAGAGCCACTCTTTCATTCTATAGACTACGAAGAAATGGCACAACCATCCTCCCATATTCTCTGCCCATTCTAGAAGCAGGGGGGACACATTGGATCCCAAATACTAGAGCCACTCTTTCATTCTATAGACCACAGCGCTATAGCCTATTTTCTAAATAAATCATATGTAAACTTTATCATTAAAAATAAAACATACACTGTATATACCAACGAGAAGGACAATACCACCGAAAAGCACCAAAGCTAAAAAACACAATAATCCAATTGCGACGGGCACTAAAAAAAGGTTACAAATTATTTAAAATTTCAAAATATTCAATTTTCTTTTAGGTTTACTTGGAAATAGACTTTCAAACGTTGCTGCGACGTAGATGATGCCCGCTGTCGATGCAAGCTAATGAGAAATATAAAAACACAAGAAAATCTATATAAACTTACTGTGATGAGCCATCCGAATATTTTACTCCCCGTCGTCACCGAGCACATAAAACAACATGTCCGAACTCTGATGCAATTCATGTCAAATAAATAATTGAATGCTTTTTATTTTTTTTTATAACACATGGGTAAGTTTTAATCGAAACTCAGTGCCTTTAGCATACCCAGACCCGTCTGAAATGTATGTAATTAAAACAACTTTGGCAAAGCCTTCTATATCGGGTTAATAAGAGGTAAAAACTGAAGCTCCCCTCTCAGATTTTGAAATACAATCATGTTTGTTTTAGAAGGCACCCTCGGGGTTCGAATCAGAAATTAATTTCGTTTGCTTTTAATGTAACGTAGTGCGTTCGGGTAGTCCAAAAGTACACACACAAGTAGATTATTGAAATAATTTTTTTCATTATACAGGGTGATCCAGCGTAACATGTGAAAAATATAATTATTCCACCGTGAAACCCCCTTTTTATCACATTTTCGGGAGATTTTTATTAGGTTATTCTTTGGAGAAACTTTCTTTTTATTGCTATATAGGTTTCCCTCGTTCTGCCTCTCAGCCAAAAAACTGAGAACTCTTTTGAGTCGGCTGAAATGGGCGCCAAAGCGAGAAAAAGTCTAAAAATTAGCATTGGGTTTCGTCACCAAAAACCTTTCCAAAAAACGCCATAGATTTTGTGCCATTTTATGCCAGAAAAAACACCCCAATTTCCCGAATTTCGATTTCTCGTTTAAGCGAGAACTCTGGGAAATCAGGTTCGAAGAAAACGCCAGAAAATTGAGAAAACTTCTCAATATAATCCCCCATCCACAGACACCTAAGCGCCATTTTTGCTATGAGGTTATCAAGCGACAGACTAAAGAAAATCAAGAATAAATAATCGCTAAAAGAAAAAGGGATAAATTTTCTATCCCTTTAGTTTTCCGAGCGTATAAAAACTGGTAACAGCTGTTTGAGAAAACTTGAAAGAAAACTTAACAGAAAACTATAACTTTAGAACTTAATGGACGTCTGGATGTTAAAAATGGACTAGTTGAGACGTAACTTCTCAAAATATATTGTAAAGCTATAAAGATAAGTTTTTTTAAAAAAGATAAGAAAAAAAAGCAAGAAACGATACTACCTAGAAATAAATTGTCTTTCCCATTTTATACTGGAGATATTTATTTTTCGAATAGGTAAAATGATCATTTAAAGGACAGAGCGTCGTGCCAAATGCGAATCCGATAACGTTTATGTTTTCTTCAAGTGCCTTGCGTCTAAATATTCAATCCGACCGTCGTCTTCTTCCTCCCTCGCCTACGGGAACAATCACCCCCTTCCTTCTCCACGTCTTTTACAACTCCCTCGGCGACGTCATCGGCCTTATTTTTTATTTTTACGAGATCCTTGAACTGGAAAAACTCGCATTAACACTTTGTCGACGACTTTAAAAAGTTTATAATTATTAAAAGCCTCTTTTTTGGCACTTTATAAAAGAGGTTATGAACAGTTTGGCGATAACGTGGATGATACCACAAAAGAAGGCTTTTTTTTCGCGAACTTCACGTTGTTTATTATTTTCATGGTGGAAATTTGGTGGAGGGAAAAATAGGGGGAGGATTCAAATTGAGAAGAGAAGTGGATCCTTGAGAGGGCCGGATTTCCATTCAAGAAAATAAGAACGCCTCTGAAAAGTGGATGGAATTAATCGAGCACAATTAAGGATGTTAATAAGTCTTAAAGGGAGAGGGAGCTTTCTCGTCGTCAGAATGCCGCTTATTGGGAACTAAGTGAAAAACCGTCGTGGAATCGTTGAATTGATAAGATATTGAATATCTCAAGAAGCCTACCACGTTCATTTACATAATGCTCCATTTTCATTTCTATTGCGTCTCATCAAGGGCGGTTCTTTTTTTCCCCCCTCTCATTTTTTTCTTATCTCGTCATCGCGTTATTCCTTTGTCGAGCAGCCTCGCCCGTGTAAAATAGGCCGGTAACGCCTAAATGAGGTGTCGGATTGAATTTTAAATTGAATTACAAAGTATCATTTTTTTCTCTGTCTCTCCTGATAAAAATAGCCACTTATGAAAGATTTCTTGAACTCCGCTACATCACTTAACACAGCAGCGTTTTGTCTTTTTGCTCAAATTTGACGAAAAACCCGTCAAGTAGAAACAATCGAAGCTGAAAACGGCAATTTTATCAAGTTTTTGAATTTGCTCCCAATTTACAAAAATTGACTATGGTTAAGAAAAGTACTGGTTTGAAGAGCTTCCAACGAAAACTTCCTTAAAGAGAAGTAACAATATAGGAGGGGAAGTGTAACGGAGGGGAGGTAAAACGGAGGGGGACGTAAAACGGAGGGGGAAGTATATGGGAGGGGAATTATAACGGAGGGGGAAGTATATGGGAGGGGAAGTATAACGGAGGGGGAAGTATAACGGAGGGGGGAAGTATAAGGGAACGAAAGCATAATAAAGGAGGTGGAAGTATAAAGGAAGGGAAGAATAAGGAAGGGGAAAGTTTCTTTTTTTTAAATTTTCCTAGTTTTTTTATTTTTATTTTTTGTGAGAAATTTTTTAATTTTTTTGTTTTTTCGAAAAATTTTCCAGGTTTTCCATTTTTTTTTTTTTTTCGAAAATTTTTTTAAGTGTCAAGGTAGAAATAATGGGCTCTTTGGCCTAGGGATATGCCTCTCGTAATGGGTAGAAGAATGAAATTTCTCCCTACTAAAAAAATAATAATTAAAAAGTGGCAATTTTTTTACACCAAAAATTCTTAAAAAATATAAGGAGTAATTGGTTAAAATTTGGTGAAAATCGTATTAACGGTTCGGCCGCAGCGAATTTTTTAAAATTTCAAACAGCCATATCTCCGCCATTTTTTCGAAATTCAAAAATCGCCCTCATTACCTTCTTCTTCACCGGCTAAAGAAATTTGTGAGAAAATTTGGTGAAAATCGGATGAAAACTGTGGCCGTAAAGTGTTCCGGAAAAAAATGCTACGGCCGGCCGGCCGGAACCACAAAGTTGAGATCGGTATAGATCCATATTCGAATTTATCATACGGGGTCAGGAAGACCCCTCCCCAAAAACCCGTCGTGGAGGGTATCACAATAACTTCTTTAAGGAAGTTAAAAACTTCTTAGCTTTTACCTTTATTAAACACTCATTTTAAATAAAAACTCGCTTTATCGATTTTTTTTAATATTATGATTTCAAAAATTCATTATTTTTTCTAATTTTCTACATTTTTATAATTTTTGAAAAAAAAAATTAATGAAAAAATCCTTTGTATTTAAGTAAAAAAATGTATTCTAAAGCCAAAACAAATAGAAAAAAAAATTTAAAACCCAACAATTTTCTCGCAAAATGAGAGCAAAACGTCAAAGAAAAAACGCCTCCGTATGAATATAACGGAACATTAACTTTATTCAATGGAATTTTTTCGTGATTGTTTTTAGCCGCGAGCCTTCATTTATAAATAGAAAATGGAGATGTTTTATTATGGAAGCACCAAATAATTCGGCGGAGGAAGTTAAAATAAAACGACCCACTCGTTGTCAGAGCTGTGGAACATTTTTAACTATTCATTGGCTTATGAATTATCTACAGGTGAATTCTCATCATTATGTCGTCTGTACGAGTCAATTGCTTTTGTTTTAAAAGCTCCCCCCATTTTATTTTACACAAAGGCAAATTAAAATGATCATTATCAGAAGAAAAAAAAGAATTGAGAGCAAATAAACAAAATCATTAAAAAACGGATAATTGGATATGGATGGAGGACGGTAAAATTTTCTTTTGTTTCCGCTCAAAATATTGTTTCATCGCGTATTTGAACCACGGGAGTTGGCCGAATAATTGAAAATTATACAGGAAAAACAGGAGGCTTTATATCAGGCAAAAGTTAAACATAATACTCTAGTTATATATTTTTAATTAAGCTGACCCTTTTGTATTGGTTATGTTGCGGAGGAAAAAAAGATGGCGGAGGGTTACAGGAAAAAAACCTATTGAAAACCGAAGCTACTTGAGACTTTTTTTAATTCCGAAAGAGGTTTTCTCCCCGAAGAAAGGGAGTGGCAATTTAACTTCCACAAATGAACCATTCATTCATTTGACGCTTCTGATTAGATTTCCGCTGATTGACTCGGTCCAGTATCGAAGCCATAGAATGAATCCCGAAAGGAAAACGACACCTGACTGCGTTTCTACACGTTTAAATTTATTTTATTGGATTTTTTTTTAGTCTGACCTCAGGTGAAAGGTTGAACGACGGTTTGTACTCAAGGGATGAAAATAAATCTAACAGCTTGATGGATTGCACTGCCATCTATGACATCACTTATTTATTAACTTTCGAACATCCATTTTAGATTTTTACACTTCTCAAACTTCAATGCCTGTAGTTTCGCTAACGACGAAATTTTGTCATAAATTAATTACCTTTTGGTTCAAATCCCCTTTTCAAAGAAGCAATGAATGTTCTAGCAGGGTTGATCAAAAGGCGAAAGGCCTTTTCTAAGAAGTTGGCGTGACTTAGGCTTATAAACAAGACCCTTTTCGGTTAGATAAGTGTTGGTCCAAGGGACTCAGATTAACTCCACAAGGCCTTTAACTATTAACAAACCAAAGGTCTACACGAAGCGTCTTTAAAGGGTATGGTAATATTTTTAAATTCAACCATGGTTATTATCTCGGTGGTCTAAATAAAAAAAAAGGCTAAACACTAAATTTAGCTTATCTCCGGGAACCCTTAGGCCCGCGACAATGCACACACGAGATCGTATATCTTTTTAAAAATGGTCTTCTTCATTTGACTCAAAAACGCTTTCGTTTTCATATTTAAAAATAAAAAAAATATTGTTCAAGAAAATCCATTTTTTAGACATGAAACAATAAAAATAAAATTAATTAATGGGAAGCCCTAGTAGGTCGATGAATGAGACATCACGAGAAATCTGCGGCTCAAAAAAGGGGTAAATTTTGTAAGGTTTTAAAAATAAAAATGAATTAATTAAAATATTTTTATAACAAATAATCAATAGCACATGTGGTGTTCCTTCGAGGCTAAAAAAGAAATAATAATTATTGAAAAGAGAACTTGAATTTGTTTACCTTTGATTTTGTCTTCAATCCAATCCATGAAATAGTAGACGTTGGTGTTAACAGCGGGGTCGGTGGTGTTGCAACTGTTGCCATACGAGACAAGACCGTGTTGTGTATACATGTTCGTCTCCTTGTTAAGCCAGACCACTGGTCCCCCGGAATCGCCCTGAAAAAATAAAATGGTCATTATTTTTAAAAAAAATTTTCTTCTCTCCCTGCTCCCACTCAAGAAGTGTAAAAAGAAACTGTTTTTTTGGGCTTTTCCTATCTCTTTCAATCAAGATTTTTACATGATTTTTAAGAGTTTTTCTCCAGTTTTAAACGAAGGACATTTCTTTTTCCGTATTTCAAGGCGATTTCCTCTCTCTTTCTTCCAAAAAACCCCATTTTATCCTCATTTTCCTTGGGTTTCTTCTTCTATTGGACGGAGAAACCCGTTAAGCGTTTTTCTGACCAATGAAACCTATTTTAGAATAAATGTTTCGGGGTTTTCCGCGGTCTTTTGGCCCAGAAAGCCCAGTAAAATTGGTTTTTAGGCGTTTAGCTTGAGCTGTCGACCTATCATCTAACGTATGTTCCTTATTTAAATGTTTGAAAAAGACTCCATATCTTAGTACTTTATACTTTCCTTCCCTTATACATCCCCTTCCGTTATACTTTCGTTCCCTTATACTTCCCCCTCCGTTATAATTCCCCTCCCATATACTTCCCACTCCGTTATACTTCCCACTCCGTTATACTTCCCACTCCGTTATACTTCCCACTCCGTTATACTTCCCGTTATACTTCCCACTCCGTTATACTTCCCGCTTTATTCCCACTCCGTTATACTTCCCCTCCCATATAGTTCCACCTACGTTTTGCGTCCCCTCCGTTATACTTCCCCCTCCTATATAGATACTTCTCTTTAGGGAGGTTTTTCCTCCAGTATTTTTTGCCTGCAAACACCATTTTTTGGCTCTCTCCGTTTCTACTCCTCAAAATTGCGTCTTAAATTTTGCGGAAAAATTGAGGCCTTCCGGGTACGAAGGGCGAACATCCCCAACATCGGACAAATTTTTTTTTTTTCATTTTCAGATTCTAGACCTCTTGGTGAATACACCCATATAATTTTTATGTTGAGTTCGCCCTTTTTTCCCCTTTAAATACGCAAATACCGATATGCGGCAAAGCTCTAACTGCGATATCCGAGCGGGTACGAAGGGCGAACTCCACATCCTAGTCAACAACCCCCACTCCTTTTCCCATTCCAGGGCATGACTTTTCTGTTGAGTTCGCCCGTAACATAAAACTTTAAAATGCGAATATCTCGAAACTACGTTTTGTTGAGTTCGCCCTTCGTACCCGGAGCGCCTCAATTCATTTACACTTTTTTGTAGTTGGCTCCGGATATCCCCAGGCAAAATGGCTAAAGTCATTATTAGGCTCCCCCTTTTTTCTTGTGGGCTGAAAAAATACTTACTGAGCAGGAGTCTTTTGTTGTATGGTAAGTACAAAGTTGGGTATCTTTCGTCTGTACGGTTCCTGTCGGGTAGACTTTTTTACAGATGTCCAAATCGATAACTCTCAAGTTAACTTTCATCAAAACATCAGAAGCTCCCCTATGAGAGTACTGATATTTTCCCCATCCTGCCAAAACAAAATTTCAAATCATCATCTTTTTAGTTAAAGGGGGATCATCACAAACACATTTTAAACCCCCTCTCTGAAAATTGTAGTCAGTGTTGCCAACGGCGATATTTTTAAACAAAAAAAAAGTTTTTATCTTAATGCGTTACGGGACCTATTTTTAGCAAAAACCTTACCCATTACTTTGATGTGTTCACCGACAAGGGTGCGATTAACATTGGGCATGCAAACGGGCCCGATGTACTTGCTGTATTCTATTTTTTCGGCGAGATACAAAAGTGAAATGTCATATTTTAACGTGTCGGGTTCATAAAGTTCATGTTGATAAACCTTTTTCACAGAGATCACTTTCGTCACCGGAGTTTCAGATGCTGAAAAAATATTAAAAGAAATAAATTTAAAAAAATTTGAAATTACGATCGCTGATTTTATGTTCGCCGATGGTTACTTCGAAGTTGCTTCTTCCGTCGGTGCAATGGGCGGCCGTCAGAATGTGATATGGCGTTATGATGGAACCTCCGCAGTCCGGCCTCGGGTAACCTTTAACGCCGACCAAAGCGGCGAAAGGATATTCGTTCCTTTTAGTCTCTTTACCTCCTACTATACGTTCGCTTTCCTTAAATATTATTAGATTTTATATGTTCAAAAGGTAACTTGTACCTTATTGGCCCAACCGCAAGGGCAAGTGGGTTTGGATTCGACTTCGATGCCTTCTTCATCGGTTTCCAGGCTGACTTCTTCGACATTCATGTAGCTTTTGGTTCCAGTCACGTTGCAGTATACTGCATAAGGTGTCCCTTCAGTCTCGATAGTCAAAGATGCTTCGTGACCGTTAATAGACGCAGTTTGGTCCGACCATTCCCAACATAAATACTGAGTCTTTCCCTTATCTTTCAAAACGATCGAAACTTGCGAACAATCTTGCCCCTAAAATTCTAAATAAAAATATTTTGCTTTAAATGTTAACTCGCTTCTGTACGGCAGGTGAAAATAAGTTTGCTTCCTTCATTTCCACGGACGTTCCAAACCGTCGTTGATTTTTTCGTTATATCATCGGGAATAAGTTTATAACTATGAACCCTTGGGTCGACTTTTATATTCACCTCGCGACCCCAAGCCTGCGACGCCAAAATCAACACCAAAAATCTCAACATCCTTAAAAAATTTTCAATACACAAAAAAAACATCAAGTGATACTTACTTCAATCAGATTGAAATAGAACTAATTAATTCAAGCCAACATCTTTATGTCTCTAACCAATAATGACGTAAAACCTAATTTGAATAAAATTAAATTGACACCTGCGTTTGTTCAAATACAAAACAAACATTCTGTTTATTGATCTATCAGCGTCGCCCAGAGATACAATTAACCTTTGTCTTCAAACTCCCCGATCTGTTGCTAATTTTCAGTATTTCCTCAGTAATTAGATTGGTTTTAGTCAAGGTTTTAACCGGCTCCGTGGCTGAAAGGTCTTGGACTTTCACCATGGAGACCGGGGTTCGATCCCGGATTTGGTGGGTGGAGGGATTTTTGTTTGGAAGTTAAATTCCAAATAAATATTCTTCCACAAAATCCATGGATAAGTTGGTTAGGCCACTCTCTGTAAAGGGCGCCACAGCAATATGGCGTGAGCCCCCGCCTGGGTCCTCCCCCCCCCCTTGATGACCGATAAAGCTAAACCAAAAAAGAAGAAGAATGGATTTGAAAGAAGAATGCCTCTTGCTTATCGGTTAAACCAATTGAGGCGCTCCGGGTACGAAGGGCGAACTCGACAAAACGTTGTTTCGAGATATTCGCATTTTAAAGTTTCGGTTTTTACGTATTTAAAGGGGAAAAAATGGCGAACTCAACATAAAAATTATATGGGTGTATTCACCAAGAGGTCTAAAATCTGAAAATGAAAAAAACCTGGAGGACCCTTCCCCAAAAACCCGACGTCGAGGGTATCACAATAAGTTCTTTAAGGAAGTTAAAAAAATTTGTCCGATGTCGAGTTCGCCCTTCGTACCCGGAGCGCCTCAATTCTTCTTTCTTTAAAAAAAAGTCAAGGTTTTTTTCCTCAAAATGAACCCTAGTTATTAGAAATTGGCCTTACATTAGTTGGGTGCAATACTAGCAAGACTTACTCAATAAAAAGTATTGTAATACCCTCAGGATGTGATTTTTTTTTGGTAGTTTCCATACTTACGATGAAGTACCTTTTCGACCCAATATTTCTTCGTTTTCCCCAAATTTTGGCGCTTTACTTTTTTTCTTTCTGTTGTCGGGACTTTTTTTTGGTGCTTTCTAAGGTTGAATTTTACTCCTCTGGAGTTGGCCCTGATAAGGCGCCACGGTAATATGGCGAGAGCCCCCGCCTGGGACCCCCCCCCCCTTAATGGCTCATAAAAGGTAGAATTTTTTTGAGCAGGTTTTTATCTCTTTTAGCCAAAAAAAAAATCAACTTTTCAACGTATTTTCCGGCGTTTTTCTCGGTCTTTCTGACAGACAATACCCTTTAAGGGATTTTTGGGTCATAATCACGTTTTTTTGGACTTTTCTCCTTGGATGCAGAGAAATTTCTTACAGAAGATATTTCATTATAATCCTTAATGCTTAAGGCTCTTAAGTATCTTCATTCATCTTTATTTAATTTTTGGGTTATGAAATATTTTGTGTTTTTCAATAATTTATATTTTAAACATAGCACAAGTCTTCTTTTTGAGAAGCTTCAATTTTCCTTTCGATCCAAGATAAATAAGCGGCTACGTCGGTGTTGACAGCGGGATCGGTTGAGGCGCAGTCACGTCCATAGGAGACGACTGCAATTTGGGCGTACATGTTGGTGTCTTTGTCCAAATGGACAAGAGGACCACCGGAATCTCCCTAAAAATTGAATAAAATTGAAGATTTTATCAGTTTGGATATACCTGGCAGGAATCTTTGTTTGGCATGTAGGTGCAGATCTGCTTGTCGGCGCCGGAGTACAATGGGTAAAGAGTATCGCAAACTTGAAGAGGGATTACTTTCAGGTTGACCTTGTGTAATCTCGGAGATGGGCTACCTTTATGCGTCAAAAGTCCCCATCCCATAACTTTGATGTATTGCTCAACCAAATCTTTAGGCGACTTGGGCATACAGACGGGGCCGACAAACTGATTAAACTGAATCCTCTCTTTCAAGAAAAGTATGGAAATATCGTGGTAGTTCGTACGTGGGTCGTACAATTCGTGATCCATAATTTGCTGAACATCGATTATTTTTGTTTCTTTCGTTTCAGAGTCTAAAAAGACATTTTAATAAAAGAAAATGTAAAGAAAAATCTTACAAGTGGTTATGTCGTGTTCGCCGATGACAATTGAAAGAGCGAAATTTCTATTGGGGTAAGTGCAATGAGCGGCTGTAAGAGCATGTCGTGGAGTGATGATGGATCCCCCGCAAAATGGACTACGGACGTGTTTTCTCATTAAGAGAATAGGGAACGGGTATTCATTAATGCCGGCCTCTTTACCGTTGACGATTCTAGATTTTTTCTACAAAAAAAAACCAAATAAAGAAATTTTAAGATAAAAAGATACCTTGTTGGTCCAACCGCATTTACAGGATGGAGCTTTTTTTTGTAATTTTTGGTCACCGTGTTCAGAAGAGTCGATTTGTTTTTCGACGAAATTCATGTAGGGACGAGTGGCTTGTACTTGACAGAAGGCGCCGAGTCCTTTCATAGATGTGATGGTCACTGTCATCTCGTTCCTTATCGAATCGTTACGTGAAACAGGTTCCATCTCATCGCAGACTTCTTGAGCTTTATCACCGTTCCAAATAACCACACTAACTTTCGAGCAATCTCTTATCTATAATATCAATTTTTATCTATTCTTTATTATAACTATGTCGGGGATTGGAATATTTTTTTGGTTTAAGGGAGAAAGGGGTAACACTGTAAGTGTCTTCTTAAGGTGCATCCTTTCGCTGTGTGTAGAAGTGAAGAAGGTGAAGGTGACGTGTAGAAGGGTACAGCCGCCCTTATGAGAGAGGGGGTGAGGGGCGAAAGAGGGCTGTTGAGAAGTGCCAGCAGAGAGGAAGCACCTTAAGAAGACACTTACAGTGCTCCCTCTTCTCCCTTAAACCAAAAAAATATTCTAATCTCCGACAACTATTATGCTCACTTGTAAAGAACATAAGAGAATCATTTTAGCGCCATCAGCGGTTCTCAGTTTGAAACGAGTTTCACTGAATCCATTCGCGGCAGGCGGAATTAAGGATTGCCTCGGCCCCTCGGGCTGGACGAAAACGTCCATATCGACGGCCAAAGAAAACCCAAAAAGGCCAAAAAATAACAAAGCTATCATCCTACAAAAATAATAAAATTAAAAACCACCACAAAACGAAACGTACCTGATCCGAAGTAGCCTTTTAATACTGATACTACACTATTTCCCTTTTTTATACAAAAATTAGCTCCCATTGTTGGTAGAATTAATTATCCTATTTGTTCCCTCTTTTTTAATAAATCAAACAAAGAACAGGCTTAATAAACCATTTTCGCACATCGGTTTTAATTAAAAATACACAATGGCGTATAACAAAACGGAGAGAATCACGTTTTATCCAAAGAATGAATTTTAACTTCTAAATACCCTCGAATGATGGGTTCTGGGAATCTTCTAGACCTCGAAGGGTCGAATCTTCCGCTGGATAAACGTTCCACTCGCAACGTTTTACTTGAGCTAGTAAAGAGCGTCCAGACGCCTTATGTCACCTACGCAGTTTTATTAAAAAATGATAATAAAACGGTGTGATAAGACGGTGCTTAAGCAGTTTTATACTGAGCTAGAGGGCTTAAATGAAACTGCGCAGTTTTCCGGTACACATAACTGTCTGTCCTCATTTCTGACCTTCCAGTCATCGCCATTTTTAAGGAGTACGGTGGTTTCTAGACAGTTTAAAAGAACGGGTAACCTCCGTTAACGTGTAGCGCTGAAACTGTCTGTGGCGCATTTCTGACCTTCCAGTCATCGCCATTTTTAAGGAGTACGGCGGTTTCTAGACAGTTTTAAGGAACGGGTAACCTCCGTTAACGTGTAGCGCTGAAACTGTCTGTGGCGCATTTCTGACCTTCCAGTCATCGCTATTTTTAAGGAGTACGGCGGTTTCTAGACAGTTTAAAAGAACGGGTAACCTCTGTTAACGTGTAGCGCTGAAACTGTCTGTGGCGCATTTCTGACCTTCCAGTCATCGCTTTTTTAAGGAGTACGGAGGTTTCCAGACAGTTTTAAGGAACGGGTAACCTCCGTTAACGTGCAGCGCTGAAACTGTCTGTGGCGCATTTCTGACCTTCTTGTCATCGCCATTTTTATGGAGTACGGCGGTTCCTAGACAGTTTACAAGAATGGGTAACCTCCATTAACGTGTAGCGCTGAAACTGTCTGTGGCGCACTTCTGACCTTCCAGTCATCGCCATTTTTAAGGAGTACGCCACCGCATAATACACACAAGGCCCAATTTTAAGAACCCCAGTTGTTCTAGATTTTTTTCCGTCGGGAAAAATACAACGTCGTGTGACGAATCCGATTCCAAGGAAAGTGTGTGTAAGGCAATTAATTAAAAAAAAATGTTTTATCGGAATTAAATCGCGTCACGAACGATGACGACGCGACAGTTTTTGAAACCCGATTACATTCCGAGATAAACTCTCAAAAAAAGGACTTTTTCACGATAATTACGTTTTGATTAAATTATTAAGGGGCGATTTATCATCTATGACGAGTTTTAGGGTTGGTTTCCGTTTCGACCGAACCACCGATTTCATTGATAAAGTTTTTTTTAACACGAAACTTAAGAAAAAAAATTTTTAAACTTTCAGAGGCCGAAGTGCATACGTGTGAATGTCAAGCTGTACCTCAAAATATGCGTGACTGGTTTTTTTTTTTTAAATTTATTAAAAGAGGTTAATCAAACTAGGAAACTAACATTTTAATATACCCAGCTGGCGTGCGGAAAAGCAGTATTTTAATTTTTTTTTCTCCCTCAAGGCTTTCGCCAAAACCCCATGAAGTTTAGGCAAATTTAAAATTTTATCAAAATGATTAATATTGTGACCCAAAAAAAAAGTTTAGGACCAAAATAAGAAGAAAAAATTTTTTAAAGATTTATTTTTTAATTTGAACTGATGAATTTGGTGATGTCATCTTTTGGCTTAGGTTTGACGTAGTTTTTAATTGATGACCAAGTTTTTTCCCACCATTTTTTGAGGACTTTCTTCACTTTTATTTGCCACTCGAGTTTTCCGCCGTCTTGAGCTGTACCGGTGACGACGCCGTAATTTTCCGGCTGGATGTCATTATGGTGAGTCAATTTTCCATCTTCGAATTTTATACACGCAAATCTAACCTATATTCATATTTTAAAATGATGTTTTCAATTTTTTTTGTTTAACCTGAAGAAGATCGCCAACATTCCAAAGGGCGCAGGATTCAATCACTTTCCTTGATGTATCCAAAACAAGATGATAGACGTTAATACACTGTTGAACCCCGGGTAGAGATTCAACTGGCCAGCATGATGGACCAGCTTAAAAAAAATTATTATTTAAAACTAAAAAAGAAAAATTTCATACTCGCAAGTTCTGTTTCATGTTTTGATTTTCCATCCACATAAAAACCAATTTTTCCTTGTGTTTTCTCCAAATCCAAAACAGTTTTCATACAAACTAAAAATTGTTTAAATAATCATTTTTCTTAAAAATTATTATACTTTTATGTTTGAAAGAGCTTATTCCGATTTTGACGCAGCAAGCAGCTTCGTTGTCCTCGAACATGCATTGTGGGTCTTGGACGGGCTGATCGCACAAAACGGCGCCGGAGAAAAAGGCCAATATTAGAAACGCCAACATCTTCAACTTGACTTTGAAAAATAGTTTCAACTAAAAAAAATGGCTTACCTTGCTACTTCAGATTCTTTTTAAAATCTGAACCAATAAAGGCGTTTTTTAATATTTAAATTCAAAACACTTGTTTAAACAATTCATTTAATTGGTACTATTTGATTTCTGATTAATTAGTCTTTGAAAGGGTTAAAAATCCCAAAAAACTCAATTTTTAAAAAGCCAAGAAGCAGAGGAAAATCCTCCTCGGGTGGAAGCGGATCTTCCTTAAAGCCTCTGGAAGCAAAGGTCATGGGTTCGATTCCCATAATGCACCAGTCCCGGTTTTCAAGGTCAACGGAGCATGGAGAAACCTTCCGGCAGTTTGGGGCACTAAAATATGTCCACTGGTTGTTAGGTTATTGATTTCTGATTAATTAGTATTTGAAAGGGTTAAAAATCCCAAAAAACTCAATTTTTAAAAATCCAGAAGAAGCAGAGGAAAATCCTCTTAAGGAGGAAGCGGATCTTCCTTACGCCTCAGGACGTAAAGGTCATGGGTTCGATTCCCATATTGCACCAGTCCCGGTTTTCAAGCAAAAAAAAAA